>JAWWEM010000027.1:13508176-13518837 GCA_035582935.1 Ormyrus thymus
CCAATTATGGAGTATTTTTTGGCCATTTATGAAAAACTGGCCAAAAAATGCTCTGGAAATGTTTTCAATTTCTACCAGGGCACGACCACAATTCCTTTGATTATAAAAAAGCAAAAGAAGAATTTTGCAATGAAGTGTTTTAACGGTAAATCACCCAATAAAAATAAAAAAATCAGCTCCACAAAACACAAGAGGCGAAACAATAAGCACACATATATCCCCGTCTCGCTCAAAGACTCAATTCCGTGTCCAGTAAATTATCGGATTAGATTTCGCGTCATATAAACTTTCAAGAATAGCCTGCCCCGCGACAATTAAGCGTCTCCCAAAACCGCCAAAGACCCCGTCGCATTCCTGCACTCGGGCGTCTCGCCACATCTCGCAGCCGCGTCGGCCGCTGATACATCGCGGGACAGGGCGGCCATTAAACCGCAGCGTCCGCTCCGCAAAGTCTTCAAAGAGCGGAGAGGAGGCTAAATGAAAGCCGGCCATTATCCGCTCGGGGCGGCAGCCGCGCGCACGTGTCACTCGTCGCGCGTATATCAGGCGAGCGCGGGGCTTCTCTTGGCAGCAGCAGCCGCCACTCGGTATGCGCGCGAAATACAAAAGGGCCGGGCCAATCGCGGGCTCCTCGGGCCGGACGCACCGATAAACGCGTAGTCGCGAGACTCGTCTCGTTCATAAAGTCGCCCCGGCGGGCGGCCTCGAGCGTTCGATCTAAATTTAAAGGCGCGCGTCTCGTCTCTTCTTCTTCCTTAATTATGAGGCGAGCGGCGAGTCAGTGCCGACGGATACGCGATTGACAAATGTGTAGCGGCGCTCGGCCGCGGGCGGAAGGAGCTGCCCGTACGGAGAGATAAGGCAGACGCGGCAATCGGAGCTGGAGGGCTCAGTGCTGGTGCTCGCGACGCGAGAGTGGCTTACTGCTCGCGCTGGAAGTGGGAGCGACGTATTTTTTCTTTTTTTTTTTTACAAAGTGAAAGTTAAAAATATTTTCCGCGAAAACATTTTGTTTTCTCCGCTCTCTTGGTCGCCGGTGCTGCTGTTTACAATTCGGAATTGGCCTGTGGACTGCTTAAAATAGAAGTGTCTAGGAGGGTGTAAAGTTTTCGAATACGTTATCTTTATTAAACGTTGAATTGCAAGTGCAGAGCAGACGGGAGCTCGTGAAGTACGGACCGAAAGTACAATTGACTGCACGTTACGTTTCTCAAGTTCGTTTCTTACCAGTGTATTTCTGCGGTACTTGTGAGCTCGCCGATTTAAAAAAAATGACGGATGTCGAACGAAAGTACACGCACGAGTACGGAAGGCTGAGGCGGCTGACGAGTAAAATTGATGGATCGATAAGAAAAATCAGCGTAAGTCGTTGCTTTTCCAACATTTGCATTTGTAAAGTGGATTAAAAATAATTTGTATTAACTTATAAAACGAATTTTTCAACTGTCCGAAGCTTTATTTATTACTGTTGTGAAAGCTAATACTTAATTTTTGTCATTTACGATTATATTCTCGAATTCATCTTAATGAAATACGACAACATAATTTCGAGAAATATGAATAATTCACTGGCAATTGCACAGTTTTGCCAATTTTCACTTTCAAACGGCAAAGTCGACGCGAGACTAAAATTATCCAGTTTTGTGTTTGTATATAAAAGGTTAAAGACCCCATCATATTAATATTCCGCTCACCAAAAATAAAATTCACTAATTACGCGAGATGAAAGTACTAAATAGCTGCATGCGCGAACATTTATGCTCGTTATTTATCCACAAACGCCTTTTATTTCTCGCGCGCGAACTGCGCGCCTTTTCACAAGGAAAACTTAACCTGGCGAGACCTCAAATACTTGCCCCTCCTCGCCGAAAGCATCCATCTCTAAATAATACGCACAAAAATCTCGCCTCGCGACGAACGTTCGCCGTCGAATTCCGCCGCGCCGACAAAAACAATGCTCCCGCTAGTGGCCAAGTCTAATTAATCTCCACGAAGGTGAACGAAGACGAAGCCGCCTGTCCGCGGCCGCCCCCCCCCCCCCCCCCGCCCCCGATTACTCGAGAAGTCGCCGAGCTATTCGAGGCCCGCGAAATAAGCACAATCAAAGCCGGCCCACGAAAGAGTCGCATCCCGCGCCGCTTTACACCCATGTAAATTCAAGCATAACGATTGGTTGCGCGGCTGCACGTTCCAGCCGCGTAGCTCGCGCCGCCGGAAATTCGCGAATCCTCCCTCTCCCGGAGTCGGAGTCAGAGTCCCGGCATCTCGGGAATTTACAAGAGGCCGAGAAGAACAGAGGGAAAAGAAAGCCAAGGGAAAAAAGAAAGGAGAAACGACTCGACCCAGTTTCGCCGCGGCCGACCTTGCCTCGACTCGCTCTGCGCGGCCGTCGTTCGTTTCGAAATTTAGAGGTTGAAAGAGAGAACGAGAGGCGGGAGAGAGAGAGAGAGAGAGAGAGAAGGGAATATTTATACGGCGCGAAAGGGAGTCCATCGGACTCACAAATTCGCGGGAGAGAGTTACGGCTGGCCGAGCTGATTTCGCGGGCACAAGCGCGCGGCTCCGCTGTAAATTTCGGGCGGAACAGGTTGGCGCGCGGCGCGTAAAGCTTAGGCGACGGCGGAATAATTTTAAGCTCGAGTGTACAAGCTGCATCGATTGCCCTTTGCGCGGTCGGCAATTTTTCCGAGCTAAACAATGAGAGTTATGACTTGGGAGTGTCGTACTTTAAGGGACATGCGAGACCGGGAGCGGATGTAATCAAGGGCAGTCTGCGCTGAACTGAAATGCACGATGCGGAATTTTGTCGAGAATCCATTGTTTAGACCGTGTATAGAGATAATGACATTTTATTGCATTTTTCTGTTGACACTTTGATTGCTTAAAACGAGACATTGCAATTCAGTCTTCTTAAAGATTTTTTAAGTAATATAAAAAAAAAAAATATATTAAAAGTGTACAGTAAAAAATGTACATTTTTACGTTTCACTAATTGCGAACCTACATTTGTCAATTGTTACGAAAGGATTTAAGAAAGCTTTAACGGAAGAAATAATAGAGGCTCAATTAACCTACATTCCTCGCCAACAAATCTTTAACTTGATTTATTGCGAGGTAAGTGAGCACACCTGCGATTTTGTCATTGCCTTTCTCGAATACGTACCGAAATTTTTTAATCCACAATTCATTACGCTGATATTCGAATGTTTAGCCGTAAACGAAGTGAGTCTTTTAATAACTTTCTTTGTTGCGTGATCCGACAATAATACCTCGTTTATTTCTTGGCACATACGGAGCATTTTGTATATTTATAAGCGCACTCTCTATGTGTTATTACGGATATCATTAAAGCACTTCGATATTAGAATGAAAGAAAGAGAATATGAATGGATAGTTTTTTTTGTTTGCCAATAATCAGAAACACTAACATTCGAGTAATCAAGTCCAGTTTTCATTTCGATAGATGATAAATAAGTAATTTTCAATGAAAAAAATTATAACACATGTTTAATAATAAACTAAAAGGAACGTAAATTATTTTCAGTAGAAAGAGTCAGATATGGCAAGACCAAGATACCTAAAAAAAAGTCTCCAATAAAAATATAAAACTTTTCATAAAATTAATATCCAAAAAGGCTGCGCTCCAAAGCTAATCCCTTCACGGAGAAAAATCGTTAGTGAAATTTACTTAAAAGGTACAAGTGAAAGATACTGATTCTGACTTAAGTGAAATTTACTTGATTTATTAAGTAAGCCCAACGCACGTGCGAGAGAGACAGAGAGAAAAATGGCCCCTAGGATTCGGTAAAATTTACTTATAAAGCTGAGTAAAGTTTACTTAA
The DNA here is from genome assembly GCA_035582935.1 of Ormyrus thymus. NCBI lineage: Eukaryota > Metazoa > Arthropoda > Insecta > Hymenoptera > Ormyridae > Ormyrus > Ormyrus thymus. The sequence goes on from JAWWEM010000027.1 coordinate 13,512,019, forward strand.
CATGTTTGCTTAACTTTTTAAGTAACTTAATTTATTTACATTTAAGGTAAATTTTACCAGCGACCTTTCTCCGCGCTCGAAAAGAAAATTACCAGCAAATGACACATTTCATTTCAAAGCAACATCTCCATTCAGTACCGGTGCACATCAGCTCATAATTAAAAAGAGCGGCCCCTTCCAATTTTCGTCGCTCGAATAAGCCCCGCGCAGCTCCGTGAATAATTTCACGATTTCCGAGGACAGGCACGAAATTCCGCCGCGCGGCGGATTTAATATTAAGATACGAGGTGAAGCCGAGAGCCCGCATTAGCGGACTGCCTTATTCCCTGTAACGACACGGCGACTGTTTTAAAACGATGCAAGGGAGAGAGAGAAGGACGGTCCGCCTGATGGACCGCTTGATAATCTGCCAGCTCGCGAAGATGAGATTCGGCTTTGTCGCTCGATGAATGACAAAAATTCTTACCGACCTGCGAGGCTCTTGCAAAAAAGACCGCAAGAACTATCTGAGTTGAGTAAGTGAAAATTCACTTATCCGAAGTGTACATGCACTTATCGGCGATGTCAAAAGTCTTCCACGTGCAATAAGTGAACGTTCGCTTATTACGTAAGTGACAGTCGCGCGAGGGTTGTGAAAATTCAAAGTTTTCACTTATGAAAAAGTGAATTATCAAGTGCTTCATTTTTAAAATAATATTTTCACTTATTTACGCGTGAAAACCACGCTCACTTCCAAAACAAGTGAAAATTTCACTCATTCTACTTTAGAGAGATTAATAAAAATACTACGACATCTGCAAATATTAAATACTTTAAAGACCCATTGATTTTCGTTCCTAACGTCGCAGCGGCGCGAATACAAGCGTTCATCACGAGCGAGAAGCGTCGCGCACCGAGGCGGCGGTACTCTAGTTTCGAAAGTTCCCAAGTCCCGAGATTCTATTTTTAAAGAGAACAAAGATTTTAATGCCGCCGCGGCGGGGCAGATCCGAGGCGGGCGCGAGCACATAAAAATAAAATCAGCCGCCGCCGAGAAGCCCGATCTCCCTCCCCGTCGCGTTTTTTATCGCCCCGGCCGCGGGCGACCTTGCGCCGCGAGCACCGACTTTTATTGTCAGTCGGCGCTGCGGATCCGCGTTCAACGACCCAATTAAGCAGCGGCCCGACGGGTATTATTAATAATACGGGAAGTGACCTCCTCCCTTCGCCCGTGCCTTTCTCTCGCCGTAATGCTCGCTTTCTCCTCCCGCTCGGCGGGCTCTCTCCATTTAGCGTGGCGCCGTATATTTACGGCTCCGCGAGGCACCTGCCGCGCGGACAAAGGGAAGCGCCCCGCGCCTGGATAAATAATGCGGCGAGCACGTGTATACCGTTTGGAATCCGCTAACGAAGCAATTAATTCTTTTCCGAGCGAGCGCGAGCGTTATGCTTGTCTCGAAAAAGACGCGGCGTCGCGCTGTTTACCGACAATGTTTTCGTATTTACTTTCGAAGCGCGGCGAGCGCATACGTATGCGTCGTATCGCGTTGAAAGCGCCCCCGCATTTCCGAACAATGCGCGAGCGGATCTCGCCTGCTCTTCCAAAATTGCGCAGCCTCTCCTGCTTGACTCCCCTCAAATTATTCCTTTCGAGCGCATCCGCAAAGGTGAGCGCACACGTATGTCGACCCGCGCTGTCTCCTCGCGCGGCCTTTTCATTTCTCTAAAGCTCCGCTCCAATTACCGCGTCGATTCTTTTCGGAGCCTTCTTTCAGAGGGCTTTCCGCGCGCGCGTCTCTTCTCCGCTCGCGCACAAAAGCCCCGTGTTCTGCCTTGGGTCTCTTCTTCTGCTCCGCATATACGTTTCACATCATCGCGGAAGCACGTCTCTGTGTGCGTCGGCGGATAGTGGAGAGAGAGAGAGAGAGAGAGACGCGTTTTCCCGGCACGAGACACCGGCGGGCGGCAATCGGCCAAAGTCTTCCTGTCCGCGCTCGCGAGCGGCGCCCTTTTGCTGGTCCCGGCGGCGTGGAGCGCTCCGTAAAATGGCCGACCCTAAGAAGTACACGCACGAGTACTACAAGCTGCGCAGGCTGACCAATGAGATCGACTGCCAGATTCGCCGGCTCTCCGTGAGTTCCTTTCCCCCCTTCCGCGTGCGGGAGTGCCGCGCTGTTGACGCTCGAGTCGCGCGCGAAGAGCTGCGCTCCGCTCGAAAATCGCTCGGGCTTTCGATGTAACCGCGTTGGAGCGGAAGAATAAAGCTGCCGGGAGAGGAAAGCTTTACGGCTTCGGCTAAAATAGCTGGGGAGTTTTGCGGTTTTACGCTTGTTTTCAGTCGTCTATTTCGTTTAGATTTATCGAATTTGCGTTTTAAAAAGTTGAGCTTTTTATTTTTGGCGAGAAACCGTTGTTTTTTTTTTTCAGAGTATAAATTATTACTCTCTGCACAGCTTTTACAACGTATTACACTGGAATAATTTATTCGGAAGTTAAATGTTATTCAGAACAAAATTATATTTTACTAGGTACAGTATTATGTGGGAATAAACCGAGAAGCTATATGAAATTATTAACAGTGTCATGCCATTAAACAAAATAAATTGTATTATGTGGCTTCTGAATACACAAGCAGCTCAAAATAATTATACTATTTAAACAAAAAGGTAACTGTGTTCAGATTCACATTGGCAATACATGCATACAAAACTCTTTTATCGCCCATTAATCTTTTAACGCAATAATTTTTATCAATGATAAACAAGATTCAATATATTTTACTATCCCTGGAGCTCATAACATCGATCGCTACATATTCGTACATATTTATTACCATTGTCCATAAAAGAGCACCGACGCAAGACCCTCCCAGGTATCGCTTCATCGACGCGCACTAATACATACTTTGCTTTACTGTTACAGTCCGAGTACGGGCTCACAGAGGACCAAGTTGCAGGTAAGCCCACGTCTTTATCGGCTCAATATTCGAAGATTTACGCGCCGTTTCCAGCCTCGAAAGGAGCGGGAGAATCTCCGCGACAAGCCGGAGGGAGACCTTGAGTCAAAGCACATCTCACCGCCGTCTTCTTCCGAGGCTGGAAAAAAGGGGGGCAAACACGAGGCGCTCGACAGAGTGCATGTGCGTTTTTCGATTCTAGACAGAGAGAGAGAGAGAGAGAGAGAGAGAAAAGGAACGCAAGCCCGCGCGAGAGAGAGAGAGGAAGACTGTTGGCCGCGCATCAAGAATGAAATTGGATTCCCCCGCGAGGAATGAACAGATCCGAGCGTCGTGCAGGCGTTTCCCGAGCGCGGAGCCTTGTGTTCTCGCGAGAGGCGCGCGCGAGCGACCCGGCGGCCGCGCGATAGTGAATGAATCGCTTTTTATACACCCGCTGACGCAGAGGCGGGCGGCGCTTTACGCGCTTTTTTTAGCCTCCCGAGCCGCGAGGAGAGCGGCGGCCCGCGATCGATCGGCCGGGAATTGCTTGTGATTGAATTACACGATTGGCTGTTTTGGTGCTATTAATCGCCGGCTCGCCGGGCTTGGGTTGAATTAGTCGTTTACGGATAAGCCGTCGCAGGCGAGTGCATTCGCTGTACGCGGCGTCAAAGGGATCTTAATTAAATTTTAATTAAGTCGCCTTTAAAAATGTCCGTTGGAATTAACCGTTTTTTCACTGCGCCAATCTGGACGGGTAATTGCAGCAATTTAATTTATCGGCGGTCAGTATCTCGAAATATTAATAAATTTAATTGCTGCCGGTATATGAATCTAATTCACGTTTCAACGTCAATTCTTCACGAGTCGTGTACTGATCAACTTTTTATCAATTTTAGCTGCAGGCCCGGACACTGTCGCCGAAATTCTAATTCGATCAGTGAGAGGAGCTGTCACGAGTAACGGGCATCATAACCGAAAAGTTCCCTCGCGACGAAAAGTTGGCATGCATTTTTCAGGGCGCCCGTCTTTGCCTTGGCTCGGCTCTCCTCACCTCTGCTCCTCCCCCTTTCTTTCGGCCTCGTTATCTGCAGGTTCGCAGGCGCTTTGCATCCATAAATGACTTAGGGAAATGCGGATTTTCACTTATCGCGCCAACAGCGACTCCTTCGGCCTCAAGCTCGACTGCACAGCTCTCTCTCTCTTCTCTCTCTCTCCGCGAGCGACGATTGTGCGTCTAGCGATTTCCATAATGCAGAGAACGCCGAGATGGCCCGCAGTCGAGAGGTCGCACCTGCTTGCGGAACGACATTCGAGCTTTAGCTCTCTCGCTGCACGACCCCCTTGAAGATTCGGCTGACGAGAGTCGAGCCTGATGAGGCACTGGAGATTGTGTATCGTCTGATGTGCTCGTCATTTGTCGGGCTGCTCATGTGAGCATCTCGGAGACGGGCGGGAATATTTTTAGAATAAAGCTGAATCCTTTTTATCTCGAAGCCCTGACGCTGCTGGAGTACTTTGGGATTCTAAAAAATTTCATGTATGTGGTATACTTGCATATAGCTGCATAATCTCGAAACGTATAAATAAATTCTGGACAAAGTTTATGGAGTATGCTTGCTTGCGTGTACGGCAAAGTCAGTCTCTTGGAATTTTTCATAAAGAATATAAATGATTTCATATAGCTTTTCGCAAGAAGAAAATCAATACAGGTCCCTTTTTCTCTTACCTGTTGGGGGGGGGGGGAAATTGGATACCGTTCGAGAAAATGAAAATCCAGAAAGAAAAACAAGCTCGTTCAAGCCTTCTTACGTCCGTAAAATTAAAATTTTCACATAAGCTTGCCAGTTCCGAAAAAGTAACGTTATAGAAATAAATTTGATGCGAGCGCATTGCACATTTAACAAGCATCGTTTAGCATCCCAAGTACTCTTACGGAATCGTTATTTTTGTTTCATTGTGATATTCTTATTTATGATGCACAATAAACCCAATTCGACGATGCCCATTCTCCACGTGTGGCGAAATTCGCTCTCGTCGTGCCAAACCGTAAAATTTCTGCGGCTATTAAGTAAAAAAATACTTTGGATTTACACCCCATAAAGGCTGCGCGCAATACGCTTCAATCCCTAAAGAAAAATTGCTCACTCTTCAATGACACTCGAGAGCGGTCAATGCCGGCACGTTGGCGAAAAGTCCGCGGGACGAAATTAACGAAAACGCGCCGAGCGGCGCCGCGCGGCTCTCCCGAAAATTGGCCCCGCGCATCTCCGTCGAATCTTTACGGAGTAATTTGAATAATAGCGCCGCTCGCCGAGCAGTCACCTGCGCCTGTTATCGCGCGGCGCGCGCAGCCATAAAGCTCCCGTATCTCCGTTTTACAGTGGCGCACAGCGCGGAACGTCGCTCGGCTCGGCCGGAATCCGCGTTATATCCCCCGGCGCGAAACAGCAGAGGAGGAAATAGAAATACCGTAAACATAAAATCTGCGTTATCTCCGTTTGGCTCTCAGTCGCGCGAGCATAATCTCGTACAGTCAGCGGAAAGGAATCGTCTCGCATCCGTTTCGCTCGATCGTTCGACGTTCGAGTTGCCTCCCCCCGGGGGGGAGGACGAGCGAAAGAGAGGCAATAAAAAGGCGTCACGTCGCTCGCATTTAAAAAAAAAAAAAAAAAAAAAAAAAACTGACGGGGGATAAAAAAGCGCGCACGCAGCGAAATGAGGCGCCGGCGCGCGGCACGGCCGTGTGACGTCGCGCCCGGCGGCATTAAAAGTCGGAGATTCGCGCGCGTAAACATTTACGGAACGGGGGGAAGGGGGGGGGGGTCGGACGAAGCAGGCGGCGAGGCTCAAGTGCCGAATCGAGAATTTATAAGAGCGCATTTGGGAAGAGCGCACCGCCGAGTCCTGGCGGCGTGCCCGGTTCTCACGATTTGCTCTCGCGCGCGCGCGCGCGAGCTTCCGCGTGGGTCGGCGCTGAATGCCTTGCCTTCTGGATTCTGGAGGTGCGTGAGATTCCTTGGGATTAAAGGAGCGCAGCGGAGATCGATTAGATTGAGTTCGGTTTTGCGTCCGGGCGCGTCTGGGCGGACGGGAATTTTTATCGTCGCGTTTGACAATTGATGCGAAGATAAATGCTTTACTTGCGAAATCCGCTGCGAAGTGCACTGTTGTGCGGGCATTAAGTTGACTGCCTCGATATTTTCAGGACATAAATTGCGCGTATACGTGCAACAAAGTAAAATTAATATTTTATTAGAATAAATATTTATTCCTAAAAGCGTTGCGTATAGACTGAGAACTGCACGTTTTTGACGAATTAAAAGGCTAAGAAGTTTGAAAAAAATTAAAATAGACAGTATTGTTCCTAAAGGATTGAGTTGCTTATGCAGCGACCAGAACGAGCGCAGGTAATGCAAGCGCTAAAGCCGAAAGATTAATAAGAATTTCCCTCGTATAAATCGAATAAAATCTTGGGATTTCAACGGGAAAATGCTGATAAACTCAGCATGCAAGGTGTTCATTTATTCATTGCGTGACTAGGCATGCATAAGTTAGTTATTTACCAAAGTAATCGTTGAATATCAATAATTATATTTCAAGTGGAACGTTTACTTTTTGCGCAGAATTCAAGGAGGCTTTCATGCTGTTCGACAAGGACGAAGACGGCACTATCACGATGGCCGAGCTGGGAGTCGTCATGCGTTCACTGGGACAAAGACCATCCGGTGAGTGAAAATCTGCCAGGGGAAACTCGTCTGTTTCAGCTTTTTCTTTTTTTTTCAAAGCGCAGTTTTACCATCGGAAAATCATTATTCGTTTGCCAAACCCTGGTAGAAAATAAAGCAGTCCCGCTGGTTAAAATATTAAGCACTACCTAATTTTTTTAAGCTAATCATTAG
>JAWWEM010000027.1:13518937-13549998 GCA_035582935.1 Ormyrus thymus
ACTAGCCAAAACTAAACCAGAAATCGCATTTCTGGCTATTCATTAGTCAAAAACTACGTAAGATTTCTACCAGGGAAGCTCATCCGCTCAAACTCGCGTAATCAGCTCTCAATTTCTGCGAGCAATTAAACTTGAAATATGAAGCCTAAAAGTTTCCTCATTTCTGCAAAATTTAATATATTGCAGTTAACTGTTTTAGCGATCTAAACGTAAACTTAGTTCAGTTTACAATATCAGCTGCCGCTTCTGAAACTTCCTAAACCGTAAAATTACCGCAGCGAAAGTATAGAAAAATTATTCAAAAGCAAAGAATAAACCTGAAAATACGAGTACAGCTCCAAAGCATAATCCGAAGCTGACTTTTGCCCATTTCGCTGCTTTCCCAGCAAGAATAGAAAAGCGTGTAAAGGATCGATGCTCGCGTCGTAAAACAAAGCTCTACTACAGAAGACCGCCTTGGCTCCGGCCTTTAAACTTGGACGTTGACGAAGGATCGGTCGGCTCGATGATCAATCGTTAATTTGCAATTCAGCAGTCCGATAATTAGAAGCGGCAAGCTGCCCGTAATGAAATATCGACGGAAGCTTCGAGCGCGGCGCTGCCGCCGCGGAAAAATGGGAGAGGTCGCGGTCTGGGCTCTGGGAGAGATACGCTTTCGGGAGAAGGAAGCCGCTGGGGGAAAGAGAGCGTCGCGGCACACTTTCGCCTGCTTTCCCGGCGCGAATAAAGTTGCACCCTAGGAGAAGCGTCGCCGTTTCTGCCGTCTATTTTTTTATGCTCCTCCTGCCCCGTGCGCTCCTCTGCTTTTACGTCTATATCCGTTCCCCCTTTCGTATCTTTTCTTCTCGTTTTATGCCTTTGGATTATCATTTTATAAGGTCATCTTTCCGCGTTACGGGGGAAGCGCTAAAAAAATTTCCGGAAAAACTGCGCTCGCCCCTTTCTTGAAAACTGACTTGGCGCTTCGTGCGTCTGACATTATTAAGCTTCGGCTTCGAAATGAAAGATACGCTTTATCAAAAATAAATTTCGAACGGGGCTGCAGCCGTATATAAAAAGAGATATCATCTCGGCGCGATATTCAGGGACGGCGCGTTGTGCTCCGCGCTATCAAATACGAAGCACAAAGCCTGCGCTGCGCGAAACAACGCTGTTTACTTTGAATTTATACCTCCTTTAATTTTAAATGGACGACTGAATTTTCAAATTTTTATCTAAAAATGCGGCAATGAGCTGTAAATTGTAAGAATCTGTATCGCATTTGTTCAACTTAAAAGTTACCTTATTTTATCAAAATTATAACATTGCAAAAGATTGATAATTTAAACAACTTTTTCACAATAATCTATAGAAGCTATACGGATTTATAAATCTAATTAATTAGGTCGCAAAAGTTCTTCTCTTTTTCATCCATGCATTTCTCTTCCTTTGACATTTTTCTTATGCATATTCCTTCCTTTTCTACGTTCATTCATCAGTGCAAGAAGTATGCTGCTTACTTTTCGAACGTCTTTTGTACATGAATTGTTTATTTGAGTAATGCCCAACGCTTGCCACTCGTCTCGCCTTAAACCTCCATCTTTCTTCTTTTCTACGTATTTGCACAGTGACTTATGACCACTGTTTCTACCTCCCGCAGCCCAGATTTGGCGATTCATCCCCTGCCGCATTATAAAATGGCACTTTCAATTTACGGTTAATGATTGACACCTTCAAAATATATCGCTTCCGCAATTTCTTCAATTTTTCGTAAAAAGTCAGTTGAATTCGGGTTGCATCTACACTATTTTGTTCTAAGCAATGGTTCACAATACCTACTTTTGTATTTGTAAGACTCGCTTTTCCTTCTCAAAATCAAAGTTAGTGCGATAGTTTTAGTTAATGTTAGTGGACTTGCAAACTAGCAAGCCAACAGACGTCTTCAATGCTGCATTTTGCTCATAAATATTTCCAAGAAATGTTCAAGTCTTCCATGTCCAGGGAAGAAACTTTAACTTTCCTCTCTTACTCTCCGGTCGCTTTAAAACAAGGAACACTTACAGTAAGTACTCCATTATTTAAAAATAAACTTGAAAAGAAGGTAGAAAACGGTGAATTTGCCTACAATTTCATTAATTATTTAAAATGTACTAAAAGATCAAGCCATTAGATATATGCCATCAATAATAATTAAGACAATTTAAAGTATCAGTTGAAACCGCTTGACTTGCAATCCGTTCTTATTTCCGTTTCTTGTGACGCAAACGTTTTCCTACGCTGAATATTCAACATTTTTAATTTCAAATCGCCGCCATACCCTCGCCGCCGATCCCGTTCCAATCTTCCGGATCCTAAATATTACCGATTTATGCGCGGACGGATTAAAATTCAGTAGTCAAGCTCAGTCTGCCAGGCGACCGACGCCGCTCGACCGACCGATGGAAAAAATCAATGAGAAAACCGAGCGAAATCCCCTCGCCCGAGAGCGTCTAATTAATTTCCCGAGCGAGAAGGGCCACGTCATTAGCGAGCTCGCGGCGAAAAAAGCTCGCCCGGCTAAACGAATGCGTGGAGAGCGCACTTAGGCGTAACGAGCTGCGACGGCGCCGGACCCCGTCGCTATTTCATCTTACAATTAGCGCCCCGCCGCTCGGCGAAGTTTAATTAACGCAGCCGACATTGGCCGGCTTCGCCGAGTCGGGTTACGCGAGAGAGCTCGTTTACATCGCGACGCGAGCGCGCGCAAGCGGCCGGGAAGACTCGGCGCTTTCGATTTTTACCGTCGAAGGGGCAATCGCGGGACCTCCGCGGGCACTTTTTAATTAGCTCGGAGCCGCGCGATGGGAGTGGAGCTCTTTGGGCAATCTTTCAATTCGAGGAAAGTGGATTGTACGAGTCGTGAACAGTTACCGGCGGCTAATTTTCTTCGTCTTTGAAGGAATTGGTATTTTTTAAGGCTTTCCGTGGAAGCCTAGCGCGCATGTACAGCAATTTGCGCTTTGTTGCTTTTGATTTCAAAGTGAATAGGGAGGGGCAGTCCTGCATTTATGTCAATGAAACTCATAACTGTGAGCTGGATATTTTAATTGTCGACATATCGTTTATTGTACCTGCTCTAAGAAAATCTAAATAAGTAAATAAGGCTTTATTTATTTTTCAGCAATATTACGGAAAATATTCGTAAGAGCTTAAAAATGTAATCAATTTATATCTTCTTAATACATTAATCTCGAATCTTGAAATTGATGAGCGTGAAAGTAGTTACAAATGGATATTTTCATTATTCATTTATTGCTCATCATTATTTTAATCTTTGAAAACGCGTTCAAATTCTAGTAAAATTTGATCTAATTATAAAAACAACTTTAAGAAGCATAAATTGATTGTAAAAGTAAGTCTTAAACTTAATATCAGAATATCAATTTTACTTTATTATTTGAACTTTCGACACATCTTTTGTGTTTTACAATTTTAATTAATCTATTTTCAGAGACGGAGCTACGAGATATGGTAAATGAGGTAGATCAGGACGGTAATGGCACAATAGAATTCAACGAGTTCCTACAAATGATGTCGAAGAAGATGAAGGGAGCCGACTGCGAGGATGAGCTGCGCGAGGCTTTCAGGTTTGGGATTTTGATTATCATTCAGTTCGCCCGAATAGACACGACATTACTCTACCGAATTGAAAGTTGCGATTCTCTTGCACCGCGCCGATTAATTACTTTCGAATAATTACTATAATTACGCGCGGCGCTCAATTTTTAATTTCAGCAAATAGTTTTCTACGCTGTTTTTAAACTCTGAACAAGATACTGATCATCATTTATTTTTCCTTTTAACTTTCAGAGTATTTGATAAAAACAATGACGGTTTAATATCGTCGGTGGAATTGCGACACGTCATGACGAATCTCGGTGAAAAACTGTCCGAAGAAGAAGTAGATGACATGATCAAGGAAGCAGATTTGGACGGGGATGGAATGGTAAATTATGAGGGTAAGTATCCCTTTCGCGAAGCCAGCAGTAAACTTTGATTTCTCATTCGAATTAAACGGTTACAAAATTAATCATTTCGATCTATCCGTCACCATCCCAAGGACAAGTCAATAATTAATCTCAGCCGGATAAGCAGCTTTACAATGTACCCTTTCGATGCTTCATTAATCGCAAAAAGACGAGCCGCGACACCTGCGCGCAGAGCCGACACCCAGCGCTCGCGCGGGCTCCCAAGAAAATTCGGATCCCCCGGTCGGAGGGGGGTAAAAATGGCGCGCTGTCGGGAAGTTCCGACGCTCTTGGCGGGCGAGGGAAATTAATAGCTCGATTAAATGGGCGCGCGCGACTTAATGAACTTCTTGTCGTTTAGCTCGCCTGCTGCGCGCCTCCCGAGGCTAATTAGGCCGGCGCGATCGCTCGGTTTTCTTCGCCGCCGAATTTTCCGCGGCTGGGGGCCCAGGGAGACATTTGCTCCGCGGGACTGCGCCGAGGCTCGGGCGTTCTCGGGATTCGCATTTGCTTTTTCGAACGTTTTCTTAGACGAGCGTCGGGAGCTGCGAGGAGCGGAGGTGAATAGTCGGCGTCTATTGGTCGTATTTGATTTGAATTAAGGGGTTTTCATACTTTTTAAAGTATTTTTTATGATCTTCTTACGTCTTTAGGGAGCAGAGTTTTGATATTCTAACACGACTTGAAACTTAATTCTTTATTTAACGGTTAAAACGTGCTTTAATTCTATTTAGAGCGGTAATCAAGTGCCCCCCGTAATGTTCTTTTCGTGTTATGCTCTTTACTTTATAAGAATCCTTGTAAAAAATGTAGACTCACAAACATTTTTTTATCGCTCAAGTACAACTTTTACAACTTTAAAAGCACCTTTGTTATTTAGCCTCGCTTTTAGCGTAACTTTTGAAACAATTGAAGCAAACACAGCAATTTTTAATAATACATTAAGCAAAGTTAAGTCAAAAGCTTAGATTTTTACCGATACTTCTCGGATTAGTTCGAAAACGCTTAAAACAAGCCGAATTTCAGTAATCGCTCTCGAACTTCAAAAATAAAGCAGCCCGCTCGAGCTTGACGTCTGATTTGCAGGCCGAAACTACCCCCAATCGAGAAAATGAATAGTTCCCTCGAAGAGCATTAGGTCTCGCAGCACCTCGGCGTAAAATCGACTCGACTCCCGGCACCACGCGAGGTCCCGGCCGCTCGAAGGTAAAAACTCTCGAGGTTCCGAAAGAACGGCGCCTCGCGCAACTTTGATCGTCGAAAGTTCCGCTCGTCTTTTTCGGCGAAGGCTGCACGGCGGGGAGAAAAAACTAATAAAAAAGGCCTCCCTCCCTCTCTCTCTCTCTCTCTCTCCTCCTCCAAGGCGAGGAATTTTCAGGCGAACTGCTTAGATGAGTCACGCCGCGCGCGAAACTGGGCCGCCGACGCGTGCAAATACAGCGGCGGAATCTGCTTTTTATTTACGCGCGAGGGCAGCTTTAGCCGGCTGCAAATTTATGCCCGGCCGGGCGATATTAGGACCCGGTCCCGACGCTAAAGCGCTTCTGCGCTTTTGCTTTATCGCCGCGTTAAGGCCGCTACGCGATTACTTTGGCTGGAATAATCGCTCGGCCCTGTTTTTCCGTGCCCATCTCTCCTTTCTCTTTATTTTCCATTCGCCTTGCCTACTCTGCGCTCCAATCTTTATTTCCCCTGCGAGTATCTCTCGGCGGTTTGCGTATTGGTGCGTCTGCTCCTGGAGCTCGACAGTTTTATGGACTTCGAATATACAAGAAAATGTTGCAGAACGTTGCAAAAAACTGTTTTATCTGGGAAATTTATGAAGCGAGCGCATATTTACCTGTCAGACATCGCAATTCGGAAGCTCGGTGCTCGAATTCTTTTTTAACAATCTTTATTTAATGGTGTATAAATAAAGCAGCAACTTAAAGCTCCTTTTCGCTTGTTTTACAAATTAATGTAAAGATCCTTGCGATGATTTTTTACATCCTCGCGGTTATTTGCTTTCTTTACGAACCCTCCTTCAATCGTCCCTAACATATTTCAAGTGCAACGGTACTTTTTCGTTTGGAAAAGTTTTATATTACTTTCGCAACGATTTAAGTTTACACTTTACTTGCTACTGTCGCAATTGCACCCTTTAATTACTTTTCGTACTCGCGTATCGTAAATGCGGTTTGAAAAATTTCGGCGAAATGCGCGACTCGGCGGAGATAAAGTATTCACGAGATCGCTTCGTAAACTATTTAAATACGCTTATGCAGTAGACGTTCCTTGAATAACAGTCAACTTTACAACTCCGGAGTCTATAAATTAGAGTTGGCGGTAAAAATTCCCGTAAATTCCATATTTAGACGACACAAGCAAAGCGTACACATTGCATAAATCAATCCGCAGGAACTATCATTTTCCGCTCGAAATTTCAGCGTCCCAAAAACTTAGTTTAAAATTCCATGGCTCATAACTATCAATTCTCGATTCTTTACCCCCCCACCAGGATGCACTTATATTCTTCCTACCCTTCCCTCCTACTTTTTCGCTATATTATCGACCCCGTCGAGATCCCCAGCCTGGAACTTTCCGTTGGTGCAGTTCCCCGAGAAGACGGCAAGCCCCCTCGCCTCCGCAGCTTTCGGCTAATAATCGCGCGACGCGACGGGCGAAAGTAGGTCGAATCACTTTTAAAAATAAGCCCGTTAACTCGACTAGTAAGCGACATCTCGCAGCGCGCGTTTATATATACGCCCGAGGCGGTCATTAATCTCGATCTCCCCCTTTTCTTTGCTCGTTTGCAGAATTCGTGACAATCCTGACGTCGAAGAATTAGTCCGACGGAGTCGACGAAGCAGCAGCAACCGCGGCCGATGCTAAAGGAGGCGAGGAGTCGAGGAGAGAAGGCGCGGATGTGGCAAGTAAAGGAAGAAGAGCTGAGAAAACGGCACTACCGGAAGATAAGAGAAGATACCACCGCGCGAAGACGACGATAATGGCGACGAAAAAAAAGTCAAGTTCCTCTCTTTTAGGTTCGTAAAAGTAAGCAAAAGAATAAACCACGAACAAGGCCCAAGGGCGTTTTTAACAATTGTGCAAGAACGAGGAAAGAATTCACGTATACACACACGTATTTACGCACGCGCGAAGATTGCGAAGAGATGAGAGAGGCCGGATTGGATTCGCTAATTATCGGTCGGCAAGCTGACGACGACGAGTTCTTCGAGCGCGCGGAAATCATTCTTATTAGAGCATTACTTTTAGAAGGACGAGGTCCTCCTGATGTCTGTCCGACTCGTTTCCGTTTGGGTTCAGTTCTGGATGCGGATGAGATTCACGTGCACGCACCTCAAGCGCTCGATGAACGTGCGCAGCAACGCACACGGCAAAGAAGGAACACTCGCAGTGCACGGCGTGCGTAGCTTCGTCGACGCTCCTTTTTTAAAGTTAAAATAAAGATTATTTCCTTTGATTGAAGATGCTGCGCGAGGCAAAAGCTTTTGTATAACGAAAGAATTTTGATTTGAATTTGAACGGCGACAGAGGCGGTCGCTCCTGAAACAATCAACAGAGCTTCGATTAGCGATTTTACTATACGAGACAAACAAAAAAAAAAGCATGAAAAATGAAAGACGAGTTTGAGAGAAAACTTATACATTCTTCTGATATTGCTATCTAAACTTATGACACACATGTCGCTAAATACGAAATTAGTTACGTACACAATTATTGATTATGAATCGCGCCACACAATCGCAAGCGCATGAATTACTCAACTATGATATATTGATAGTCACGTACGTTTAAGTGTTTAATAAGATGATGAAAAAAAAAAAACACGTAATATTAGTTTTTGAAACGATACCATCCATAATCAAAGTGTCATCCGCATACTAAAGGAGGTAGGAAAACAGGAAAGGAAGAAAGCCATATTAAACATGTGAACCGCCCGGTACTTACTTATAATAAAACTTTCTATCTTTGTCTCTTTAGGACTTAATACGTTTAGAAATTTCACACTGCAGGTATATACATAAGCATAGAGAGAAACAAAGTAAACGATAGGTTTGCGAGGTGCGGCAATTATTAAAACTATCACTTAATTAAGCTAATCAAAAACTACAATTCAATCAAGAAGTTTGAAACATTAAGACGTAAATACTTCACGTTTTCTATATAAAATCCATTGGCTTCTGCGCTGACATTCACCTTCAAGAAACATAAAGCGTTTCGTTTGAAAAGTCGGAAAAAGATTTTGATTTCAAGCGTAAATGGCCTACAAGAAATTTCTAACTCTTGAAATTCTAGATTAACTGTCAGTCGAGAGCTTAAAAGAGCTTCTCCACGGAATCAAATTCTCGGTAGGTCGACAATTGAATCTGCAATGAAAAGCCGTAGCCAAAAGAATGCTTGACTAGACGGAAGCCGTCAATCATTTTTTGCAGTGAAATTCTTAAAGTAACCTATTCCTCGAAAGAAACCCGCTGGATAAGCAAGCGTAAATGATTCGATTGGTGCTAAATAAGTATATTCTTTCCTCACGGTTTGTACTGCACGACAAAGTACAAATATGAACCAGTGAAAAAAAAAACGTTGCTCTCATCGCAGAAAACAAAATGTCGCGTCGCGCTTAGAAAAAAAAAAAAAGATAGAAAAACAATATTATCCCGCCGCTCCGAAAAATTTCTTATCTCTTCGTAATACCTTCCGCCTTAGGAATATTAAAAAAGCAGAATATAAGAAAATACGTGTCCATGAAGCGACGCCTATAAACGTAGCCGTTTGCCGTTGCACGTTTCAGAGATAAAAAAAAAAAAGAAAAAAAAAAATGGCAGAAGACGAAGAAAACAACAAAAAGCAGCTTCCGTTTTTTGCGCGCGCGCGAAATGGCCGGTTTTTCCGCGGCACGGTTCTCATTCCTGTACGCACTTGACTTAACTCGTAAATGTAAAGGTACCCAAGTACGCATATACAAGTATAAATTGATTAAAAGAAAAAGGAAAAAAAAAAGTTAAAACGTTGTAACCTGCACCTTATTGTATGCGTATGCGCTGCGCGTGACGAACGAGCCCGGATCAATCAAGGCTATTATACCCTTAAAACGACGTTCGGACTAGCTCGATTAGTCGCTGTCCGCGTCGCGAGAAGTGATTGGAACGCGTCAGCGCTCGTTCCTTCGATGCATCATTATTGTTACTTGTGCATTACCTGTCTAGGGAGTAAAAGGAAATTTAAACGGAAGGATTGTTCGTAGAAACTGCACAACCCGTAATTGTTAGTCCGTAGGAAAGTAAGCTGGACATCCCCGACGTTGCAGTTGGAACTGACGGCACAGCTGGAGAAATTAATCGGGTTTTTCGATTTTTCGCTGCCAGCCGTAGCATTCGGAGTCAAGCATTAAAAGTTGAAGAATTCTGCGGCACGGCTTTGGTTTTGCTGATTTTTCAAGTCAAGAGGCCAAATTATTGTACGAGCTTCTCAACAATACAGAAACAAATTCAAACCCTCAATTTTTCTACATGTTTACTTTATACCAATAAAAAATATTGAGTTCCCGTACTCGTTCAAAGGGAAGCTTCAACTTTTAATAAGAAAAATTGTTGTAATGAATGATTGTCTATCTGTGCATATTAGATCCTCGTGCACTCTTCCCGAATAGATATGAAAAATCGTAGAGAATAACCGTCTGTGTAACGCGAATATTCATGTGCTTGTAAAACGTAAGTGTGTTCCCCAGGCAAGGAATAAGAAAATAACGAAGCATCGCACCTTAGCAAACTTACTAGCGAGATTTAGTAGCGTCCAGTGCGCGATATTAACACGTAAATGATTATGTCCCAGCGGCGAGTCCGCAGATCTCCCCGTACATAAATATTTCCGTTGATCGTACAATGGTTAAACTTATAATTAATATAAATACGCGTGACGCGGATGAGAAAAAATACAGGGAGAGCTTTAGAGAACTTGTCGATTAATCGTCCCGGGGGTCGATTTGCTGCTCGAGTCGCAGATGGAACGCAAAAGTTTAATGCGAGGCGAGAAGAGGCGAGAGAGTCGTTATTATTGTCGATATCGGCGATAAGTGAAGAGATTTTATAATAGCTAGAGACAATAATGCGTTATGTTTCTTCAATCCGCCAGCAAATAGACAATGTCCAAAAAACGATATACGTGTAAATTATATACAGATATAATATAATTAAATATATATATATTTACGTATATAGACAGGATTATATATTTACAAAAAAGCTGTATTAGTTTCCTGGGCGACGGACACGCGTACTTTGAGGATCTTGACTCGCTTTTGTAAAAGAGAATGTTGTTCGCGACATGATTCGAAAGCGACGTATAGTAAAAATTATTATAATTGATGGTTTTTTTTTTTAAAAAAATATCGGCGAGCGTTCGTTTTTTATTTTCGTATTCTGCATCAAAATCGAGAAACGAGCGTTATAATAATTTTTACTGAACTTTATTTACCGCAGAGCGCCAAATGTGAAAAATCCTAAAGACGCGTGATTGTCGAGGCGACCCACGGATGGATGTTAAGCGTAAAGAGTATATACAGAATAAATATTGAATACATATAAAAAGATTTTAAGAAGCCACGGCGCACCGAAAAAAAAAAAAAATAATAAGTAGCAATGAAAAACGTCCCAAAGACAATATACGAACCGCTTAAAGAGAGATTAAAAAGTTGAGCGAAAGAGGGGAAGAGCGGGATGAAAAAACAAACCATCCAAGGGGAGGTTCTAAACTCCGATGGCCTACATTACACTGCGCGAAATCCGTCGGTTTCGAAAAAAAAAAAAAAAATGCGACAAAAAGAGTAACCCAGAAATCGCGTCCGACGCGACGAGAACACGGCGTCGCGCACGCTTGAGAAAGGGAGGAGGTTTGCCCGATCACCGGAAGTAAAAAAGACACATTTTTCCCGAGCACTCGTGCCGCGACTGGCCCGAGCACACGCACACACACACACACACACGCACACGCGCGCACGGACACAACCACACGCGGGCGTAAGCGCGCAGTCGCGAGACGGCCAGAGAGGGAGAAACTAATTCGAGCGCGTTCAAAAGCAACCAACGGCAACCAAGCTCGTTTACGGCGTTTTGTGCGCTTTCCTTTTTTCGGTATTTGTGTAACGTCGGAACCCGACCGAATTGCACGGCGTCGAACAGTTTTACGATCCTTTCGACATCGGCGTACACACGATAGATTCGCGCTTTCGTTATCATCCGAAACCTCCTTGTTGTTAAGCATAGCGTGATGCGAATAAATGACGACTATTGTTAAGTGGAGCGAGTAAGGTGTGATTGATTTGTTCGTTTGTTCCTTTCTGTTTTCTAAGAAAATCATTAGTCTCGCCGTGAGTGAAGGCGTGTAAATTTTTGTATATGAGTTCTCTGTTTGGCGACTCGTTTGCGAGAAGAATCGATTAGCAATTAAGTTCTTTGGATTTCGATACGTGCGCGTAATATGCCGCGTCTTACGATATAAGTTGACAAAGAATTGTAAGCCGCATCAAAGCGAGCATATAATTACGGTCATCTCGGTCTAATCAAAAAGAATGTAAGGTATTTTTATAGATCCGTCGACTCGCGCTAATGCGAGTCGAGTCCTACACTGATATGATGAATCTCGTATGAACAAAAGGTGCACACATAAGATATTTTACATTGCATTGCATTTTACTATATTATACGAAGGTAAAGGGGATATTCTACTATTTATAGAGCATTATCACTTTATTACCCGAGTCGCGTTATTTTCACTCGTCCCTTTCCTCTCGTTACAATTGACCGGCCGAGTGAGAGAAACGCGGCCGAAACATGACGATTATATTTCTCAATCTTATTCTTCTAACGACAAAAGAACTCTTGCATTGTACGATAATTATAAATTTTAATAATCTGAATTGTTGAAGCGATCGTATACATTAATGTATTATACATAGATTTATTTTAAGCGACGAATCGAAAGAGAGAGAGAGAGAGAGAGAGAGGCGATGATTTAGCATCATACGGTTAATTCTTATAATTACGATTTGTATATGTGTGATTTGAGTCTTCCGTTTTAAAAAAAAAAAAAACAAACACCCGCTCGAAAGAGTTTTTTAAACGACGCGCAGAGCGGGCCCTCGATTACCCTCTGAAGCGATCTTCCGGAAATTGTCGATTTTGAAAACGCACGGCCCGCGGCGGGGACGCGTTTAAAAGACTTTTTCTTGCCAGGGCACTATGTACAATCTTTTGCGCGACGAGGCGATTTGGTGCAGGCCGGTGCAGTGCTATCGAGAGCTGTTGCTACGGCGCGTTAATACCAATTAATTCGCCAAATTCACACCGAGGAACAATCGTTCTTTCATGCGCGAGCTTCAGAATCTCTCAATATTTAACCCGAAGGAGTCTGGGTTTATTGTTATTTGCCGATTTAGCGATACTTTTGCTCTGTTCACTGGTCTTTTTGTTTATGAGAATAATTTCTTTTTTTATGTATCTAACATCATGTCTAATCAAATTTAAATGGTCTCTATAGAGAGTTGCAAAAACGAATCACAAGAGAAGTAAAAAACGCTTTGACGAGCATTACTGCTGAATCGGTAAAGAATTATAATCGCAAGACTTTTTTATCCTCATAAGATACTCAAGTTTTGCATAAGCCGCAATTCGAATGAAAAATAAAAAAACTTCGGGTTTAACTCGTTAGTCCTTTTTCTAAGCATTCACTCAGAGTGACGTTTAACAGAATTTCGAATACAAAGGGAACGAAGTAAAAGAGAAAGAGCGCACTAATTTATATACTCCATATTGATATCAATAATCTCCGCTGAAAGGAAACGTTAATTCAATGACGATGAAAAGTATCGCAGGTTAAAAGGAGGCTCCGACAAAGGATATTTGCTGAACCGTAGAGAGTAAAAGAGAAAAAAGAAAGCGCTCATTGCTTCTTGAAAAAACTCCTTTCTATCACTAATGGAAAAAAAAAATCACTATCTATCTTATGCATACCCTTACGTACTTCGAAGATCCATAAGGAAATATATAATATAAACATGCTGGAGGTACCTTCAATGTAATGGTTTAGGTATAATAAATATCAAACGTGTTTAAATGCAAAAGTAATCAAATAATACGTATGAACACAGAGTTAATAGATACTCAAACAAATAAAGATGAGAAATCCGATAAAATTAGATTAAAGAGAAAAAAAAAAAAACGATCATCGCTGTTGAAAAAGGGCAGAGCCGGAAATACGTTCCAAAGAAACGTCTCTGTGCGAGCAGTGCACAGCTGAGTCGAGCCTCGATTGCTTCGAGGGTCCGATCGCGAAAACAAATCGACTGGGTCGTGTACTTAATTCTAAGATTACTTTTTTTAACAAGAAATCAAGTAAGAAAAAAGTAAAACTATACGATAAATGAACTATAAAGCATAATTCTAGATCTAAAGGAACGCAAAGCTTTTTTTTCAATTTCGCGAATACTGCATTATAATACCTCTAATGGAGAAAAACCAGAAACTATTGAAAACCCAAGCTGTAGCGCGAACCGACTTTTCGGCTCTGCCGTTAGATTTAGCGTATAATGTGCTAGTTAATCATTATAGCAAAAGAAAGTTGAAGCTGCGCGTATATTAAATCGAGACTGTCGAGGTGCGATTTATATAAGTGGGTTTAACGAAAAAAAAGAAAAAAACAAGAAAAAAAAAACAGACAAAAAAATAAACTATGAAAAAATAACGCGCATGTTATAGGAAGGGGTAAACTTAATTGTTATAGATGTTAATCGTTCGTAACTGCATAAAGGGACATTAAACCAATGAAATACAAAGTATAAAAAAATACGTAGCACGATCGAAGAAGCCTGTAGGCGAAAATAATTGTACGCGCGTTTCCTTTCTTTGTACCCGTTTTCTTTTCCCTCTGGATTAGTCCGTACGATCCCCGGCTTCGGAGTGCACGTGATCAAACGCGCGCCCTGTACAATTCTAATAACAAAAAAAAAAAGAAAAAATAAATAAAAGTTACGTTCGATAAAAGCCAAGCTCAGCCAGCGACACATTGGCGCGTTATAAAATATACGCAGAGTCGTCGATCGCACATACACATACACGGCCGGACGGTGAAATGGAAGTAACAATCAAACTAATCGAGCAGCTCGGCGAGGCCGGTCGATCGATTCGCTCCGTATAAGATATTATAAAAAAAAAAAAATAAAAATAAACGAAAACGATCACTGGTGGCTGGCAGCAAAGGGAAGAAGTTGTGCGAACATTATCGATTTAATAATTACGTAAGGGATGAATTCACCCGAAGGGAGGTAAGAAATCATATTGAAATTAGAGCAGATTTTTTAGCTTTTAAAAGGAAACATATATAAACCTTCGATGTTGCATAAAAAAATCGGGGAATCGTTTTAGGGGAAAAATATGACCAGGGCATAACCAAACGGGCACGGATTTGTCGGCATTACGTTACTTCGTTACAGAGTATGAGCGCGTGTTATAAAAAAAAAAAAAAGAAAAAAAAAGGAAACATTCGAGAAACCTGATTTTCTTCCTCGAGGCTCTTCGACGGCTAGTTCCTTCGCGATTGGGTGTTAAATGTACGAAATAAAACTATTATAGATGTGGGAAATACGCTTCGCGAGGATGCACCGGACTTTTCGGCGAGTTGGTGAATTTTCGTTTCGTTCTGAATTGAAGGCATATCTTGACGAAGGTGTACTACTTAGTATCGAAATTAGTACTTAATATCGAAATTCGAGGTGTGGAGCTGCGACGGTATCAATAATCAAAGTGTCAAATACGTACGTGACCTGAAAAGAGTGTGGGCGAATGGCTTATTTTTGTGACAAAAAGATGGTATAAAGTATATTTAAAGATATGAAAATTATTAAAATATATATAAGAATTATTTTCAATATTTATCGTAGATAAAGCCCTTAAGCAGTTGAACAATAACTAAGTAAATATCATTACGTACAATCTATAAATCAATAAATACCTACTATAGTTACTTCCTAAGATTATCGAATAACGAGAATATTGTGAAATTAACTTTGATAATTTCTGTTAATTATTATAATCTCATAAAGCAAAAATATTTTTTCCTTATTTTTCATACTCAAATATACGTATATTTTTTTAACTATAGTCGAAAGAAAATTACGGATATATCATAAACAATAACGATCCCAAAGTTTTTGAAAAAAACTCGTACAAAGTAAAAAAAAACGTATCTGCTACCGATATGTAAAAAGATTATCTTTTCTATACAATACAAGCAATTCTAAAAGCAACGAAAACTTCGGTGAACATCTTTCCGAGCGTATTTCCCGAGCAGTATGAATAACGGTGTATGCATTTATTACAGAAATAATTGAAACCGACAGTAGACGTGAAGACAGCACATATTGTAATATTCCACGGCCGGCATACGGGAAGATGAAACGAGACCTGCATTACAAAGCGATCGTTAGGGATGAGAAAATGTCTTTCATTAATTTACGGGAAAAAAATGTCGAGTACAAGTCGCACAGGGGGTAAAAAAAACTATTTAAAAAATACTAACTGACTACGTATGTGATCCAAAAAGAAGGCGCGTCTCGACGCGTTCCCGAGGAAGCAGACTGTTTCTCGGGAGCGCGCTTATATCGATCGGGATTGTCGAAGAGAAAGAATCGCGAATTCAAGTTCGGCGTACAATGACTGCGACGTTTTCTTTAAAATAACAATCAGAAGAAGGTGTGGAAATTGCCGGGAGGTGTTGGGGGGGAAGGGACGGAACGGGGCGAGGGGTGGGGAGGGAGGCAGGGGAGAAAAAATATCGTACCGCAGGAAAGAGAGACAGACGGAGCGGGAATACATAAGTTTATATTTTTACTTGGGGAAAAAATGGTTGTAATAATGTTTTTTCATAAAAACGAAGCTATCAATAAAACCGCGAGTCCGCGCCTCGCGGGCGGCTCCGGCTACGTTATTTTTCTAGAGTAAATGATATATTTCAAATGAAAAGAAACAATATTAAAGAGAGAGAAAAGCTAAATAACGTAAATTTGTCGTTGCCGCGAATTATGGCGAAACGTGCTGGCGTATGGAGTCGTTCGAGAAATGGTACAAAAGAAGACAAAGTTCAGCCTCTCGACCGGAACTGGCAAGGTCGTGCAAGTCGTTTGCGAAGATTTATTTTCCAATGCAAAATCTGAAATCGGGACGGGCATCAACTTGCGTTACACCAAATCAAAAAAAAAGAAAAAGAAAAAGAGAGAGAAAAAAAAAACAGTTTTTTACCAGCGAGCCACGCAAGTGTCAGTTTTAAAGAATGGCCAGCTCTGGTGCGCGAACTATTCTTTTTTGCCACTCGCGAAGAACACTGACTAGTCAGCATGATTGCACACCTTAACTTTCATTTTCTCTCGCGACGTAGCGGAAAAGTAATATTTTTACATTTGTTATACATATCTCGAATTCGAATCTTATTGCCTTTTGTATACGAGCAATCGAGGGTGCATCGAGCGCATTATACCATCGCTTTATTCTTCTTTTGTCGATATACAAAACATTGTTGAGACGTTTGCTAACGATATTATATAAAAAAAAAAAAAAATATTAACGCGTATAGAATTTTTTAAGGAGCTTATTCAAGCGGGATCGAAAACATTTTCAGACTAAAATATTACCGTAGAGAACCGGATGCTCCATCCACGTTTCGTCGTAAGAAACATTATAAGAAAAAAAATGAATAATAAAAGAAAGCAAACATAAAGGAAAGCGAACGGATAGTTCTTGTAGCGGGAGTTGGAAAGGAAATTCAGCGCATGCAGATGGGGAAGAATGGAGAGCCAACGAAAGGAAGCTGCGGAAAAAGGGGTGCAATTTGAGGCGAGTAAAAGAGAGCGAGAGAGAGAGAGAGAGAGAGAGAAAGCGAGAGAGAGAGAGCGAGAGCGAGAGTGAGAGATGTGTGTGATGCCGTATGTGTGATGTTACGTGTATGTAAATCATGTTACGTGTAATGTCATGTATCCTAAGATTAGAACACGGCATTCTACGCAGGCAATGGCGTGCACATACATTACAAGTGGAATGTATTACATGTATCGAGTTACCCCTAAATACAGCCATTTTATAATGGATTTGTTGTTATGCTTTCATTTCGCCTACGATCCTTTACTGTCCTTTACTCTTATGAACCAATTACAAAGCCTGTGGCATTGAACTGTGCATTGGCTTATGCATATAAGCTTATGCTCATGCTTATACATATATTTCAGCAAAATATGTTAAATTAATTAATTTATCTTACTTTACTATATTTAATTTTTTTATTGTTGTGTACTAAATAAATTATATGTGATACTAAATTTTTAATGTTCTAAAATTATAAATACATTTTAGTTTAATTTAATTTAAATAAAAAGTACGATTTTATTTTAAAGAAAAATTTTTATTATTATCATTAAAAAATTATAATTCATATATTTTACCACAGCCTATTATTGTTTGATTTTACAGAAAAAGTTTACAAAAGCGACATTACCATTGCTTATAGTAGTTTGTTAGGATTTAAATTAAGAAACTTAAAATTTTTGATAATATTTAACATATTTTCTCTTTAATATACTAATATTGTAAAACATAAATATTTCGTAATGTATAAATTTAAAATTTAATTCTAATACTAAATAGTATTTATGCCCTTGAATAATTGGTTTTAATTATGGTAGTTTACTTTGAAAAAAATAACATTCTATTATAATATTATTTTTTTATTAATCGGTGCAAAAAACAATATAAAGATATACATTTTGAAAAGTCGAATAAATCCATGATTGAAAAAGTGTTTTCGAAATTGAAAATTTCAAAAAAATAGAATTTCCACTATTCATCAACTTTAAATTGCATTAAAAACTAAAAAATGAAGTAAACAGAGAATAAGTTTTTTATTTATTAATTTTAAATTTAAAGTAATAAAAATTTGTATTTATCATCGCATAATTTTGTTGTTTATTCTTTTTACTAAAATATAAAAATTACATTTTCATATTAAATAAAATCATTTAAAGCTTAAATAGTGAATATCCTAAAATTTCATTTAAACTTTTTTTAATTATTATCATAAACAATAATTTGGTTCATAACATAGATAAATCGATTTTCTAAATTTAATCAAAAGTTAGTTCGATACGTTTGGATATCAAATGGAATGCATTTCAAAATTGAAAACAAAAAGAATACATCCCTAAAAAGAGAAGGCTAAAACACCTATCCTCAAGCTGATGAGTACACAAGTACGTATTTTTTTTAATTTGAAGAATCATTATTGATTCATTAAAACGGTTATAGAGATTTCAAAACGATAGTGCTTTTCGACGCAAGGGAGAAAAAGTTGATTCTCGGAAGAGGGTGAGTTTAATGCCCGAGCGAAGCCAGGGTGATAATCACCCTCGCCCGAGAATCATATTTCTCACGTATGTCGAACAACATTTTTCGATACAAGGGGCGTAAAAGCGCTTTTAAAACATTCCAAAATGCGTAAAATCAAATTTTGCGCACCGGCGTATCGAAAAATTATTTTTTGGAATTCATTATAATTAATCAATTCACACAATCAGAGTAAAAAGTCTCGTGCGTGAAGAAAAATGGGAAGCAACATATCAGTCAAACACATCTTAATTACACTTTTCTAACTTACAATTTCACAAACTACGCTTACAATAATATCTTAAAGCACAAACGCTTTATTTTTTAAAATAATAATAGAAATTATTTAAAAATGGAATATAGTAAAATTGTTACTGACTTTAAGTAATTACAGAAATATTTCAACAAATGTTTAAAATATAAAAAAATAATGCGTAAATTATTGTAAGCATATCTATATTATTTATGAAATCGCCTTGACACATATAAAATAGTGTGTACAAAATCAATCTCTCTTCATCATACATACATTTCACACGTTCAAATTCACTTTTTTTTTTATTTGACATAGTACTTATTAATTTTACAGCAAAACAGTAGACAAACTTTAAAAGCTTCATAAACAAAATAATTTTGAAAAAACACTCATATACAATTCATTGCAGTTGCCTTATATGATTTATACAATTTCTAGCACTGGTTGAAAGTTTTTAAAACTGTATCCAGAGTATTTTAGGTTGTCTCAAGTTCATAATTTCATCTCACTTTCTGTATCAAAATAAAGAAGACGACAAACGTTATTCTCAAGAGCAGTAGGTCGTTGACTGCAGCAATGACTCCTCTGCTTTTTAAAATAATTTCCTCCTAAGAGAACTTCTTTATAACTCGTCACGAAGTAACGTGTATCTATTTTTACTAGGAGCTAGTTTCTTAAACGTTGATTCTGGCGGTGATGTTGGTACTTTTCCTTGCGCTGCATCAATTTGAGGTACCTCGTTCGATTTATCTGGCCCATAATGGAACTCTCTATGAAGCTTTCCGGAGTAAAGATCTTGCAAGAATGCTTTCAATTTTCCAGGTATAAAAATGTCTTTAAAACTCGGGAACTGATACATGTGCCGAAAACTATCGATCGCTATTAGTGGTAAATCAGAGTGACTTTTACCCAAATGGTGAAGAGGATGAGCAAATTTATGCCCATCAGCAGTGAGGAAATTGACGTTTTCTATAAATGAAATAAGATTTGATTATTAAAGTTTAAACTTAAAAAATTGCTAATTGCATTGGTAAAATGTTTTTTCAAAGAGAATTTCTTTTATTTTTTTAAGATTAATTTCAAATTTTTAATACATGATTTAAAATTTAAATATTTTCTACGATTTTTGATAAATATGAACGTATAATATAACAGTTCGTATTACTTTTAATACTTAGAAAAAATATAGATTTAAAAAATTTAAGCTTCGTCTGAAATCTTACAAGATAAATAACAAATAAACTCAGAAATAATATGTAGATTCGTAAATTATGCCGATTTATTTAAGTAAAAAATATAAAAATCAATAATATGATAAAGCTTTGACTGTGAAAAAGCAAAAATACTTAAAACTCTATTGCACTTACGTTTTTCATCAATAAGTGTAGTAGCTACAATATCTTTGAATTGCTTGACACTTTCAGCGTCTTTGGGATCGTGAAACAGAATAAGGAAAGGCAATCCTTCTTCGGTTAGATCCTCTGCATTTTCAAACGTAATTTCTCTAACAAGTGGGACGCATTTTTCTTGAGCCCAAATAAATAATGCATCATAGTTATTTAAAGGACCAGTATATGTTTCATCATCATCATTTGACAAAGCTTTGTCAGATCTAAAGAGAATGATGGGCTGACCAGGTGGATGCATTGCCTTACTGGCATCCCTAAATTCAAAATAAAATGTGTTAGCACTGGTCCAATTTATTAATTTGTAATTCATTAGATTTAAGAAATAAATATCGTGCATATCCAAAAAGTGCTTATATTAGAATATTAACAGAGCTCCAATTTATTAATTTGTAACTC
The DNA here is from genome assembly GCA_035582935.1 of Ormyrus thymus. Lineage (NCBI taxonomy): Eukaryota > Metazoa > Arthropoda > Insecta > Hymenoptera > Ormyridae > Ormyrus > Ormyrus thymus. The sequence continues at coordinate 13,539,405 of JAWWEM010000027.1, forward strand.
ATTAGATTTAAAAAGTAAATATCGTGCGTATCTAAAAGAGTGCATATATTACAAATTTCTAAAATTGATTTAAAAAAGTAGCAAAGTATAGTTCCTCTCCTAATTAAAATAAAATAAATGTTAAACTGTGAGAATAAAAAAAATTAAAGTGAAACAAATCACCATGTGCTGCTAGTATATTTCAAGTTACTTACAACAATGGAATATACTGTTGAATATCACATTTTTCTTTGGAACATGTGCTTGTTAAATAAAATAAAAACAGTAAATTCAGTATAGTTCTAGTGAGTTAGTGATATGTTATTTAACCAAATTTCCTACTATATTTAACTTGTACATTAGATATTATTTTTAGATGCTTACCCGAAACCAACATGAAATTGACAATCATCTTTCAAATTTGAAGCAACGCGTCTGAATATTTGATATTCAGGAACATCTCTCCTATCAAAATAACCAATAAATATTCTTTTCTTATCATCGAGATTCTGAAGTTCTTTTAAGTCTTGGAATTCTTTAATTGGATCTTCTAACTGCTTCTTAACAAATTCAACAAATGCTTCGACAGAACGTTGTCCTTTGTACTCTCTTTTAGCTGGTGATCCATTTCTTATTATCTTGAGAGTTGGATACTTTGTAATATGAAACCTAGATGCAACATTTGCTAAAAGAAACATAAAATCACAAATAATTAGTATTAATTGAAAATAATTGCAATCAATTCAAAAAGCTAAGAACGATATTTTAGTGATTTATTAAAATTATTACTTTTTAACATTTTAAATTCCATCATTATTTTTTCAATGTTTGACCTTCATATGACTCACACACTATTTTCAGCCTATTATTATCACAAGTGATTGTAAAAGTCTTTAAGAGATATAAAAAGAATCATTAATTAAGCAATAAACTTTCAAAATATTACTAGACACGCTTAAATTTTTGCACAAATTTATGATTCATAAAAAGTATTAAAATAATTTATTCTCTAAAATAAAAGGCTTGCTATTAAAATATTTGTAATAATATTTTAAAAAACTGTTAATGTTTCTTAAAATATTTAAAAAATATTTTTAAAAATATTAACAGTAAAAAAAATCCTGAAATTTTAATATTTCTTACGTTCTTTATCGCAGTCTACTTTTGCCATAACTACTCTTCCGGGATCTGGAAAAGCTTCTTTAATTTTATCAGCTGCATCATCAAATATAGGTTGCAATACATTACTAAATCGACACCATTCTGCATAAAAATTAATGAATACTAGTTCGTTTGAAGCTGCAAAAGAGAGAATCAGAAATTAATATATACTAATCATAAATAAACAAAATTTGAATATAATTTAATTGTTTAATAAAAAAAAGACGGTTTTATCCGTAACAAAGTTTTATCAAAGCTTAATTCATGAAAAAATGTTATCAAAAAATTCAGAAAAGTAGCTGTACTTTAATCACAGTTACATTCATTACATAAGAAAAATGTTTATTAGTTACGTATGCATTTGTTCAAGCAGAATGTAGCTTAACTATACTTGACAAGTAATCACTGTCTAGCTGGATCATTAAACTGATTTAAAGCTTTACAAACAGTTGATAAGAGATCTTACCTAAGGTCATATCAATATTTTCTTGAGTAAGAGAAGTTGCGCCGCCGTTGGCACCTGTACTCTGTACAAGTATCTAAAATGAAGAATAAAAATTCATCTTTTGATAGTATTTATCTTCATAAAAAAATTTTCAAACGTAAAGTAAGTCTAAAATTAGAAGGAAAAAATTCCAATTTTACTACATCTGTTAACTTTACAAGCCAAGCATGAAAACATCAATATTTTCAAAAAATGATGGTAAACACTTTCTAAAGGTTAAAATAAGTACGAAGTTTGAGGTTATGGTCAGTTGACAATAAACAAAAATGCAAAATAATAACTGGCTGTCAGTCTCCCGAATAGACATCAGTCGCTTTAGATAAACCGAGTCAAGAGCCTTAAGCCGCTTTATCGCGTTAAATGCATGTCAGAGGCGCCGTATGACAGATTCGTGGCAGTGCTTAAACAGGTGCCGTCTACTACGTCATTTTAATTTCTGATAAAATCGACAGACTTACCAGCAGGCATGCCGAGAAGACGAGCTTGACGTCGCGGCTATCACAGAAGACGACCATGTTGCGAAGCGTATTGCTTATTTCGATTAGCCGGCAAAAATTATGCGGTTATTTGGTCACTCGCAACATTGAGCAGGTGGACAGGCCAGGGAGGCACGAACGCGGAACCGCCACGAATGCAGTGGCAGAAGTCGACAAGCTATCGAACGTCTCATTGGACCGACCCGATGTATACATCAGCACTTCAGCACAGCAGTGGTGGGTAGGTATGTTACCGGCGGTATTATACCAAGTTCCGACATGTAAAACCCCAAGTAAAATAGCATCTGGCTGGAGAATCCTACAATTTTTGACCGAATACCCGAATTGGTTGTTAATTTTTTAATAGCAAACTTTTCAAGAAATTTTAGCTTACCTGCTATGATTATTTGTGAGGAAATTATTCTCGATTTTGTTATAGTAAAATTATATTAAAAGAGAGCTGACTAATTTGAAAAACTAAATCAATAAACTCTATTCAACAGTTAAAAAAATTCAAACATAAAACTCAGTAATGTTTGCGAGCTAATATACTGTATAGAAATAAGACTAATGATCAATGTTGATCATTTTACATTGATCGAAGCTTCGAAGCTTTTCTGAGTTTTCGACATTTCTTACATTTCTGACAGTTTCTTAACGGTATGTGTTAGAAACCTTAATTTCCTGTCGTTTGCCCACCAGTTTGTACATCAGTGACTAGTGTCATAACTCATAAGTGCACGACTGCACGCGTGACGTGAGTTTCATGTTTCCGCGTGATTTTGTGTTCAAAAAGTTAACCTCAAAGTAATAAGAAAATTATTTTAAACTCTTTTTTTAATTACATACAGAAAATACAATTGTTTAACATGTCAAGGCAAAACACAAATAGAGTTACATTATCTAAATCGATTTTAGATATGAAAGTAAGTCAAATAAAATAGTACATTATTGAATTAAGCTAATATTGTCTTACTTTGAACACTTATTATGAATATTATAAATAAAACGTTTTATTTTTTATTTTATGTTTTACCTTTTATTTAGTTTATGAAAAAAACAAAAGAGAAAGTGGAAAAACAAACATATCAACAAGAAGGTGAAGAATATTTTGGAAATCAACTTAATAATTTATCAAAGCATTCGTTAGTATTAATTATTTTATTATTTTATGTTCACAATCATTTATTTGAACAAAAATATTCATTAATACATCATTTTCAGAGGAAGATTCATAACTGTATCTAGTTATGCCATATGCGAAGATTTAATTAACGGACGACTAAGCTTTGGAGGAGAAAATCCAGAAATCGAAAGATTAATGGAATTAGAAAAGATGGAAAAAAAACAAAAAAATGAACATAAGAATGAAACTGACTTTTCTGATATTCAAATGGCTAAAATTTGGAAAGCCGAAACAAAAATAAATGTAAAACATGAGAGACCTGATGATAATGATTCAGAAACTAACAGTGAACCAAAAAGGAAAAAAGCAAAATTTCTTAAACCAAAAGATTAAAAGTTTGACATGTGTGTGGAAGTTGATTATTAACTTCGTGAGACATTTTTCGCCCGAGCGAAGCGAGACACCCGTGTCGAAAAGTACTATTTTAATTATTATTAGTATATATGATTTAGACTACATGGCTACAACGCGGCAATAACTCTATAAAGGAGAAAAAAAACAAAAAAAATATGCGTGATTGTCATTAAAAAGCCTGCAGTGAAAACGTTTTTTGACTGTCCAGCTGTTTGAAATAACGAATACTTATGCAGTACATCAATTGTCTACGTGAATTTATATTAAAGAATTCATATATTTATTATTAAATATATTCTATAAATAAAATTTTATTGAAAAAAATGTTTGAATTTCTTTTATCTCTGTGTACTATTTCTAGTAATGAAAAATGACCGTCTTTTTCTGCATTTGTTTTTACAGTGCTCATCAATTTCTGTTCTGTTATATTACCTAATTATCTAACATTTATAATATTTTTTATACTAAAATATTTAATATAAAGTGTAAGATATTTTGAATAATTGCGCGTTAATATCCATGGTGACCATGGTTAAGAATCCAATATGGCCGAAATTGGAATGAAACAATGTGAATATGTGATTGGTCAATAATCAGAAAGCGTCATACGCATGCCGGGCGTACGTTGTATTTACGTTGCCGCTTGCAGTATGGAAGTAGAGTTGCAACAGCAACTAGCGAGGTTAATTATTTAAACTGTAAGAAGCTAAATGTAATAAAGTGTCAATTAAATACAAGAAAACTGCATTAAAAAGCAAAGTGAGTGTAACCACCAAAAATTTTTATTACGGTAATATTGATATGATTAACTATTGAAAGATACATTTCAAGTTGTCAAGTGTGTTTAAAACAAAATATTATAATTTAATATACCGTAGAGATAAAGTAAAAAAAAAATTTTAATATAAACACCTTTATATTCTGTTAATAATGGTATTTATAAATATTTTTCTCTATATATAGAGTTTGTGTAAAAATTCAAAATTCAAAGTGCTTCCCCATAACCTAAAGACAGTTTGTCGGCATGTCATTTTTATAAATGGGGCGGTGGTGAGGGGGAGGGGAATATGCGATTGTCCACTTCGCAACAAAATATCAAAATTTTTCGACCTCGACATCGAATATTTACGAATGACTGTTTTGTCTCGGATATGTAACTAGACTGTTCAAATCGTCGAATGGTCATGAAGAATAAACAGAATATGATCAAAATAGTTACATTTGAATTGCCATTGGGTCAAACATGAAAATTTTTCGTGACCCTAAAGTCGAAGGTTTCATACTTGCGCAAAACAATAATAATGTATACTAATTACTTCTATTTTTGATATTAGAAGTTCATAATTTCAGATAGTTTTCTAATTTGTATTTAATTTAAAAATAAAATTAAAAAAGACGTCCTGCAATTAATTTCTTGATAATCCTCCAAAATTTTACTCTTACTTTCAATTTGATACTAATCGCCATCTCCCTTTTAAAATAAAATTATTATCAATTTTACAGATGACAACTGCTGCAGAGAAGCGCAAGGCTGAAAGCCAAATTCCTGCAGAGGAAAGTGACTTACTTCGTATAAGACCTCTTGGTGCTGGACAAGAAGTAGGTCGTTCCTGCATAATGCTAGAATTCAAAGGAAAAAAAATTATGCTTGATTGTGGAATACATCCAGGTTTAACTGGAATGGATGCTCTTCCATTTGTTGATATTGTGGAAGCTGATGAAATAGACTTACTTTTAGTTTCTCATTTCCACTTGGATCATTGTGGGGCATTACCCTGGTTCTTGCAAAAAACTAGTTTCAAGGGTAGATGTTTTATGACACATGCGACAAAAGCTATCTATCGATGGTTGTTATCCGATTATATCAAAGTTAGCAATATTGCTACTGAACAAATGTTATATACAGAATCAGATTTAGAAGCTAGTATGGACAAAATAGAAACAATTAATTTTCATGAAGAAAAGGACGTTTATGGCATTAAATTTTGGGCATATAATGCTGGACATGTGTTAGGAGCTGCAATGTTTATGATTGAAATAGCAGGTATGTTTTTTTTTTAAAACAGTTTTTGTATTTATGTTAAGAAAAAAGGATTTTTTAATTTTATTTTCAAATTTTTTTTAGGTGTAAAAATTTTGTACACTGGAGATTTCAGTAGACAAGAAGACAGACATTTAATGGCTGCTGAAATACCAAATGTACATCCAGATGTACTCATAACAGAATCGACGTACGGTACGCATATCCACGAAAAACGCGAGGATCGCGAGGGTAGGTTTACGAATCTAGTTCATGAAATCGTTAATCGAGGTGGTCGCTGCTTAATTCCTGTATTCGCTTTGGGCCGAGCCCAAGAACTACTGCTTATTCTTGACGAATACTGGAGCCAACATCCAGAACTTCATGAAATACCCATTTACTACGCGTCATCGTTAGCCAAGAAGTGTATGGCAGTTTATCAAACTTATGTCAATGCCATGAATGACAAAATCCGGCGACAAATAGCAATCAACAATCCATTTGTTTTTAAACACATCTCGAATCTTAAAGGAATCGACCACTTTGACGACATCGGACCTTGTGTTGTAATGGCATCTCCTGGTATGATGCAAAGCGGTCTTTCCCGAGAGCTGTTTGAGTCGTGGTGCACAGATGCAAAGAACGGCGTCATCATTGCAGGTTATTGCGTTGAGGGTACCTTAGCCAAGACGATATTGTCTGAGCCCGAAGAGATCACTACTATGAGCGGACAGAAGCTGCCGCTGAAGATGTCGGTCGATTATATATCTTTTTCAGCACATACGGATTATCAACAGACTTCCGAATTCATAAGGACTTTAAAGCCGCCTCATGTTGTTCTGGTGCACGGCGAACAAAACGAGATGAGCAGGCTAAAAGCAGCCTTGCAGCGAGAGTACGAGGATGACCCAAACACGGCTATGGAAATTCATAATCCACGAAATACTGTTGCAGTTGAACTCTACTTCCGAGGTGAAAAAATGGCTAAAGTAATGGGTACCTTAGCTATGAACCCACCTAAAACAGGCCAGAAGATTTCAGGCGTTCTCGTCAAGCGCAATTTTAATTATCTCCTCCTCGACTCTTGTGATCTGTCTAAGTACACAGACATGAGCATGAGTCAAGTCATACAACGTCAAAGTGTCTACTACTCAGCATCCCTGCCACAATTGAAACACCTACTCACACAGATCGCTGGCAGTTTGGATATCATCGATGATAAAAAACTACGCGTTTTTAAGAACCTTGATCTCACTATTGAAGGTAAAATCTTAACCATGGAATGGGTTGCTTCGCCCGTAAATGACATGTATGCAGATGCGGTGCTTAGCTGTGTACTCCAAGCCGAATCTATGGAGAGCAACCCTAAAATGCTTACTGGAGCTACAAAAATGGACAGAATGCACTTCAAGGAGTGTCTCATAGAAATGCTTCAGGAAATGTTTGGGGAAGACTCGGTTCCAAAGATTTTCAAGGGAGAAAAATTTTACGTGACAGTAGATGGCAAGAAGGCACATATAGACCTCGCGACTCTAGAAGTTTCATGCAAAGAAGATGAGGTTTTCCAACAAATAGTTCAGAATTCCGTGTCAAAATTGCACCTGTCACTTGCACCGCCTGAAACATCTTAATTTTAGAGAATTTTTGTATTGTATCGTACAAGAACTGTAAATATTTTAGTGTAAAAATGTTTCTTCCTATACTACTAGATAAATCATATTCTTAGATAAATAATGTTTGTTCAACCTCTAAAACGAAATGAAAGATTTTTGAAGTTTGTTTAAGATTTATTTATCACAAAAAATACGTATAAAACATTTAACTTAAATATATACAGAATGTAAATAATTATATTTGTACTCTATATCATAAACGTACGTATGCAGAAAAAGTTTTCAAATTGTGATTATCTATATTTTCAATAAAATACTGAATTATTTATTATCTCGTACCATTGGAGTAATATTAACACAATTAGACATTTTTTAAGTCTATTTTAGTATGGAACCAATATACCGATTTTTTTCTGTTTCGGCGTTTTATAATAATAAAAATTAGGTTATTTATTTTAAGTTAATACATGTATACTTGCATATATATTAAAAAAATAAATCCATTTTTAAACTATTTTTGAATTTATGTTCTATTTTTTTGTCTATCCTTCATTGAATTTGTAGCTTTTTCGAAATATCCTCGGATACATCAGATAAGATCGTTCTTCCAACATTACCTCTTCGAAAAAGCAATACAAGAAATTTTGAAATAAATAAATTTTATTTTTTCTTATCCTTTATTTATAACATTTAAGATTATTATTTTAAACGAAATCATTTTTGCAAGCAGATGGAACGGTTTTAGAAATATTATTTTCTACATAATGAATTTAATAATCAAAATATAAGAAAGTATTTCTAGCGACTTTGGTAGGCTTACTTTAAAGTATACTAGAACAGTTACTAAAATAGTTAGATTTACAGAAAAATAAAAAAAAACACACTGTTATAAGTTAAAAAATACTTTATTGATAATACTTGTGATCATTGTTAAAGTAAAATACAAAAATGACTAAATTAGAAGAGCGTTTTCGGTCTTTTTTCCAGATAAGCTTTGATTTTGGGACTCGCTCGGGTAGTGTCGTACAGCTTCTGCAGGGCAGGGCTGCCTTCGAGCAGATTTTTCTTTAGAATGTTTGACATCAACTCGAAGGTAGCCGAAAAGTGGACATCGGCCCAGGACAGCTGTTAACAAAGTAATCGTATCATACTCGTTAAGATGTGCAAACTTTTGTCTTCTTTTTTTATCCGTTCAATTAAAAACCCTACCTTCCCATCGACCAAGTGGCCTCCGTTCTTCTGCACCTGCTCCTCGAGCTTCTTCAACAAGAAACTGACCTTCTCCAGAGCCTGCTCCTTCAACTTGGCCTTGAGTGCCTCGTCCTCCTGGCGATAGTACGCCGAGACGGCTGCGCGCGTGCAAGCAAGTGTAATTACAGCTTCCGCCGGTCGCATTCACAATATCCGACTATCGCGCGTACTTACACAAGCGAGCGTCCTCGATGTCGTCTACCGCGGCGTCGATAACTAGGTTCTGCAGGTCGTCCCAGCCGTACAGGCCGGACTTGCTCGCCAGGTAGCGACCGATCGCGCGGGTCTGGTGGTACACTTTGCCGTCGATCTCCAGGACCGGAACTTGCTCCATCGGCATTTCTGTTGGGATTTTATTTTTCTTCCGTCAATATTTATAGATACTTAGATGTCGTAAAATGGCAAGATGTGGTTTGTACACATAAGAATCCTGCACATATTAATTGTCCACACTTTAGCATTGGTGAAAATTATACGTAGATATATCGAGCTATGCTAAATTGTGCACAATTAATATGTGCATTATTCTTATGTGTACAAACCACACCTTGCCCGTAAAATAACCCTGTTGAAAGTGACTTATAAAAACCGATAAAATTGAGTCCATTTAAAGGGTTTTAATGTGTGTATTTGCACCCGGAATAACCCCATTTTATAAGTTTTTATAAGTTCTTTGTACTAGGGAATGAACCGAATTATTTAAAAAAAAGAACCTTTTCAAAATGTAGATAGATTGAAATTTATGATGAATCGATTTCGCTTTATTTTTTTTCCCGATAGCATAGAGAGATACGCGTTGGTGTTTTTCCCCCTCTGTGGTTTGTATCTACAATCTTGTTCATATATAGACATGTATGTCCTTCGCTTTAATAGGATCTTTTACTCGTTCGAAGGTAAAATTTCTAGCATGCTGTTAATTCGCAAAAATCTATTTATTTCAATTTAGATTTTATTTCCTGCAATTTCCGCTGCTGACAATTGAGTCGAACGAGACTTTCACTGGAAAATCGAGGTAGAGCTTGGATGTTTTTTAAATCGCGCCTCTAAAGAATGCCGATTGAAGTTAGCATGACTGTAATGGCAATGTTACGTACAGCCGTGGAAAATTTCAGTTTCGAATAATCGACCAAGAGTGAGAATTAAATAAAAGTACTTTCTGAAAATGCGCGTAGAGAAAATGAAAATTAAAAGCGAAAGGCAGACAAACTCACTGGGCTTATATTTGGGCCAATCCGCAAAGGCGAAGCGGTGGTCCTCGAAATCGACGCCGGCGTAGCTGAGCAGGAAGCGGAGCGACTCGGCGAGGCCGGTGATGTCGAAGTAAGTCAATTTGTAGCTCGGCATTTTTGCGCGAGGAATTCAGCTGTAACGTTCGACGTCCACTGACGAGACACGCCGCGGCGATCGTCGTTTTCTATTTCGCGTGATTTTTCCCCCCTCTGTTCGCTCGCGCGTCGGAGTGGGACGGTCGGGAGCGCGGATCTGGATGGCAAGTCGGCACTTTTTGCCGCCGGTGGATCGCACGTGCGCCTCCGGCTGGTTTTTTTTTTCTTTTTCATTCGCAGACGCATTGGATCATCATTTTCAGTATTTTATCCGCAGGGATTATTACGAAAGGTAGGACTTATTTTATTTGCGGACCGACGGTAAGCCTGTAAATATATAAATGAAGGCTCTACGTGTGATCGGCACTTTGTACGTACAATTTAAAATGTTTGTTGTTGGTAAATGTTCGGAGATTTCTAAGGGGATTAGAACTCATCAAAATTTAGAACTTGAAACTAAATATGTGACTTTACTCTAAATAAAGATTCCAAAAATAAATTTGATTTTTATCGTAAACAATACTAATTTCTTTGAATTCAAAACTTTCACTTGCTACCAGTGTCTTTACATACTCAACATTCTTTATCCTAAGTATGTTCTGATAACGAGGCCGAAACGTTGACCAATAAAATCAATTTTCGACGGCACACTGAGAGAATTTTTCCTGAAAATTTACAATTAAATTTACAGGAAAAATTACCATTACGAATCGCAAACGTGGGA
>JAWWEM010000027.1:13559349-13579148 GCA_035582935.1 Ormyrus thymus
TATCTTCAAATCAAAACTATGTATAGAATTTCTTGGGGGGAAAGACAACTGATGATAAATTTACTTTAATGAATCTTTCACGGTAAATACATGAAAATATAAAATCGATTAATGCATCCACGATGAGGATTTTGAAAATTTTATTCGATAGTTTTCGATTACGAAAATTTTAAAATTATTTAATTTGAAAATATTTCTGATAAAAATATTAATAATTAGTAAAAATTATTAAAGAAAAATATTTAAAATGAGATAATTGCATCAAGTGTATATTTATAAATTTGGTGAGTCGACTAAAATTTCTAATACCTGAATATGAATATTGTATGAATTCATACCTGATACAGGTGTAAAGTATTAATAACTTTAGAAGTACTATAATAAATCAAGAACCCTCATAAAATACCTGAGTAAATTAAGTCGTCCATTTTTATTTAACCGGTTTAAGCCCTTTTAGTGTTGCTTGAAATCGGCCGCAATGTTCTTAATCTTTTGTTTCAATCTAATTGTAAGTTCTTCATGCCCTTTTCTATTATATTAGTTTTCTCTCCTAACCCATTTCGTCTCAACTTGAGAGGAAGAATTTTCTTTGTCAAATTTTGCGAAACATGGTCAAGCACTGCCTACCCTAGCTGAACAATTCTAAAGACTGCGTATTGCAGTGATTTCAGACCCTTTGCAGTGTTAGGCAGTAATGTGAAGGTTAGGTCTATTAGTGTTTCTCAAAGTTTGCAGCAGAGAACAATTTTCACCAAACATGCTAAATATTAGTATTTCTTAAATATTATAATGAACAATGTGAAGTAAGAGATACAATAAAGTAATTCGTCTGTGTTATTATAATTGCCAAAATAATGCACCCCAAGTATAATAAATTTCGAGCATTTACATATTTTAGTTAATTCCAAACGTTTTAAAAGTTTTTTTAATTATATAAAATGATCTAATATGTTAAAAATCACTTATGCATAACAATTATCACGAAAAATAAAAAAAGAAGCGATCGCAAAATAAGCAAATGAATTATTAAAACGTAACAGATTCGAGCTTCATAAAAATATTTTAATAACCGTGTCTTAAAAGAAATCCCCAAGCTTCGAGGAATCCTGAAGATTTAACGTTATTTACGAGAATACAGCATTCGGCATACGAGCACATATACTACCTGAGGTGCGCGAGACCTCTGGCAGAGATTTCAGTTCTGTCTCGGGGTGAAAAGGGAATCGTACGGTGGAGCGAGAGAAAAAAAAGTTGGTGAGGTTTTCAAGCATCATTGAGCGGATTAGTGGATCCACGGGAAGAGAGTCCCCCGGAACGGAGAAGATATACCCGTGCGAGACGCGCGAGAGAGCTCGAATTCGGGATTTTGCACCTGAAAGGCTGATCGAATTTCCACGAGCGCCTCGGTGATGACGAGGAGACTTTTCCCGAGGAGAAAAACCCCGTGCAGGTGGATGACAATGCGCCCTGTTTTTTCTTCGCCTCTCGGTCCGAGCTGCACATGCTGCTCCTTTTTTTTTTCTTTTTTTTTACTTCTGTCATTCGTTTTTATTGCGTCTGCTTTTACATTTTTTATTTTTCCCAGCCATAGAGTTTTGAAATATTCTTCTGAATCCAACGAACATTAATTATTGTAAGTTTCGACGGTCTTGTGAATCGAACTGTATAGTTTATTTGCAAAGACGACGAATTAAAAATATTTTACACTAAATCCAAATACTTGTATATTTTTAAATCTGAAAATAATGTTCAACTCGTCTCCTCGAATTCCGAGGAACGCTTACGGAACGGTAGTATAAACAGTTTTCCGTGTACCTCTTCTCGTTACTTTGACATTTTTTCATTCCATCGTAAAAAGAAAAAGAAAATCGTAATACACAAGCGCCGCGGAATTTCCAGTGAAACCTATAAAAAGGTCCCCTGAGTTACGGTATGAACTCGGAAGCGGCGCATTTCTAGAATTGCTTTCGTTTGGGATTTTTTAATGCCGCGGACTCGGAGAGTTAGAGGTACCACAGACGAGCCGACGACTACCGCAGCAGCCGAGAGAAATGAATTATACCGCCGCGTCTCGAGTACATAAATTTGAATGTCCCGATGCGCGCGTTTATTAGCGAGGAAACCCTGAATTTCTGAAATAATTAATATTCTTTTTTTCATGAATCTTAATGGCGCCCTATGCAAATTCTCCCATTACGTAAAATTCGTAAATAATAGAATTATATGATTAGATGATTGGGTCCCCTTTTATGGCCACCGCTTTAATCGCTAGAAGCAGTATAAAAATATCGAAAACTCTTTATTTATAGAGTTTGTAGAAGAGATAGTATAGCAAAACTCTATAAAATTTTTTACACATTTTATATAAGCTCATTAACATACATCTAGAATCTATATTTTATCTAATTTTAATGAATTTACAATACTACAAAAACAATTTGATACGATCAACGAAGAACTACTTTCTAACCTAAAAAACTTTAAAAATTCTATTGAAATTGCCATTATTTAAAAAGTCGCTTGAAAGGGTGAACGAATTCACGGCTCGAATGAAAATACTGTTTTGACAGCGTCACTCAGAGATTAAAATATATTCCCCTCCATTGTGTGCCACCAGTCGCTTCACAAAAGCGCACAAAGAAGCTACACCTGTCCTGCGCACTTTATCTGCACGATCTAAATTCGCCAGAATCCTCCGTCGAAGATGGATCCCCAGCCACGCGCGAACCTTTTCCCGAAAAGAGGAAAAAGAAAAAAAAAGGAACAATGAAAGAAGTGCGCGCAAATCGTCAAATCTTTCCGGTACCTGCAGCGATGGAGCTCCCGGCTGATTTGCATCGGTCGGAGAGGCCGAATGTCGCTGGAAACGAGGCATGCGCACCCCGCGGCGCATTTTCATTTTCCGCCGGCCCCCCCCCCCCCCCCCCCGGGGCGATCATTTGTTTCTGCTGATGCGAGCGCGTGTGGAACACGTTTCGCCTGACCACAAAGGAACGGGCAACAATCTGATCGATAAGATAAGCCGGCCGAGTGCGAGTTTTCTCGAAAAAGAAGTCATAAATATCGATTCTTCGCTCCTCGAGTTCCGAGAGCCGCTTCTCGGCCGAGGTGTTTTTTTTTTTTTTTCATTTTTTGGAGGGGGAGTTTCGTGAACCTGTCCCGATTATTTGCGGCCGGTGGCAGCGGAGTCCTCGTGTTTTTTTTTTGTTCTTGGTCAGCCTGATGAGTCGGCTACCCGACTTTTCACGCTGATTAGGCGGATTGAATGCTCGCTTTTCTTCGCTTTTATGTTTGCCGAGAGCGGCTTTGTTCGACACCCTCCTCCCATCTTCTTGCACTGATTTCGTGCGAGATTAAGAGCGCTCGAGTTATGGTGATTTAAGTCGCGAGCAGATCTTGTAATATTAAGAATTTTAGGCGGCGTTTACACGGATTTCCAAGAATTTGAAAATACTTTTCGGATTATCGTTTTCTTTAAAATTTTTTCTTTCTTTTCAGCCAAGTTTTTTTAAAAATTAATTACCAATAATGTACGTAAACTATTTATTTACTACGTCTTTATCGTCTGTTCTAGGCAATTATGATTTTGACTGCACTTAGAAATAAGGAGTTTACGTAATGTATTATCGGTACTTAATTTTTACAAAACTTACAAGGTCAAAAGAAACAATATTTTCATTGAAGAAGAATAAATATAATATCGATTGTTCTTGAAGTCCTCTGCTACCTCCCAACGAATATTTACGACAAAATCTCCCGTTTGCCGGGGCCGCATTTCGAGAGACCCAAAACTAAAGGAAGATCTGCCAATAAATTAAAATTCAAACCCATTATCCGGGCGGTCCTCTCGCCCAAACCGCTAAAGGCCCTCCTCGTCACAGCAATTGAGTGCCAAATCTCATTAGCACAAGCCTCGGCGCTCCCGCGTCCGGGGGAGTACTGTTTACAACTGAACCAATTTGCCCCACACGGCGAGTCGCTAATCGGCTTATTATAAGGCACAATGACCCCTCGGAGCCAGAGCGAAATTGTTATTGCGCCCGCTTCGGCAAGGGTTGCTCTCCTCGGGGCGGGCAAGGCGCGCGCCTCATTCTTCGCGCCGTGGCAAAGATTTACAAGCTCTCTCTCTCTCTCTCTCGGGGCGAGCCACATGCCCCGCAGACTCCCCCGGCCACCGTTCCGCACGCCTCGACGATGACCTTGCTGCTCGTGACCGTCTCCCCGAGCGACGAGTCGGGGATGAACAGCGGGCGGACGGGTCTCCCGACTCTCCGACCCCGACGACAATCCGCTCGATGATCGATGGCCGTTATTTCCCGCTTTTCCTTTTGAGAACCGCGCGTGTCGATGCGCGCGAGCCTATTACGAGCCGTGAAATCCGGCCTGAACGGGCCGCAGCTTGGTAACGATGTTTCGGCACGTAACGGTGCAACAATCAATTCTCCGATAAGTCGGGCGGGGGACGACGACGTCGACGACGAGTGCTCGGGAGGAGTCGCGAGGCTTAGATTGCTTTATCGGATTCGCTTCTGCCGGCCAGATAACGGGTGGAGGCTCACTTCCGGCGCTATCCGGCTGGCTTATCGGGATTACGCCGCCCACTGTGTGCTCTGAGCATTGGGATCGGCGATAGCCGCGGCGGGGGAACATGTGGCGCTGAAGGCTAACAACGGGACGAGCCGCCGATTAAAGGAAGAAAAAAGCCGGGCTCTCTACGATTAAATCGAGTACTGTGATTTTCATTAAGTTTATCGGCTCTGGGGGAGGATGGATGGCTATTCAAATGCCGATCCGATCAATATTTACTGGTGCACTCGGGGGATTTATGTGTAAGCAGATATTCCGGCGGAGAAAATTATAGTACCTTATTAAATGTTGCGCTGAAAGTTTTCGTAGTCATTGTTATAGGCTGCGATTGTGATTTATATTTAAATTTCTAGACAATTTTAATTTAAAATAAAAACTTTAACGTGGATAAAAAAATAATGGCTGCAAATGGTTCCTTTAAATCTCAAGCTGTTTTCGAAAATTCCAAGCTTCGGAAGTAGACTTAAATTTCAACAAAAAAAATCTCGTCAGCCAACATTGTCAAGTCCGCAGCACTAAAGACACATAATCGCATCTTAAACTACTAAGACCGGCCATTCGGGAAATCGGGCAAAAGTCAAAAGGCCCCCTCGTCGGTCTTATAAGGAGTAAAGCTGCCGGCAAAAGCGGGGGCCCGAAGAAAAAAGCGAGCCGCGCGTCCACACGTCGATAGCCAATCGGTTTCCCAGGGCCTCTTCTCTGTCTCTCGCTACGAGAGAAAGAGCGAGAGAGAGAGAGAGAATCGGAGCATCGGCCATAAATCTCTCCCTCTCGTGCATACAAGAAGTCGGCGCGGGGCGCATGAAAGCGCCGAGGGAAGCCAAGAGGCACAAAGATCGGCTCGTAAAGCGATCATTGACGGGCCACGAGGTGATGACGTTTTCGCGCTACCGATCATGCCGGCCATTATTGGGCCTCCGCCCCCGCGGAGGGGAATGAAAAAAAAGGGCCCCGCTGCCACGGGTGCGCGTCGTTACGGAAATTGGCGTGAGCCCGGGAAAAGCGCGAGAGCCCTCCCGAGGTCGATGTTACAACAGGTTCATGGTTTTCACCGGCCGGAGAAAGCCGGAGGAGAGAGAGAGAGAGAGAGAGAGAGAGCGGTACGCTTTGGAGCTTTTCAGGCAGACCGTTTGGGGTTCAGGTGCACCAAGTTACGGAGAACAGGAGGAAGAGTTGAATGGTCGAGGCTTGGTTTCGCGTAGCCTTCGGTGGCAGAGTTCGGAAATGAATGAGATAACGACTCGGTCGGGAGTCGACTTTCTTCCGCCAAATTTTTTGTTCTGGTTTAAAGAAAGGCTGTAGGTCAGTTGCGGTGTATTAATCTCTCGGGGGAAGTTAATTACTGGTCGAACCTAATACATTTTTTCGACTTATTTGTAATGACACAAACATTATAAATATTGCATGACTTAAAGTTACAATAATAGTGTATAAACATGCAGTTCCAGTGTAAAAGTATAATTAACATCGATGCCAGATTATCAAAAACTTGAGCATGTGAAGCTAATTTCTTTGCTCGATAGAATGCGAATAAAAGAGGATATTGAATAAACATTACTCGGGGGCGGTATGCAAAGGCAAGGCATTTTTTCGCGTATATTTATTTAATGAAATTGCGCTCTTTCTTCTACTCGAAGCTATACCGAGCGGTGTGCTGCTCTAATTGCAGTGCGCAAACGAACGAATAAAAAAGAGAAGAGTTTGAGCTTTGTCCGTGTCGATGAAATGCAGGTTCCATCCTATACAAATGCATTCTCCCCCCCTCCCTCTTCTCTCTCTCTCTCTCTCTCTCTCTCTCTTAATCGCTCTCTAGTGATTAACGCATACATGACGAATGGAGTAAGGTTGAATGCTCGCTAATTAAAGCAAAACTCGTCCATTAATTACGTTCAAGTGGAATTAGGGCTTTGCCATTTCAGTGAATTATTGTTTTTGAGCGGAAATTCTGAATGTCATTGTTCGCAACCGCAAGGAAATAAAATATTGAAAACGAAGAGCAGGGGAGAAAAGGATATTTTGGTATTTTTTAATAAATCTCAAAATTTTCGGCAGCATTTAGTAATTTCAAATAAAAAAACAGATTACAAATACATTTTATATAATATTATTTAAGGGGACAAGCCTCAGTTAAAATCTAAGAAAAGATAATAATTGTTAACTATACAAAAATTAACTATACAAAAATTTGTAAAATAAATCCATAATATTTACAACGTTTGCTATTAAAAGTATATAATTTTATCTATATTTTAAACCCAACTAGGATAAAAAACCTGTTCGGAACACGAATTATTGAAATTTCTTTTGAAGACTGATTTTCAAAGGCAAAAGTCACTTGCCGCAGAATAATTTCCAATCCATACTTAATTTGGCTGCAAATGTTTTTGCACTTCCTTGCTAGTATTTGAAGCCACTTAAAAGGAGCACCTGAGTTAAAAGTCTGGACGAACGTTTTTGAAAAAAATGAAATGCAATAAAATATTAATTATTTTATACATTTTGTTATTAAACTTGTAATAAAAATTAGAAAAACATAATTTTTTTGAATGTTTCCCACTTAAGTAGCTTAGAATTGACAACAAAAGTGTTTCAATATTTTACAGCTCCACTAACTCGCCGCTTCAGAATATTTTCTACGGCAAGTGATTTTTACATCTGAAAATAATTAGTCTTCGAAAGAAATTTCAATAATTGGTGTTCCGAATAGGTTTTTTAGTCTAGTTGGGCTTAAAATAAAGGTAAAAGTATATACTTTTATATACTATAGAAAAATGTTTCAATATTATGTATTTATTTTACATGTTAATTTTTGTAATTAACAATTATTATCTTTTCTTAGGTTTTGACTCAGGCTCGTCCCCTTAAGAAGCCTTTTACACTTTAAAAATTACAGTATTATTGTATAATATTATTATTTCTGTTTATTTGCCTAATGAATAGTTCTGGTAAAAATATGAATCAATTCTCGGGTATTTTGTTCATTTGTACTTTATTTTATTTAATTGTTACGTTCTGACGTAACATAATACGTAAAATATGTATATAAAACGTAAATACTTCACTCGCAGTTAAGACTAATGGCGGCTCAAGTAAATATGGCCAATGTCCTAAAGCCTGTCAATAAATTTGCGGCTTTAAAATTACAAGCAGATGCTTCTTTAATCAGGGATTTGATGGATTACGCACGAAATCCTTTTGATTTAGTATTTCGAGAGTGCGGTGATTGTACGTGCAACTGACCTGCGCCAATGGAAAATCCAAGGCGTCCCTCTGAAGTAAAAAGAATTTTTTTTGCCAAAAAATACGCGATGCCGATGATCGTTCTGACCGAAGGGCGTCCTATAATTATGTCGGTTGACAAAAAACGCAGTGTCGCCGCGCGGTCTCGCTCAATGGGTAAACTCGTGCGACCGAAGGAAGCGACGCCGACAGCAAAATAAGGAATCCCCGCTTCCTTGGAACCATTGGCAGTCGCCCCGCAAGAAAAAGAACCCGAGTGAATACCAGATTTACAAAGGCAGTGGGGTTTCTTCTCTCGTCTCTCTTTTCAGCTTTTTCCCTCTCTCTTTTTATCCTTCTTATAAGAGGGGTAACTTGATTTATGGGTCCTTGTGTACCCGAGTAGCTTGGGACTAGAGCAGAGCGGTGGTGGGGATTCCATATGCCTATTGGCCTGTACCTGGTCCAGCTTCCCTCCCTGCTCCCCCACCTCTTCCTAAGGCTCTCTCTCTGTATTTAAGAGAAGGTGACAGGTTCGAAGCCAGTAATTATAGATCAGACGCACGCAAGGAAAGCATCGTTCTCTCGGAGCAGTTCCAGCCCGACCAGGCTGAAGAAAAAAACTACAGGACACTGTGCAGAGAGTGAATTTCTCAAGATCGTTTCGATCCCTTGCTGTGAGAGTGCTGTGAATATATTTTGTGAATATAGGTGTGAAAAAGCTTGTCTTTAAGGCATTACCGAAGCGATTAGACGAGATTAGGAAGCTAGATTATAAAGGCAAAATGCAGACTTCTATGCAATATCAACAGGTGTGTGCTTTGGCAGTCTATTTTTACACTCTTACAGAAAGTTCTTTTCTTTGAGAATCATTCTTTAAACTCTTAGATTTCGTTGACGTGTTATTGTTTATACACATAAGAATCGTATCCTTAAACATTGCGCACAATTTAGCGTTGGTAAAATTTTACATGCATAGATATTTTAGACGGCATTGGTTTGTACATGCACGTAAGAATTGTGCACAATTTAGCAAAGTTTAATACATCTGTATATAAATTTTACCAATGCTAAATGTTTACGTTTACAGTCTTATGTGCGATTCTTCTGAGCAACAACACGTCATATTGGACTACACTAACTTAAATATATCGATGTTTTGTTTTGAAAACAAATTTAAAAGTCAGCATCAATTTATTTAAAGCTTCAAAAAGTAAAAATTTTAAAATAAGTTAATATTTCACTTCATTATTATTAGACGTATATTTAATAGTATAATTCATAATTATTATAATTTTTAAATATACTAATTATTTTCAAAATTCTATTAAGTAATTGGTTTATTTTTAAAATTAAGCGTTAAATGTTTTTTACAAGAACTCTGCCTTAAGCGTTTAAAAAAGTATACAGGTAAAGCGTCTATTTCATAGTCCAAGAAGAAGTGATTTTTTAAGTAAATATCTTGCGAGTAGAAGACGACTAAGTTTAACTTTATTCATTTGCAGATGTCCGTTGCAAACGTGTCCCCGTTACCTGGAGTAACTCCGATGGAGCACCAGTACCATCCCGGAATGGACTACAACTTGAGCCTCCACTACCCAAATTACTCGAGTGTAATGCCGCCAATACACCAACACCCACCCACATCGAACAGCCATCCCTCGTTCTGGTTCCCATCGGCGCCGAATTCCCAGCCTCAAATGCCCGCGGCCATGCCGACGCCGTCCAACACCATACCCACTTCCATCAGCACAGCCGTAACGCCGACCTGGCCGTCCGAGCCTTCCTTCTCCAGTAACCCCCAGCTGACGATGTACTCGCTGCCGCCGACGCCGCCCGACTCCAGCCCTCACTCCGTGCCGACCTACCAGTGGCCGCTCGCAGGATCGGCCGAGCACATGATCAGCTCCATCATGGACAGCAGCAAGGGCCCCGCTCGCAAGTGCGTGCGCTGCCGCTGTCCCAACTGCCTCGTGGACAACAGCCCCGTCGGCGCCGACGGCAAGAAGCTGCACGCCTGCCACGTTCCCGGATGCGGCAAGATCTACGGCAAGACCTCCCACCTCAAGGCGCACCTGAGATGGCACACCGGCGAGCGCCCCTTCCCCTGCCACTGGCCCTTCTGCGGCAAGAAGTTCACCCGCAGCGACGAGCTCCACCGGCACGTCAGGACCCACACCGGCGAGAAGAGGTTCTCCTGCCCGATCTGCAGCAAGCGATTCATGAGGAGCGACCACCTCACCAAGCACGCAAAGACCCACGAGAACCAGAAGAAGAAGGCCGAGAAGAAGGAGGCGGCCAACAAGGAGAACAATCTGCCGCCGTCGCCGGAAGCCGAGCCGGTCGGATTCAATCCAGCTCTAGTCGCGCCCCCGCAGAAGCAGCCTCAGATTCCGGAACAGCAGCAGCAGCAGCAGCCGCAGCCGATTCACTTGAATCACGCGCAGCCGCCGCTGGCTTTCACGATGATGGATCCGATGAATCAGTATCACCACATGAACCACAGTCAAATGCTGTATCAGTCGATGGTGCCGACCATGTCATAATAAGTAGTTAACGAAGCTCTTGACGAGCCGTGTAAATATTCAATTATAAATTGTACATATTTTTGTAAATATAGAGCTCATAGATTTTTCTTTGACTGATAAATTAAGAGAAATTTAATTGTATAACGTTTTGTACTTCACTGTCGTTTAAAAGTGACTCTATCGCTGGAGATTATGTTTTAAATTAAAAATTTTATGGACTGCCAACTGTCTTGGAAGAGTATTCCGTTCCATGCAACTATTGCAAAGCAATAGAACGGCTATGAATTGCCTAGGGAAAATATCCATTAAGTACCGAAAAACCGGAGATGATTGAAAATGACAAATTTTATGTCTTCATTAAAATTTATTATTTAAAATACATTTTCATAATGAATAAAAAAAAATCGTAGAAAAATTTATTTGTCTAATTAATCATTTATTTTTAAGTTCAACCTGATCCCTCTGCAATTCGTTAATTACTACTTATACATTCTTATAAAATGTTCTTGACTCAAATCAAATCAACATTATTTTATTCCTTCTAAAATATTTTATTATTCGTTATAAATTTTAATTTACTCGGAAAGATATTCATTTAAAAAATTTAATTTAAAAATTTTTAATTATTACGTTTTATATGCAAATAAAATTAATAATTTGTTGAGACTGATTGTTTTAATCAATGATTAAACTTTATACGCATTACCTCTTGTAATCTGTTGTGTTCTTGTACAAAAATAAATAAAAAAATCATAAAAGTATAAAAATGACGGTTTTGAGATAGATTTAAAATATCTTATCAGCAACCTCAATAGTTTTTATTTACAAGATCTTTTAAATTTATGAAAATATCGAGACCGCCCGCGCAGCTACAATCTAAAAAATGTCATCTCAAACATTCAAAAAGATTCAAAGTAAGACACTTTGACGGCGAATAAGAATAGTTATGACGGAAGGAGCACATTGCACGGAAATCAAGGCAATAGGTACCGTGAACTCCGCAGAGCAGCGAATCATCCCCTTGTCGTACATCACGTTCGTCGACGTCTTCCTGTCATTTGATACATCCTCCTCTCCGCCCAGTATCGACAATGAGCGCAAAGCAGTCCGATACTGGCTCGCGTCTCTTTTTAGCTCTGCGGGCAAGGCGCATTGAGACGAAAGTTCATTTGAAACTTTTCCTTGCTGCAGCTCAGCCGGTTTGCACTTTCAAGCGGGGACAGAATTCTACATTTTATGTAAGATAACGATTTTATTGGAAGGTAACGGTTGCTTTCTTTTGTACAAACTGTCGATATGTATTAATTATTCTATCAATGTACGCTTGGATTCTTATTATTGATTGGCACGAACATTGAGGAAGATTCATTGCATATTTATTTACTAGTAGGCAGATTTCTCAAACACTGGGAGTTTCCAGTATTATTGTATCAGTTTTTAGTATGGTTATATTATTTTCTGTTCCGATCGAAACCTTCAATTAGCAAATTTTACAAAAATTAATTTCCCTGACGAATTCTTACTCTCTCAAACCAGCTTACACCTCGAAACGCGCCGAGCCCCTCGAGATCAACGCTAAACGTTCGCCAGCTCCGACTCCGAGCAAGCGCACGTTCCCGCTTGACGCCCTCAGCTTCCCGGCTCGCGGCAACAGATGGCGGCAGCGTAACCGCAAAGTCGCCGCTCGCGATTCCGCAGCGCCGGAGCATGCGCGCAGGTACGCCAAGAACGGGCTCGCCCTCCTCTCCCCGTGCGAGCGCTCGGCTCGGCAGGGGAGGGAGAGGCTATTAAATGGGCGGGCGCCGGCTGTAGCCCCGGCAAAGATTCATGGCTGGCTCCGCAGAGAGAGATGGAGAGAGAGAGAGAGTGAGAGACAGAGAAAGATAGAGAAGGAAAGCGGGAATAAAACAAAAGACGCGCACACGCCGCTGCTGCAAAAGCCAGCCGAATCCTCGGGAAAAGCGGCGGCGTCGAAAGACGCCGTGGGCGGGAGGAGAAGAGAGCCGAGCACGTGAAGATCGCAACGACACGTCGCCGAGCGGACGATCGGCGGAGAGAGAGAGGAGGCGCGGGCCGTCTCCCTCGCTCTCGGAGGGGGTGGCGCCACGGTAATTCCAGAGTCGCGCACGCGAGTACGCGAAAGGATAAACCCCACCGACGCGCGTTAGAGCGAGCGAGAGAGAGAGAGAGAGAGAGTGGCTCGCTGCAGGCGCACCGCCGCGGATTCAAAGGAGAGAGAGAGCCTCGGCGACCGGCAGTTGGCTGGCCGATCGCCTCGGCGCTTCTGCGAGCGGCTGCACGCACGACTTTTTCACCGAGAGCCGTGTGTGTACACGTACACGTGCCCGTACGTCGGCGTGTGCGCTCTCGCTCGCACGCTCGTGCCCTCGCCTCGCTTTCTCGGCTCTCCGTCTCGCTCGCTCTCGGGCCGCGCCGCGTGAAAAGCCGCGGGAGCGTTGCGCGGCCGGTCAGTGCAGCTCGCCGCCGCCGTGATTCAAAGCAGGCCACGCGGTTTCTCCCTCTCGCGCGGCGGACACGCGGCCGCGGCACGTCGCCGACACCGATTTATCAGTGCTTGGCCTGCGGAACACGCGGACGCGCGTTCCTCGATCGATCGCAGCACAGCCGCAACGCGCGCGCGACGCACGGGGAAGAGAGAGAGAGAGAGAGAGAGAGAGAGGAGGGAGGAAGAGAGAGAGAGAGAGAGAGAGAAAGAGATGCGAGTGAGGATTATCATGACCAGCAGTGCCTCCTGCCACTTGTGTGATTCGTGTGCTTAGTGCGCGATATCTTTACATGCGGGCAAGCGCCGCGGCGTAGAGAGAGAGAGAGAGGGAGAGAGAGAGAGAAAGCTCGGACCTGGAGGGAAACAGAGATAGACACGATTTATTACCCAGGCAACCTGGAGGCGGAGGTCGGCGCCGGCAGTGGGGGCCGCAGGGCTGTCAGCCCCTCGGTGCCCCTCAACTCCATAAATGTGAGTCTCACCGAGCTGCCCAGCTAATATCCCCCAAAGAAACACCAGCGAGACAGGTCCTACACCCGACGGAGCTTCGTCGCCAGTGTCGGAGTGCGCGCGGTGCCTACTCCTTGCTTTTTTTTCTTATCCTTTCCGCAGTCCTACTCTGCCCGGCAGTGAACGACGGGCGGACTCGAAGCGAACCGCGAGAAAGTTGTTAAAAAACGCGTGCAAAAGTGGGCACTGGCGCCGAGCTCCGCCGGGGACAGACTAACCCGAAGCCGGCACGAAAAATTTAATAGTGCCGGGGCAAAACGCTCTTCCCTCTCCTCCGCGATATTCGTTTCATCCAGCGTGAGAGAGGAACCGGCGAGAGCTCTGCTCCCCGCGAAAAGGGACGAGCGAGGAGAGGAGAGAGCTCCGTCGGTGTTATGAAATCATTATGTCTGGGAGGCCCCGGCGAGAGAAGAGAGAGAAAGAGAGAGAGAGAGAGTCGAAAACTCGATAAACGCGAGTCGCGCGAGTTCGGGCCCCGGCAATATAACAAACGTTACAATGTTACCGCGGCCGTTTACGCCCACCATACATCAAGCGGCGGAGTTGCTCTTTCACTCCTCTCTCCTTCTCTCTCCTCTTCGTTCTTGGTTGCGCGCGCCGGTCACCACCTCGCCTCGACTGGATCCGTCCGCAATATCGCGCGGAGAGACGGAGCGGGCAGGTGCGAGAGGGCAAGGCGTTTTTTTTTTTTAGGCCCGAGCGGTGCGCATTTTTCCTCGGAAAACAAGGTGCTACTTCGTGAAAGATAAACTGCGCCGGCACTTTCCTTACCAGGAAGTATAAAATTATGGAAACGGGGGGGCTATTCATCTATTAGGTAAAGAGCTGCTGCTTTTATGCTTTCGGGAACGACGCGTGTTACGCTCGAGGTGCTACTAAAAGATCTGTACCTTTAAAAATGTCATCCAAACGCTTTTATTACCTTCTTTGAGAAATCCACTGGACAATTGTGAATCCACGCGTGGAAAAAAGTGCTCTTCCCGCGAGGACGCCGAAGCTCGTGCGCACTGTTTCCGGCGGAAGAGTTCCTCCGAGCCGTCAAAAGTGCCGCGCATAAATTCTATCCCTCCTATCCGATCGTCTGGCGGTGCTGCCGCTGCCCAGGACCATATCAAATTCCCTCCGCGCCCTGGCAGAGCCCGAAAGTAAACGCTCCTCCACGCGTCTCCTTCTCGGTAAACCGCTCTAATTTTCCTCCAAAAGGCGGGGCCCGGCCTGCCTCGAATCGACCTTAACACGTGGGGCCTGGATGCTCGGGCGCCTAGACGCACCGGCCGGGTCTTAGGAGAGCCTCGAAGCGCGCATCGCGTGTGGGGGTGTAGACGACGTGCCGCGTTTCTCCACGGACACACCTCCGCACACAAATCTAATTAATTTATATCCCGGAGAAGAGGCGCCACCGCCAGACGTGAGGCCGGGAGAAAAAATAAGGCCCCGAGAGGGAGGAGAGAGAGAGAGTGAGAGGCCCGGTCCAGGTGCGTTTGTCTGCGCGATTCGACTTCGCTTTGTGGGACCCGGCCCAATAAGCTGCCTTTGTGGCTTTATTAGCTTTCTTTTGTGCGAGCGGCCTCGTAAACATATATTTTGATAAAATTAATGAGGCTCGCCCGTCGAATTGGGCCTCTGATGGATTTTTGTCATTATTGAGGTCACTTATATACCTAAAGCTCGCTCGCTTTTACGTTGTTGCCGTGTTTACGTTGAAGCTTGCCGTACTATCGATCGTCTTTAGATTTAAATTGCTCACTGAAAGACTAGCCAAGATGATTGCGAGTCGGGCAATTTTGCAAAGTAATACAAAGAAACTGCTGATGGGTCTTAAATTACAAGCTGCTTCGAATAAACATAAACAATGAAGGATACTTTATTTTTAAATTAGAAAGTCGCTTAACGCAATTAAGAATCGATTACAATCGGATGAAACCCGAAACTTTTCCCGCACACAAAGCGGCCGGGAAAAATCCAGTAATCGGCTCCGTACGGCTGGTAAATCATCACTAAAATATTGAATAATTACTTCAATTATTATCGCATCTACCTCGCCGCGGTAAATCTAGCCGCGGCCCGCGCTCACAACTTCATTAATTAAGCGAGAAAGTTTATCAAAGTGTCTGCGCTGCGCGCTCAGGCAGCTTCTTGCACGTCCTCGCGGGCTCCTTAAATCAACCGACGTCCGAGCGGCGAGGAAATTGGAGGTGCAAGGGCTGTTATTGAGCTCGACGCGCGCGGAGCTGACTTTTTACGAAGGAGAGAGGCAGAGAGAGAGAGAGAGAGAGAGAGAGAGGCTTCGCCGTCGGACAGCGAGCGATCGATAAACGGCGCTGCTCGCGGGCGAATGACACTTTTTTTCGCCGAGCCCTCTACGTGATACTTCGCTTGTGGATTTTACGGGGTATATATGCAGCTGATTCCTAGGCTTTTTATATACACAGTGTTTTCCCCGGCTTTCGCGGCAGTCTACGCTGTGGATATTTTTGTAACTAGCGGGTAATTTGCCGAGTTTATAAGTCGTTCTTTATTCTTTTTTTAGGACTACCATGTTCCTAATAGCCATCGTATATCAAGCCACAGTTTTATACTTTCTGTTCGAATTTTATTTAAAGCGACTATACAGTTCTGTTGTGAAAACGTTCAAATAATTATTGAACTTAATTTGAATGATTACATTACCTAAAAGAGTCAGCGACCAATAATCGGCTAGACTAAATTACAAGATTTATCACTCAATCGGAGGCAGAGAGCCATTGCATCGACTAATGACAACAAGTATTATTTATGGACTCTAGCCGCGCGTAGAGTCCGCCTAAAGAGCAACTCGGGCGATTACACATTTTCTCCGGCAGCGCAGCGATTCTCATCGGAACTCACGAAAATTGCGGCAGCTCAAGCAGTCGTAACGAAATCGTTATGCAGCTTAGGCCGACGAGGACGTAATTTACGCGTAAACGCGCCTCTCTCCCTCTCGGCCCGGCTAACTGAAGCCATTCGCGGCAAGTGCGCGCGCGCGAGTACTTAAAAATACGCGCGCCGCTGCGTGGCAATGCGTAAATTACGGGAGAGGCTAATCCGGGAGAGGAGAACAAACGCGTGCCTAATAATTATAATTGACTTAAATACGCAAAGAAGGGGAGAACGAACGAGAGAAAGAGAGAGAGAGAGAGAGGGAAGTACCGGACAGCTACGACGAGGCGTGTCTCGTTACGACTACCGCAAAGACCACTGCACGCTGTAAAACGAGAGCGAGTGAGTCGACGATTCGGTGAACAAACTACCCACTCCGCAGTAATTGGAGTAGTGTTTGATGCCACTAACTTACGTGATTGTAGATTATAATTTTTAATTTTACGGCCTACCGTGAAACGCCGCGCGGGCGCTTTGATTTAAGATTGCTTTGCTTAGATACTTTATTCTCTAGAGCCGCGTGAACAGCCGTAATTACCGGCATTAATCAATGTAATTATTAATACATAAAAGCGCGTACGAAGCGGTAACCGCAGAAGCCGCCTTAGAACCATCCGACCTAATGCCTCCTTCTCCGCGCCACGACTCGTTTCGCAACTTCAAAATAACTCCTGTGAGACTGTTTGCGCTCCGAAATTGAAGGAGGACACGCCGCGGCACACGGCGCTCGATTAAGCCGTCGGGCAGAAAATCCTCGCGCAGTTGCGCCCGCCATTAGCGGTTTCCCTCGTCGGCTCCGACTGGCCGCCGCCGGGGGAGGGAGCCTCAACTTTGCACCTGCGAGTGGCCGCACCGCGGCTGACACCGCATAACCACGAGTGCGTGCGCAACCCGCAAATCTGTCTTCGCCCCATGTGTGTCACTGTCGTTAGTCGGCCTTAAAGCTTTTCGGCGATTGTCGAGCCTTTAACATTACCGTCCGTCGGATAAACTGTTCGACGCGCGACTCCGCCGCGAGACTCGCGAGACGATGAAGACATCGTCGCTCGCGTTAGGCGCGGCGGCGAGAGACTTTTTAGAAGCGCTCTTTGCCAAGACAATATTTTAGATTAGCACTACGTGCGTCGCGCGATAAAAAGTCAGTCGGGAGAGCTCTCCCGGGCGCCGCTCCGTGTGCACACGGACACTTAACGAATCTCGCCGCGTAAGTACGCGCACGTACGAGCGACGCCTATGCGGCTTTTTAGCGCGTAGCGTGTAATTAGGAAAATTACGGAGCTATTTTGAAAGTCATATTTATATCGGTTTTCATGGCTCGCTTTTCTCTCTTCTCCCCGGGCTTTTTTTTTTTTATTAACGTTGCACACAACAACGGCAGCGAGAGGAGCGTATCGTGTCCGATACTTCTGAATAGTGCATATGTACTAATTATCGAAGCATTTTGTAATTACACGCGCGCCTCCGAGTTTTTCATAACGCATCCCGGATGATTGCGATGAATTTAAACTATTTTTAATAAGTCGCGGCTGTGGTACCTTGTGTTTTTATTTAAATAGCAATTTGAATCTCTTTAAATGGCGTAGCTTAAGTAATTACATTTTAAAGGGGTGGAATTACCGCATTAATTCATTAAAATAAATGATTATAAAACTAATGCGTTTACGTTAATCTACTTCGTTAAAAATATCCACCGACATCTCCTGACAAATCGTTCAATTACCAACGTCAGCTACTCCAGCGATACTTTTCCAATTTACATTGCATCTAAATGGGAATCACAAGCCGACCGGAATAATCCATCGCCGCTTTCGGCAGCCGGAAAAAATCGAAAAGCGCATTAATTACGGCCACCTCGTTAATACCGAGCGCCGTTCCCCGCGCGCGTCCTGTACCAGTTCCGCGCATCCATCAAAAGCTAGATCTCCCGCGCGCGTCGGCCTGCGCGCCGAGGATTTATCCGCCGCGGAATTTATTCATCGATATGTAAAACGGCCCTGTCTTCGTGGCGTAAACTTTCGCGCCGCGCGCTTATTGGAGGAGACGAGCGCGGGCGCGCACCCGAGCTGCGCGAAAACTCCGCGGGGATAATTTTCAGTTTCGAGTTTTCACTTTCGTCGAGATATCGGGGCTCGAATCTTTTGTGGCCGCTTTTGGAGAGCTGAGTTTGCTCGCGGGCGTGAATCGTTTTTTTTTTGAGAAAAAGTAAGTAAATACCTCTAGCTAGGATACGTGTGTAGTCGACGAAAGTTGTCGTTCAATCCATATAATTTTCCGGGTTATCTGAAATCTTAACGCGGCCGCGAGCTCGGCGCAAAAGTCGCTCTAACGCGCGATTAAGAAGAATCAATCTCGCCTCTGCCAAAGTCCCGGGAAAGCACAGGGATCTAGTAAAAAACGATCGCCCGCTGGAATATTTTAATGAAAGCATGATGGCTAATTCGCTCGGAAAATCGGCTCGCCGATATCTCGTTCCCCGGCTCGATAGATGCCGGAAAGACGAGCGGAGGCCGATTATTACGGGGCCCCGGCAAATAAAACGAGGAAAGCGGAGAAAACGGACGGGGAGAGAGAGAGAGAGAGAGAGAGAGAGAGAGAGACAGGCAGGAGTGGAGCGGTGCGCGCGGCTCTCGGCGAAGGTAAAAAAGTCTTGACGCTTATAATGTGCGCCGCTGCGCTACTCGCGGCTAAGACTGGAAGCCGTTCGTTTCGTAATCGCCACCAGGATCATTTTCTGCACGACTGCCCGGGAAATTAGATCACCTACCTCTCATCCCCGGTAGCTCCGAGAGAGAGAGAGAGAGTGAGAGAGACTGCACGTAAGTGCGCGTACGTATTCTGTACACTCGCGACTTTTTATCCTCTCCGTATCCTCTTTTTTTTCTTTCCTTTTCCGCGAGTACCTTGGAACGTGTTCCGCGAGCAGTGCGTTTCTTTCTCCGCGTGGCACGACTGCATTTTTATTCATTTATTTAATAATCTTTGTAGCCCCGTTCTATTCGCGTAATTACATCTATTTTCGTATTCTTTTTTTCCTGCTCTATGGCTATTATTAAAGAATTTGTTTAAATTTATTCTATTTTGAGAGCAATTGCGTCAGGGCGAAGTGTTATTTCTGTAATTGCATCTCGCGCATGTTGTCGGCGTGGCTTTTTGTTTTAGGAGGAAGTCAATGGTTTTGTAAGCAAACAAGGATTATTTCGCAGTTTGCTGCTTAAATTGAGGCTCGAGAAAGAGTAACAGAAGGGAATTTAAAGGGAATGTTGCTTTACCGAAGGGAAAAAACGATTATTTTTCTCGTAAAAGTTAGGCTTAATTAAACGCATGCTTTTACGATGAGTAATACTGTAGAGATTAAAACTCGATGAATGAATATATTCCATCGTGATGAGTAGTGCATTATAAATTCATTAAAAGGTTCTGTACTATGAATAAGTAACTTATAAGGAAAAATGCGTATCTTGATCTTGAACGATACTAATAAAATGAACATCGGGAACATTTACTCAACAATTTGCCAAACAGCGTTTAATAGAAAAAGTTAATATTTT
>JAWWEM010000027.1:13579248-13602626 GCA_035582935.1 Ormyrus thymus
ATACTAATAAAATGAACATCGGGAACATTTACTCAACAATTTGCCAAACAGCGTTTAATAGAAAAAGTTAATATTTTAATATCTGCAATTACGGATGCCCAATTTCCCCTTAAAAATAAGCGTAAAAACTCCGAAAGGGCCCTGAAAGCCAACGGCGAGCAGGCATATTCTCTCAACGTTGCCTCATCGACGCAAGGCTTCTCTCTCTCTCTCTCTCTCGAAAAACAGTCCATCGAGTGTGTTTCCTCCCGGCCGCGCGGCATATGCGTGATCGGTGATTGACAAAAATTTTTTCACTCGCTGCCCACTTATCTAGACGTCCATCGCGCTTAACGCACGCACACACAGAGACGCGCGTCGAAGAAATTCAGGCGAAGCGGCGAGAGCCGTAGATGCGTGCCAGAGATGAGTTTGCGCGATCGCATGCAGGAAAGGCGTGTGCGCGCGCGGGGCCGCTTTTTTATAAAGCGATATCCCATCGTCGGGTTTTTCCACGTCGCGCCAAGTAGCCTCTTCGATAATTTAGCAATTAACGTCTGCCGCTTTTCTGCCCCGTGGGATCGGCGCGGATTTTCTGTGCTCCGCGGGATCTGCCTCCCGAGGAGGCGATTTCCTCCGTCTGACGATTTTCCCCGTCGGTCTTTTCTTCCTTTTTCTTTTCGGCAGAAAACGGCCGGACCGTTACGCGCCGCGCGTACGTCGACTAAAATTGCGGGATTCCGTTATCGGGATCCTTCTTTTTTCTTCGTGCGCGCTCGGTTTTAGCTGGGCAGACGCTCGTTTCTAGGCTTCTTGCCGCGGGCGAAAAAAAGTGCGCGAACTGGCTCCGGTGCACGTCGGAGTCGCCGAGGAGCAAAAGAACCGCGCGTTTAGGCTCCTCGTCGTTTGTTTTCGTCGGTTTGGCTCGCTTTTATCGACGAAATTAGAATGATTAATAAAGATGGCCTGATTGATAGCAGCGATTGAAAATTTGCGTGTGATCGGAATAAATTTTCGAGCGCTACGTTCGAATGTCAATTAGCCGAGTTCTTTTCGGAAATCGGAATATTTGTAAAGGGTGTATTATTAGCCGGGGTTCGTAAATCAATTTGACTTTGCGGAAAAATCGCACTCGAGACTAAAAGCATTAACCGCGATACCTTTTATAGACAGATTACGAGATTATTGATATATCGTTTTATATTTTATGGACTATATTTTATGGAGATGATGGTAGGCGGCCAGCTGATGAGCGCCGAGCTCTTGTTAGTAAACGTAACGGCTGGGGATATAAGACGATTGAAGTTACGGTCTTAACCCGTCATCTGCTTATCATGTTAGTAGATGTAATTATTAATAACTGTGATTATATAGTTATGAATATAGATGCAGGTTCTGAATACAATGACCGACGATACAATAAGTGCCGAAGCTGGTGCATTTAAAGAGCGAAAATTATGGTGATTCGCTGTAAAATTAAAATAATTAGTATGTTAAACTGGTAACAATAGACATTACTTCATTTCTCGCTTCTTTCTTAATTTTTAATGGAGTCGTCATTTTCACGGTATTAACCAGATATTTCAATTCGGGATTATGATAATGACGCGCAAACATATTTATATTCCATTCCAATTTTATAATTTACTAACTAAAGTAATAAGATTCTTCAGCATTAAATTACAGTTATTAAAATCGTTAGCACTCCGGGAGAAACGCATCATTGAATATTCCCCTTGCAAATTGTGATAATTATGAGTAGGCTGAATGGAACATTTGTACGTTAAAATATCGCAAGTCTCATTATTGTGGATAGCCAGATTTTTAACAGCACTTTGTCGTCATCAGTGCCGCAACGTTTAACGACAAAATTGCAACACTCATCCTCATTTGTCCCGCTCAAGACAAAAAAGAATAAGCCACTAAAAATTATTAAAATAACTTCAATTTTGTAATTAAAAAAGGTGCAGCATTTTCTTCTACAACAAACGCTCGTCAGTCAATACTGAAGAGGAAATAGACTTGCCGATATATAAACTGCGACCATTAGAAAACGTGAAATCGTACTTTTCTTCTGAAAATCAAGATTCTCCTTACTCGCTGCATTTAATATTCACCCGGCAGCGATTAAAATGTAGCGCTTTCCTCGAAAAATTCTCCGTCGCAATCTGATCGACTATAAAATTAAAAGCTTTAATGCCCCGCGAACGCTGAACCAAAGATAAATACCGGTCGTAATTAAAATTTGAAAATTTTCTCCGGCGCAGATCTCTCGCATTCTTCCTTGGGCGCAAAAATACCGGGCAAAAATCGCGGTCTCCGGGGGAAAGAAGCGAACGAGCGGCGGGCCCCGGGTTCGCTTTTTTTTCTTCTTTTATAATACGAGCCTCTGATCGATGACCTTCGTTATACGGCACTTGCGGCGCATATTATACATAAGGCAATATCGGCGGCACTTAAGATGGAAACACGTACGCAGAGCCAAGCCACATCGTCACGCCAGGCTCGCCCTCAGCGCCTCGCCTCGTTTATTTTCGCTCTCTTTCTCTGTTCGTATTATATATACGAGCGTCGGGATTTCTCGTTGTTCGGAAATTAACGCGGGACGGAGGGATTTCATGCGGCTCGATTCAGCGCCAGACAGCTGTATTACGCTCCGTTTTGCGGAATCTCCGAGTACTCGAGCAGGTCTCGTTTATTTTTCGGGCCTCGATGGCTGCGAGTTTCAGCTAATCGCGCGATAATTTTACGCGTGAATAAATAGAATTTTTGCGCAGAAGTGAAAGTTGCGCTCTGCGATATTACATGAAATATCGCTTTTTTCGTCACGCGAAATTTATAAATTGTTGCTAGATTTTCTTCTAGATCACATTAAAGCGCCTTATTATTACTTCCCGTATTCAGAGCTAATTGCACCGTATAAATTGCAAGAATCAATCTTTTTGTTTTCCACACGAGCGGGAGCAAAAAATGCGCTTCGAACCGACGCTGAAATCGGCTTTCCTAACCCGTTACGCAACCCGGAGCGATTAGAGGAGAGCAGCCGCGGAATTCGGCAGAATCCTCGGCCTCGAAGAACGCGCCTCCTCGTCGTTAAGACAATAACCGCGCGCCCGAAGTGCTTGCGCGGAGGACCGGGCAACCATCGAAAGAGGGACAGTGGCGTGTGCAAGCGGAGAGGGGGGGCAAAAGAGATAGAGCGAGCGAGATAAAAATTAGAGGAAGGGGGGTGCTTCGAGAGGCAGAAAAATGAGGAGAAGGGCAGAGAGATACGGGGAGTGAGATAAAAGGGAGAGCGAGGAGGGCGGCAGCGCCTAAGCGAGACAGAGAGAGAGAGAGGGCTTTACTTTTGACTCTCTCGCTCTCGAGCCGGGTGTAATCGGTTCCCCGAAGCCAGGGCTCATTATCGACCCGTCGGCCTAGCAATTACCTGCGAAACCTCGACTCTCTCGCCCGACGCCAGTCCTGTGTACGCTCCGTACACACACGCGCGCGCGCGCGCGCCTGCGCCTCCGATCCTACCCCGTCCTCTTCGAAAATGGGACAAAGTTCAGGAGAGGACTTTTCTAGCGATTTCAAAGCGTGTCCGTCAATCACGGAGTATCATTCCGCTCGCGATCGAATCGCCTCGTAGAAAGCGGCTGGAAAAAAGGAAGAGTCCCCGCGATAGAAAGTAAGACTCGGTGCAGCGCGAGCCGAAAAAGGAGAAACGAGAGAGAGAGAGAGAGAGAGAGAGGGAGGCTCGGATCGGGCTAGATAATTAGCCCTCGCGAGTACGCGATAATTGTCGGCTTGGGCGACGGCGAGGCCCCGGAATTCTCTCTCCGGCAGCGGTAGGAAGCGACTCGTAAACGCGCCGGAAAAATCGCCGGCACGCTACATTGAGCAGCCACCGTTCTTCTCGGGTGCAGCTCCCTCTCTCTCTCTCTCTTTCGTTTGAAATTTCTTACTTAGGCGCGCACGAAATTCTAGCGCGAGCAGCCGAGAGCCTGTGGTTACGAGATCGGCGAGAGTGCATAAGAGCACGCATGCGGTGTCAACTTTAGAAGGTCTTTTTGAGAAAGTGCAGCGCGGCGAATTAGATAACTCGGAGCTCGGCTCTTTACCAACCGCTTTACGAAGAATCTAGGCTTGGGGTCACCTGCGCTAGTGAACGCCGTCGTCGCTGGAGTCTTTTATCGGCGAACTCAACGGATCGGATTTATTTGCTTATCGTTACTAGTACACCGATCGCGATTCTCAGCCGCCTGCTTCCGATTTCCGGGCGTTATACAAAATTTACGCAAACGGCGGGATTAATCATTTGAGACAGAGAGACCGCCCGGGATCACAAATCAAGCCTTAATCTCCGGCAGAATCAGCCCGGAAAACAGAAAAAGAAGCACGGGGATGCGGCGCGATCCTCGGGAAAACGAAAACAGAGAGCCCGTGCGTGCCCGTCCATTATCGCGCGGCTCCGCAAAGGGCTCCGCGCGCGCGTGTGTGTACGTGTAATCGCCGCGGGAGGGGAGGAGGGGGGGGGGGGTTGTAATTACAATGATAGATAACGCGGGAGATTCGAATACTCGCGCGCACGACAAAAGAGACACGGAAGGCTTTGAAGAAACAGTCGCGGGGCACGACAGGGCCCGCGGATCCGCGTATATAACGGCGGAATGACTGTTTAGTACCGGCGCGCCGCGCGCGGCAATTACGATTTATCGCGGCCGTTTTCGCGATTTATGCGTCTGGGCGAGATGCTCGCTGGATTAGCTTGGCGAAATTTCGCGATGTCTGTCTCGCGGCCGAGGCGAAAGTGGGAATGCTGCTGCTGTCGCTCCTGATCCCGAAGCTCTGCGTTTTTAATTTTACGCATAGGCTTTAGAAATGTTATGGGATCAGTATTGCATTGCCGAATTATCGAAAAGAGAAGTAAAATGCGGGTACATCGAAGAAGTGAGCTCTCTGATGTGGAACTCCTCTCTGGAGTGGACGCAGAGGCTCGAAACGATCGTAAGTCTGGCATCGACAGATGGCCGAAGATTACTTGCTTCCCGTTCTTAATGCGGTCTCTCACTGTCAGACACTAGTTCTGTCGAAAAAATAAGACAAAAACCTTTCGGAGGGGCCGAGCAGAAAAGGCACGAATTTCAGAATGCTATTAAGGCAAAATAATCAATTAAGCGAATGAGGAAATTAAAAAATAATGATGATGTATATGATTTCGGGTTTGGTAATATCTCGGATTGGATTTGGGATTCCAGGTTCTGTTTGAAGCATTATAATAACGTATTTATTAAATCAGAGTTACATGTCGAGCATGCAGCTTTTGCATTAATCCTTTCACGGAAAAGTGTAGTAATATTCTATTATGTTACAATCGAAATATAGTAATTATGTGCTTGTAGAGATAATACTTGTCACTGATAGACTATGACGGAAGGAAAACGAGCCTTATGGCATCAGAACAGTATTTCAATAAATAATAACTGATAATTACAGTATGCTTTTATTTTTAATTTCTGGAATTGAAATTTTTGGACAAATTCTTACCTCAACCGAAATAATGCCCTCAAAGGTTAATTTCACAAAGCAGAAAATAATACCCTTTTACACGCGTAAAATAACGCGCGGCGCGAAATCAAAACCGAAGTCCCACACACGCGAGAGGGACGGATGAAAAAGCAGGTCCGCGCGGCGGCGGTAATGACTTACTCGCGCGGGGGTAAAACTGCAGCGGGCACAAAGCTGCCGGGGAAATAATCTCCCGGCAAATACAAAAGTCCATTTAACGACGGCCCTGATAATCCCCGGCGATTTAGCTCGGGGAAACTCGAAAAAGTTCGGAATTAATTGGGCCGCGATGACGGCGGCGGCGGCGGCGGCGGCGGCCGCGCAAATTAGTCCGGAATCGAGCGCGGCGCCGCGGAAAGCAATTAGATGTCATTAGGCGCGCGTGCGCGCCGAGTCCGGATTCGGTTTGTTGAAGCGATTATTTTT
This sequence comes from Ormyrus thymus, assembly GCA_035582935.1. Taxonomy (NCBI): domain Eukaryota; kingdom Metazoa; phylum Arthropoda; class Insecta; order Hymenoptera; family Ormyridae; genus Ormyrus; species Ormyrus thymus. Next base: position 13,585,207 of record JAWWEM010000027.1, read on the forward strand.
ATTGTTCTTTCCGGCCGGGCTTCTCGGAAATCTCGGAAGCGCGCGGCATACGCGTGATGACGAGCGCACAAGTCATCGCGCCCCGACGAGAGTCGAGCGGCGCAGGCCTCGCGCGATCGCCAACTGCATCAAAGCAGTGCGCGGCAAAGAGTGACGCTCTTTCGCGGTTTTTTTTTTACTGTTTTTTCGCCGTGTCCAGCCTTCTGCTTCGCTGTGGCGAGCAGTGATTCTTTTTTGCCTCAAAAAAATAGGTCGCAAAAATTTCACGTCCACGACGGCGAGTACGTAATACTCTAGTTTCGTCATTTTTGACGCATGTATAATAGTGAGTGAAAAAGGTCGCTCGCGGAATTATAGTTATTCGCAAAGTAAATGTGGTAAGCTCTAATGGGAGTCACTTATAATATCATCTATACGTTATGTCATTATAATAATAACTTTTAGCTCGGAATTCTTAGACGCTGCCTTTTTTTCACTCGAAAGCATGCATTATGTATTCCGTAACACGGAGCCTGCATGCAATTTTTAGCCTCCTCGAGCTATTATTTCGCTTCCGTTAAAGGACGAATTCTCTCACGCAGCGTTCATCGCTCCTCGAAATTTCAGGCTCGCTCTCTCTCTCTCTCTCTCTCTTTCTCTCTCGGGCGCGCGAACGCAGCTAATGGCGCTGCTTGTTCAAGGCCTCCTTTTTAGCTCGCCTTGCACCGCCGCCGCGGCGACCCGATGAAAAAATAATCAAGCTCTCGCAGCTTTTTACGCGCGCGCGGACGAGGCCCGAGAGCGGGATTATCGACTCGGGACAGGTGGAATATCGATAACCGATTTTCCACGAATCGGGAGTCCCATTAATCAGGATGATTCAGAGCGAATTAAATCGGAAATCCCTTTCCGAGAAGCGGCGAAATCGACGGCGGGCCCGATGTTCACATGAGGAAACATCGAAAAGCGAGCTAATTAAGCCGTATTATTTATACCTCGCCGCAAAGGGAAGATATGCTAATCGAATTACGCGGGGGCCTGCCAGAGCGGGGGCATCAAACGACTCGTCATGAAATCGCCTTTTTATACACGTGTCATTCGGTAAGCGTGCCAAATCGCCGAAATACGCTCGCCGCATTTGCATAAACCGATCGCGCGATCGAGTTATGGCGGTGGGATGAAAAACAAATTCTCTCTTTTTTTTTTACGGGATCTCGAGGCTGGAGCTACTATTATATCCGACTCTGTGCAGAAGGATATTAATTTTGGATATTCTGCTTGATCAATCGACGGACGGTTTTTAATTGCTTTGCGCGCGCAAACGTCCGATTCGGGCAATAAACGTTCGACGAGTCTTTCACCACCGCGACGCAGCAACGTTCTCCCGTCATTAATAAAAGCGAGCGCCGCAAGAGGCAAGGAAAACCCCGACGCACGCATTATATTACCTCCTCCCCCCCCCCTTCCTTTCCTCCTCGAAACTCGGCTAAATTGGAAAATTGAATTTATTTTTCGACGTTTAAGCGGAGCCGCGCTCATAAACCGGTGCGCTCCGGCGAGGGCCGCAATTTATGGGACGCAAAATATAGATTATTGGCCGAGAAAAAATCCCCGGCGTATATAGGGTCGCTACGTGGGTGTAGCCGCGCGCTCGGGCGCCGGTGATTTTGCCGGCTCGGAAAAGAGCGCGGCGGCCGATCTCCGCGCGCGCGATAGAAGACACACAAGGGCGCGATACCGGTATCCCCTCATTCCAGGATAATCGCTCTCGAGCCCAAGGCACGCCGGGCCGAGGAGAGCCCGGCGAGCGACTGACCATTTTGAAAAATGCAAGTCGGGTCAGTGACGCAGAGAGAGGAGAGAGAGAGAGAGAGAGAGGGAGGGAGAGAGCCCCCAGACGAGGCGTCTTTAACGCTGTGTGGGAAAAAATCCGGAGCAGTGCCAATAAAATTTCGGGAGCGCCGTTTGCGCCGACCGTCGTCGCCTGGGCTTAGACGGCGCGGGCATCGTCCGTTTTATTTTTAGTATTGTGGTTAAATCTTTCGGGAGCAATTATATGCAAAAAAGCTGCGCGGCCGACGATTTTCAACCGAGAGCCGTTCATTCGGACTCGGTTTTACTCGGCTTTTACGGGCTGAGCTTATTGTTTCGTTAGTTTTATTGGCTTAGGAAGATGGAAATAAATCATCGGTGCAGCAGAAAAAGTGCGGGGCTACATTGTGCGCATCCCGGGTTTATTAATTCCCTCGCGGGATTACTGCACTCGATGCGCTTCAGTGCAGAGCCTTAACATTCTGACCCGGGCTGTGTTATTATTTAATGAATTCAACGTGCCGACACTGGGTGATATTTAATAACGATGATACATGTAGTACGTCGTGAACCTTGATAAATTAAGCTAGGAAGGAATAAAGATTGCAATTATGAAAACATAGCGGCCGTAATAAAACAATGTAATTAGTCATTAGGCCGATGCTTATCACTTTGAGAATGACGCGTTCTTGGAAGACGAATTTACGGTATCACGAGAGCTCGTCGTCTGCGGACTCCCTCCCTCTCCGTCGGACAAATTGGATAATGCAGCGAGCTCGCCGCGAGAGGCCCAAAAGGATCCACTTGGCTGCGTTATCGGCCGAGGAATCGGCGTTGAAAATGAGACGAAAATCCTTGCTTCGAGCTCTCTGTGTTTTTTAATTCGGTGTTTCTCATTTGCTTTAATGCACGTGATCATCTATGGAATTTAAATTTTGCTACTCTAGTTTGTCTACTGATGGCTTCTAACTGACTAGTTTAAGCGAGTTTAAGTTGTGCTTTATCGATCTGCCCCGCCTTAAGTTCATGAGCATTTTTTAAGTTTTAGTCTTAACACTTAGTACATAATATTTTAGTCTTAAGTTTTAGTATATAAGTTTTGTTCTTCCAGATCAGCGCACAGGAGTTTTGCTCTCCTCGGCTGGATTACTTACTTTATGTACGCGCAATTAATGTAATATTACTCTGGTCAAATAAATAAACTCTGCCTTCGTGCCCGCTCTTAAGTTATCAGGCCTTTTGCGAACGGAGACTTACTCGATCTTTGCTCTTCTTGCGTTATTTTCAGTTTTAATGACGACGGAAAATGGCAACGAAATTGCTGCAAATAGTATTAAAAATCCGCAAAGCCTCGAGCAGGCAGTTTATTTTTTTTTATCCAGAACGAATATTCCCCGGTCGTACATTAACACATTACCCACATTCGCCGGTCCTTAATCACCGCTGCGTGATTCCGGCTGCACTAACGTTCACCGCTGACTGCAGTTTAATTGCGCAAGATGGTAAAGTTCGAGGGACCGAGCTAAATCATTCGAGAATCGAGATCGTTGACCGAAGCATCTTTAAAGCCCAGCAGTACACCTACTTTAACCATTAATCTCTTCATTTTCTTCCCCCTTTTCTGCTACGCACTAACATCGTCAACTGACGCATCCTATAAAATGCGGACTGCACGATCCTTAAAAAGCACAAGTCTCCTCGCACGAAAGCAGCATCACAATGCACGCAGAATACTCGTTATTAACCACCCGATCGGATCGGCTCTAGTAATTCTAAAACTCCTAAAAACGGAAACTGTCTACCTGGGGTCGATCGCGTGCTTCTCTCTTGCGGCCTTGAGAGCGACGCCGAAGGTAATGAGAAGCGAGGTCCCCAGCCTCCTCTTTCGAGCGACTCTTTTGAACCCGCTCGAACTCTTTCTTTCTCTTTGGCACTTGTCTACACGAAGGCTCGGCTCGGTTTTCGGGTTCTTAGAACATTTGCGGACCTGTCAGGCGGTATTGACGTTCTCCGTCGACTTGTTAACGTTTTTTTTTTTATTCAACTGTCAAGTTTGATTAATTCTTTTTGGAAGAAAGCGCCGCGAGGACACTTTAAAGCTACACTAAGTGTATTCTATGAATTGCTTTTATCTCGTCTTGGCTTCTCATTGGATATGTATAAATAATTTTTTAAAGAAAGTATAGTACTGCAAAAAGAGCCCATCTTCATACAACACTTTCTGCAACGCCGCAACTTAAATTTACGTTGCAATTCAATTAGGAGTTGCTCCGTTTTAAAATAATGCACGGTTATAACGACGCAGCGGGGCGAAAAAAATTAATTTTCTTTAATTTTCATAAGAAATAAATCATTTCGCGGCCACAATATTCTCGCGCGCATTTCAAATAACCCCAATTATCTTTATTTACCTTCGACCAATTTGGGTGCCTTTTAACACGGCGAAATGATTATCCACAAACCGTACAATAGAGCCAAACCGCTTCTCATTTTAATAACATTTAAATACCCCCCTCGCAACGCCCGGCGGGGCATTAGAACCTCCTGCGAGCCGTGAATAATCGCGGGTAGGAAAAACCGAGGCACCTGGAAATAGCGCGAATACCAGAAATTCCGCTAAACGGCGTTTAACGCCGCGCGCGCCGCCGCCGTCGACACGTGCACATCGCCGCGGCGAGTATAATTATGCAATAACCGGACGGTCTGGCTGAAACCTAACTCCCGAGGGCGGCGCGCGCGAGCGGAAAAGCTGGAAACGAGCGACTTGTCGCTCCGGAATGTTTTACGAGGCAAAAAAGCGGGAGAGTCTGCTGAAGGTCGAGAGAGAGAGAGAGAGATGTGCACCTCTCGACACGTGAATATTATGTCATTTCGCGGGAGGGAGACTCGGGGGGGGGGGGGGGGGGGGGCCCCCCCCCCCCCCCCCCCCCCCCCCCCCCCAAGTCGATACCGGTGCTCGGGCGTTAGAGGAGTGATTATGCGAGGCGGTGATAATTCCAGTTATTAAAAATGGTTCAATCGCTGCTTTAGCGACGGCCGCGCAATTCAATGATGCCCGGCCGCAATAAAATTATTCAGCGCCGACTGATTTCTCCTTATGAAATGAATAACGGTCCTAAGTAGTTGGTTGATTTATAGAGATGTATCAAATTTTAAGCTGCCTTTTCCCGCTACCGTGACTCGTAACGCGTAATTATTTTCACTCCACTGTATAATTAATTATTAGCGGGCGGGAAAGGCTGAGCGGTGCAATTGTAAAACATTTCTCCTTCCCTCGGCGCGGAGTTTTTACTTAATGGTCTAAAACTGCTTTCCGCAAAACTGAATTCTATGGATTCTGATTAACGTTAATACCCGGGGCAAAAATAGAACCTTTCTTATTACAGGCGTAATTCCGCGCGGAATTACTTTTATTATCTCTAAGAGAATTCCGTTGAAACCCATCTCGCGAGGAGGCAGCGCCGAAGAATTCCGGTGTCATAAAGTTCGCGTCGAAAAAGAGCGAGTTCGCCGCTTTTATAAACACGGCATGCAGAAGAGAGAGAGAGCTTCCGCCGCGCGATCCGCGAATCGTGACTCTCCGCGGCGGCGGAGGAGCCGACGGAAAGCGGCGTCGTCATTACCGCGCGATGTATTGTATGCGTACATCAAGAAAGAGAGAGAGAGAGACACGATGGATTCTCGCGAGGAGTTCGGCTCGCTCACGCGATCCCCGAAGCGACCTTGGTGCACTTCTCGCGGGCTTTTTTACTCGATCTGGAGTCGAATCTTTTCGCTGGCGTGTCGCCTTCACTTTTTATAAACGAGGCGAGCTTTGGCCGTCATTGATCCTTTGGGGGAAACGAAACGAGAATAGGCGTAATGAAAGAAAAACGGTCGATGCTAGAGGAATGAATCAGCAATTATTTTAACTGCGCGCCGTTCGTGTCGATTTTTTGGTTTTTCGTTGATTAAAACGTCCGGCGGTTTTTTTTCTCTCGAGCGATTAAAAGATAAACATTTGTAAATTAGCTATATTGGAAGTTTTTGTCCTCTCCCGGCTTAATAATGTCTCTTTCATAACGTAGTAAAATTGTGCAATAACAGACGCCGAGTGAGAATTGAAAAAATAAAATTAGCTTGGAATTCGCTTCTTGCAATACTTTTTAGATAAGACGTAATTATGATATAATTATATCGTTATTATTGCGCAAGAATATTGCATGCATTGCATTTGATTTGCGAAATTGCCCTCTCATTACGCAAAAATCACTCGAACCGTATTATTTATTTTAAGGAACACAATAAAGAAACGAGCGCTGCCGCTGCTCACGAACAGCACTAAAATATTCCGATGAAACTTTAATTGTTTGCTCGCCTTTCCACCTATGTTTGATCGGAACGCGAAGCTCTAATGGCGACATTTAAACAATCGTTATCTCGTGTATAAAAATAGAGTCAGCTTTCTTTTAACGCGATAAAGCCGACGTGTATTTGCCCCGTCTTTAACAGCTCATTACGCGCGGCTATATCGCGTACACACATCTACGAGCAATACTATTTCCAGCATTAAACTTTAATGGTAATAAGCGGCTCATTTAAAATGCCAAACACTGGCACAAGACGTGCTCGTCCCCCCGGTGCGCGCGTGTTCCTGCGCACGCGTGAGAAGCGGAAAGAGAGAGACAGAGAGCGCGCAGGTCGATAAAGCACACCCCGCGCGAGAGGCGGGAGTAGGAAAAATTAAATATTAACATACGAGGGTATATATTGAAAGTTGAACTGAAGGGTGACCGAGGCGCGGTGGCCGTCGAGTGAGTATGAAACGCAATACAAGAATGTAGTCGCGAATGTAGTCGCTTATCAATCATTGAGTGGGAGTGCAACTTTGGCGAATCGTGTGCCCGGTTTTTTTTTTTTTTTTCTTGTCCCGCTGAACTTTGTAAAAGCTAATTATTATTGCATTCGAGATGTCTCCGCGATGATCAATAGTGCTTTAATCAAATATTTTGATCCTATAAATTATGTGGGAGCGGGAGGAAAACGATAATTCCAATAGTTAGTACCTCCTTCGTTAATTAAAAACAATATATTATTCCTTCATTCGAAGTGATACTTTTGGCAATTGAAAGCGGACCGTCGGTCGTTCCTCGATGGGCGTTCTTTGCGAAAAAAAGATTGAAAAGCCCCATTCCCAAGGAAAAAAAGTGCCTCGGTCCTCGAAGCGCCACGCGGATGCGTGAGAATACGTCGCGCCGGAGAAATTTAGGCTGACTTTTGAGTGACTTGCGCGCGAGCGAGGAATTGCAGCTGTCCTCGCGTGACCGGCGACGCGGCGTTATCATACTTTGTCCTCGGAGCGGATCAACGAGGTGTACCGTTGCCCCGACACCAGGAGGTCCGCCTCTCTCGTTTTTCCATACTGTTTTCCGCCGATCGACGCGCTGCCTTCAATTACATTTCGACGCGCGCTCCGAGGCTCGTTGGTGAAATCCAATTATTTCGGGGGATAAGGATCTCCGACGGGCGCGGAGTAAATATCGAGCGGACGGCCGAGTGCGCCTTGTCCTTTGTCGGGGGAAAAATATCCCGGGGAATATTCGATATCTATTAATTGAAATTTCGCCTTTAGTTGTAAAAGAATGCAGATGGGCCGATCGACGGCAGTTTCCAATAAGGATCAAGCCGGCGGGCCGGATAATAAATTTCGGCAAAAATTGGATGGCGCAGTTTCGCGGTCGACGGCAGTCTGCTCTTGCGGCGCTGGAACAGGAGGTTCTATGAATACGAAACAGGAGCCGTGCTGAGGAACGTAACGATGTTCGCTCGGGAAATTCATGAGGGTGTGCGAACTTTATTTTCGTTTTTCTTATTCTTCGCCAGTCTGTTTTTCAAAGGGATTTTTTTAACTTGATCTTTTGCTGCACTGTAGGGGATGAAATATACGAGCAAATTTGGGACACAGATTCTTTATTAAAGTTTTGCACGTGAGTTTTGTAAAAGAATTACGGTCAGTTGACGAAAATTTCCAATTAATTCGAAAGGTCTATTGGCGTCTTCTAATAATAAATTTCTACACTTATTTTCAACCTGCAAAAGTATTGAACAAGAAAAAATGCGATCAACTTAATCTCCTCTTAAAAACATTTACATCCTCTCGGAAATGCTACGTCGAACGGTCATCCTACAAGTGTAATAATTCTCCCGAATGACACCGGCGACTCGCTCATGCAGAAGCTGACTTTGAACAATTTTCTCCAGCGCCGCTGTTTTTTGCACATCCGTCTATTTCTCCGTCCTTCGGAGCGGATTTTCGTATATACGCTAGACGAGCGGTGCTCGGGACTTTTTTTGCGCGCGCGCGCGCGCGAATTGCGGCGCTTCCCCTTTGGCCCGCCGGCAGATCGAGTCCATTCGGCCGTGACGCGGAAGGGGGACCTTTATGGCGCTGTTTGCTCTCTTCGTTCGAGTGGGTGGTTCGTTTTCGTGGCGCTCCGATCTCTCTCTCTCTCTCTCTCTCTTCTCTCCCTCTTCTCTTTTTTTTATCGCCGTTTTTGTTCTCGTTTTGTGTCTCCTTTTCACGCTCTCTGCTAGCGCCGGTCTCTCTTCCCTCGGACTTTTTCGCACTTTTCTGCGAAGCTCTTCTTCTTTTACTGCGACGGGTCTTGATTTAGTGGAAGATCTGTCACCGCAGTAAATTTCAGCGTTAGCTTTTGCATGAAATTTTGATTCTGTTTCTTTATCTTTTTGTGCACCACGTTGAGATCGTCTGAGAACGGAGTCCCTAAGTAATCTTAATTATCGCTCGACCCTTTACTTTCTTAAAAGTCAATGTAAAAAAGTCTGAAAATATTATTTGCGAAAATAGTGCAGTACTAACATAAAATTCGAGGTCTAAAGTGTCCCGAGGAAAGAAAAAAGGTTCAACGTCTGCGCGACCATATACGTCGCTGCGCATTCCGAAAACACCGAGTCAGCGACTGTATATATGCAGGCTCTCGAGCTGGAGAGGCCAATCGCCAATACCCATCACGTCTCTCAAAGTACTCTCTTACCTTCTTCCTTCCTTCCTTTTATATAAGCTCATTCGCCTTTTATTCCCTCCCGGAGAGAATCGCGCACGGCTTTTTTGGCAGCCGCACTCGTCATTCTCTGCAGTCGTTGACGTCTGGACTTATCTCCGGTGTATTAAAAGTCCATTCGCTTTTAGTTTCAAATCATTCGTTAAAAAAATATTCAACCCAATCGAAGCAATTTGAGCTTCTTACTTATAAATATGCATTTTGCAGTGCGAGAGCGCGTAAAAAAAATGGATGGTAAAGAAGGAAGCGCAAAAAAGCCGACTGATGCACGCTCCATCCAATTAATCCGGCAATCAGGAGCAGAGCAGCGCTACTTTCGCGTTCCACCTGCTTTATTTGCCAGGGCAGAAAGGAGGAAAGATGCCCGGCTTGCTGCTCTCTGTCTTCTTTGTACATCACGGCAACTTGTTTTGCCGCAATTTGCAACTGCGTTATAAAACTTTGATAAACGGGGAAACTCCATTTTCAACGGTTTAATACAAAGTCTCGGGAGGAAGTTGAACGCGCTGCACTTATGGCTCTCATTGCCATGTAAAGTGCTTAATCGAATATTAATTACATTTTAAGGTTCATTTTACTTTTATACCTTTCCGAGGCCACTTTAAGCCGTCAGTCACGAACAAGATAGAAAAACTACGAATTATAAAATATTTCTGCCTCTAAGAAACGTGTTATAATAATATTTTCGTCGAATCGATCCTTTTCTAGAAACAGCCACGCGGCGGCACAGCTTCTTTCGCCGCGAAAACCGAGTTTAGAAAAAGTTTTTAGCCGTCCAATTTGTTTCGGTTTTAGAGAGCGACAAGGATCCGGTTGATTTTCGAAGGATCCCTCCTTCTCCCCCCCAGCCCCCAGACGGTCGCGCAGCTTTTTACTCCCGTTTACCTTCCTCTCGTAGGTTTATCGACTTTTTTACGTCCACTCGAAACTATCAGCTTCGTTAAGCTTCGTACAGTTTCCCGCATCTCCTCGCCCGACATCCGGGGCAAAAGGAGCCGCAGGAACGAAGGTTTCGCTTTTTCTCGCAAATCACCTGGTTTCATTAACCATTACCGCCGCGGCGATGTAATAAGGTCTTGGAGACCGAATTTTGACGAGCGACTCGACTGGCAAAATCGACGATTAATCGGAGCAAAAAGTAGTTAATTAGAAGAGCGCGAATGAACGAGCTCGAAGCGAGAGCTGGGGGCCCAATTAAAAGGAGGCGCCACGCGGACGCAAAACGCGGCTCGCCGAAAGAGCAGCAGCTCAGTACCGGCCTTCCCAACCCCGGGCCTTCCTTAATTACTACGTGACTGTAATCGCGAAAGCCCGTCCGATTCACAAATATGAAACAAAGGGCCGCCCTTTGAAGGCTGCCTTTGCCTTCGCGCGCCGTGATTTAGGGATCGCGCGGATCGAGGTGAGCCGCGAAATCGAAATCCCCTCTTGGAGTGAGAACAGTTTTAGCGATTAACATTTTTTATCGTAATATTATTAACAAGTATGGAGCGATTTTTAAAATTCTAATTCTGACTTTTTCATTGCAGGTGAGTTCGAGAAATTATTTTTTATTGCCTTGTTTCTCTTAATACGTGAGTAAAATATGTTGATTCACTTACGTATGTATGTCATTTTTTAAGAGTATATCACATTATCATTAAATAAATTGATATAAAACAATGTTCGGAAAAGAATAAAGAAATTCAATAAACGAATAGTCTTATATTGGTGTTTTAGTAGAAAGACAAAGGTAGATTTGAGCAGACTAAGAGTTTGCAGCAGAAGATTCAATCTATCATTATCTACCACTGCAGATAATTCAATTTATTTTTCATATTTATGAGTTGAGATTCAAGAATCGAAAATTAAAAAAAAAAAAAAACAAATTGATCATATTGCGATTCGCTTTTTTGCTAAAGTTAATATTCTAATGTTAATTAATTCCTTCATTTACATTACCGATGGTAAATTAATATTTTAACTATTCGCGACCCCTCAAAGTAAATTTAAAATTGAAAAATTTTTCAAAAGCAAACCGAAAATTCTTCAAGTTCTCGTTTACTGGGACATTTTAGCAGCCTCTCGCCGGTACCTTACACCCCGCTTTCGACTTCTCTTTCGGCTTTCCGGGCTGATTGGGCGCATCGGAGGGCTCTGATTTTCAATAGACTCGCAGCTCCGGGTCTCGGAGGCCAAATTTAAACTATGATTATAGCCGGGGTGCGCGCGCACGCCCTAAGTATGGGTCTCGTCACGGCCCCCGGTCTCTCCCTCTCTCTCGCTCCGCGTAATGAAGCTTTGACAAATTAGAACCGTCGAAAATTGCGAGGATGGAGGCGTGAGAGAGAGAGAGAGAGAGAGAGAGTGAGGGATGCGCGAGCGATGAGGTAATGGATCGATTTATTTCGGGGCGGCGCGATTCTATCGCCTGATGAAATTAGCCCGCCGCTTTATAACGCGTGTCGCGCGGGCCCTTTTGACGGCTTGCTTAAAATTCGATGCTTACAGCTTCGTGAAATTGAAAAGAAACATTTACCGCTCTAATCCTGAATTTCATTCTAAATAAAAAGAGGATTCCAGCTTGCTGTCAAATCCCCAAAAATCTTTGAGCGCACGTACCTTCGAGAAGCGACACGTCTTTCCTCCCGTCGTCCAGCAGAATCTGCAGCTCCAAAAAGATCCCGAAGCGAGATAAAACGGCGCGCGCGCATCAGTCAAAATCGCAGGGTTAAACTGCCCCGCAAATCCCGCGCCGCGTCGGGTGAAAAAGCAGCCGCATAACTAAGCCCCCGGCCGACTCCCGGGATAATCTCGGCGCGGGAAATTGGCGTATCGAGGTCGGCGTCCCTCTTTCGGCAGCCCGGGAGCGTGACGACGTCTTGGCGGGAGGGCCGCGCACAACCCTTGCGAGAAAGGGATCCCCGAGGAGGGACGATGCCCGGCGCCAGTTTCACCGGCCGCGTAATCCTGGCTCATTTGTTATGTGAGCGCTCTCTCTCCCCGAGACTGGACGTGTGTGGGAACGGAAACGCAAGAGGCCACTCTTTGAAGTCTAGTTCGCACGCCCGGCTACTACTCTGCTTTTCTACGATTAATTAGCCCGGCGTTCGCTCTTTTCTTTTGGCGGCGACCCGGATGAAATATGGCGCCGAAATCCATCGCCGCTGCTTATTAACTCGGGCCGGTCCGGAGCATCGATTCCGCCCTTTTCCTGCGGAACGAAAACACTGCGAAAGCTTATATATATATATACCCGCGACGCTTAATTAAATGCAGCGGTCATTTCCGCGAGAAAGGGGGGTGGGGTAGAAAAAAGTACGTACTCGCGTGTGCCGAAGCAGTTCGTCGGGAAATTCAAAGCGCCGTAAATCCATCAAATCTTCGAGCTCGGCCTCTGCCCGCAGTGCGTAAAAGTCAGACGGGCGCGAGAGCGGGACGCGCGCGGCCGACGTGCGTGACCGACTAGATGAATTTAGTGAACGTGCGGCGTGTCACTCTCACGAGTCCGCCGGGATAGACGCTAAGTACCAAAGTACCTCGTTACTTACGCATAATTGTTTTCTCGGTAAAAACATTGGCGAGATAAAGATAAAGGCCAGGCGGCGCGCGACGCAAATGGAGCTTTAAAATTACCGCCGAGTCGCATTTTGCAAATTTTCACCGGGCTCTCTCGCTCGCCGAAGGCTCGTCTCGATTCGAGCGCGTTTTTTTCCTCTTTTTTTGTTCAACCGGCGCGCTTAATTTATCGAAGGAGTAATAACTGTTTATGTGTTAATTACATTAATGCGCGCGCACGAAAATTTACGAGTATTAAGGCGCGTTTATTTATTAATATATCATTCGACAAATACTAAATTCAATTATAATTAAATTTAATGTACCCACATTAATAACGCGAATAGAATTATAAGATATCTGCAGGGAGGAAAAAAAATGAATAAAGCGTTTTAAAAGCCTTTCGTACTGAGAGTTCCGTGCTCTTCGATTCTATTGGAATAATTAAGCATGAACGACTCGAAATTGATATTAAATTATCTGAAGCAAATTGCCCGCGAAGGATATTGGCCAATGAATTGATAAATCGGCGTTTTCATTAACTGTAAATCGTTCGAGCGGGTGGGAACTCGTGAAAATTATTGCCCCCGATAATTAATCTCGTCCTCTTGCATCCTGAAGTTGAAATTCGCCGAGTGACTTTTATTTAATTGACACGCAAGCTTAACGATAACAAAAATAAATTTATAGTACCTTTTAAATTAACGTGAAATTTAAATTGGAAAAACAATACATTTTTACGGCAATTAAAGCAATTACATATTATATGCGTTTTGACTTATTCCAATATATAAATGCTTTTAAATTTTAATTACATCACGGTAATAACAAAATTAATAGGACGATTGGAATAGATTTACATACATCTGTTCTTTAATAAAAAATACAAAGGCTAGGTATGCAAAGTAAATTATATTTTTAATGGATCTTAAAAATCTGTGATTGTCAGATAGTGCATAATAAGATGTTTTTACCTACCGCTCTTACTCATAATGAAGTAATCGATCAATTTGCATTTGTTCGCGGTGGATATCGTAGCGTCATCAATGCGCGTGACTATTATTTATAAATGATGACAGACAAGCTTTCCTATAAATCGATAAAAATCGTATCTGTCTAGCCAATTAATTTCATTGTAAAATGAAGTGAATCGACGCGAATAAAGCATCAATCACTACGGGGAGCTAACAAATCAATCGCGCAAATAAAGCAACATACGGCCGAATAATAAGCCGCAAGCCGACTCAATTAACCGCAAGCAAAGAAAAAAAAAAAAAAAACTACCTCGCACACTCGGCCCCATTATCACCAGCTTACGCGGTCAGAAATAATCCCGCTTCTCCTTCGCCGCGTGCGGCGAACGATCCGAGCGCATACGCCGAAACTCGTATAGGGCTCCGCGCCCCCGGAGAAAGAGACAAACGCGAAACCACACGGCGGCGGTCTCGCGTCATTCCCAGCGGCTGCCTTTAATAATTTATTAGCGCTTCTCGCTCTCTCTCTCTGTCCCCCCATGATTGCGTCGTGTCGGCTGTCCCCGGCAGCCAAGGGCTGGCGTCCCCGGGTGGTCCTTGACACGATCCTCGCGAGCGACGATCCTAGTCGTTATTAATGCCCCCGGCTTAAGCCCAACAAGTACCCGATCAATTATTTATACGTCGAGCTCATGAGCCGCAGCGTCTCCGCTTGGCCAGAGGCCGACTTTTCCCCGGGATTGTCTTCGGCGCCGATTGCGCGGCGGCGGGTTATCCGCTCGGGTTTCGACGCTTTCAATGGCGGAATTAGAGGGACTTTTGGAAGGGAGGAGGGACGATAAATTTTGCTCTGATTAAGCGTACACGTGTAAGCTTCGGGTCGCCGCGGTCTGTTGAAAAAAATGGGAAGAGCAGTGCGGCGCGCATATTTTTTGTGAAAGTGAAATTTTATGCGAAAAGTTTTACATGAGATGGGCGGTCGCGAGCGGGGAGTAGGTCGAGGATTTTTATGAATGGCTGTTCGCCGAAGTGCAAACTGATTTTACATAGAGTTTTATTGGGCGCTCGATAATTCGCGGACTTCTCGTGAAATTGATGGATTTTATCACTTGACGGTGCAGCCTGTCGTTTGTTAACAAGCCGTTTTTATGAGTATCGCTAAATATCTCATTACGAGACATTATTTAAAATGACACATTTCAGGAAAAAGAGCGTCTCTCCTTTCAAGTAAAAAAAAGAAAACCCACTGTCACGTCGTGAAGTAAACTTCGGGAGAAGCGTTATCGGCGCACTAACTCGTCGATAACACCAGCGGGAGATTTGTTTAATTACTTAATTGCCCTCCCCCGGGGGAAGTAAGCGACTGGGACTCATATACACGTCGGCGGGGGCCCGCGGGCCGAATAATAAACAGCGAGTGTTATCTCGCGCCAGGCCCGATTGACTCTTTGCGTTCCACCCACTTTTCCCGATCGAATCTAGCTCTCTCTCTCTCTCTCTCTCTCTCTCTCTCTCTCTCTCTCTGTTTCTCTCTCGCGCAGAGCCACGTCGGTCTTGGTTCTGGAAGTGGAAACAAAAGGGATTTACGACGAGCAATGCGGTTCGTTTCAATTAGTCTGGGTGCATCTTGATAAATTGATAAACTTATATATTCGAGAAAGGTTAATGGGCACGATAAAAGACCGCAATTATATCCAAAGGAGACGAGTCCTTACTTGCGGTCGGTGGTAAAAATTAGCCCCGATTATTCTGCGAATCAATTTATCTCGTGTCTCTCCGCGCGATTAATCAAACATCTCGCGCTTCTAAGACTCCTCTCGCGGATAAAAAATTAAAAAACAAAGACAATCGCTTAACTCGATGATGCGAGAGAGAGAGGAAGAGAGAGAGAGAGAGGGAAGAAGAAGAGAAAGAGAGAGAGAGAGAGAGAGAGATTTGCAATTAGCGCATACATCATGGTTCGAGGGTCAGTCGGAGGGACAAGAGCGGGGGTCAGGCGCTGGCAACCTGTTATTACAAAGGCCTGCACGCTCTCGCACTCCTCCGCGCATGTATCATTTACGCGCACGCCTGATCGTATGCACGCATTCTCTTATTGCCGGGCGGCGCGTATGGTCACCCCCCTCCCCTCCCCCGTCCGCCGTTCCTCGTGCTGATTAATTCACGCGTACGCACGCCGACCGCAAGTGCGCCGGTAATGCAATTATACTCCGAGTGCAGCCTATCGAATATTTACGTTGATCAAAATATTTCGACGGACGCGGTGCGGGGAACATCGAATGCGAGGCTCGCGCGAAGGGCTTTTTTTCTACGCGGTAAATAGTCTTGCAAATAATTAGTTGCTGGCGAGTTTCGCTGTTTTTTTTTTTTTTTTTAAGGGGAGGGGTGAAGGATGGCGCTATTAGCGGAGATGGAAATTGTAATTATCTATTAAAAAGTAATTATTCTGCTGATAGTGGAAAGCCGTACCGCGTTGAGTAATTGTAGAAGCGTTATCGAAACCGGCGTTCTAGAAAAACTTGTGTTTGTCTAAAATTTAATTATAGCGTGTCGTTCGAGCGAAGCGTATCGCTGCACGAAATAATTTTAATTATTAAACAAGCAAATAGCTCAATAAACCAAGAGTTTACACGTAATATTTCAATTTATGTTTAAGTTCATAAATACAGTGTTTAATTCTGCAATGTAGAAGCTGATGTTTAAAGGAATTCTTAAGAGTTTTAACTATTAGTTGTAATGCAAACTCGAGGGGAGTTCAATGTAATTGCAGCTTAGCTCACTGCGTAGGTATTGTTTACAAGTAATTGGCGTATTGATACTGATAAACGCAACGCGAAAGATTATAAATATAGCGTAGTGTCCTTCGCGTAACAGATGCGCTCAACAATGCGAGCGTGCGACTTTTAAACTGCACCTCCGCCGGCTTAAATAATTCACCGCTGAATTACTCGCGGGCTTTAATTGTCCGCGAGTTCCGCTAAGTAAGTTTATCCCTAAATTAGAAACGGTGGGGGGGGGGGGGCGGCAGCTCGATTTTTCACTCGGCGATCGTCAATTCTCCCAGGCCGCGGCTGCAGTCGAGAGCGGCCGGAGTGACGGTCGCGCGCGCCGGGCAATAACATCGCTCTCAATCCCAAGTTTAATCAAACGCTAACCAGCGCAGATTTAATCTGCCCGTTCGCCGAGCTCCGCGGCGCCTCCCCCTCGTGAAACTTACGCACGCGGGCCAAGCGGAGGATTTCCCTTCGCTCGACTTTTTCGTCGTCTCCCCCCCCCCCCCCCGCCGGGCGACTAATATAATCACAACATCGGGGGTGGCCCAGTTATTTATGGGTAGTCTATTTGCGCCGCCGGCCGATTAAGGGCGCCGAATGCTGCGAGCAGCGCGTTTTTACTCCCTCGGAAGCCAGAGAGTCACGCTTCATTTTTCCCATTGAGCGGCGCTGCCGCCGCACGCGCCAATGTCTCTCGACTTGTCCGCCTCGAGTGTCGCGTGCTCGTCGTTACGTTCAATTTCGGCAGCTTCACCGCCGAGGATCCACTGATGAAGCAAGGACTCGTTTTATTTTCACGACTCTTGATCCGCAACGTTAATCAAAGGCCCGCGAAGTCCCCGAGGAACGAGAAATCTTCGCTCTGTGGTTAAAAAGTGAAATGAACCGTCATCGGGGAATCTCCATCCGCGATCCTATAATTTCGCAAATAAACAGTCGCGGCGAGGGAGGAAGAAAGAAGGGCAAAGAGAAAAAGAGCTGGAAAAGCAGCGCCTCGTCCCACCCCGACCGTTCCATTATCCGGGAAATAAAGCAAAGTGGCAATCGGCCAAAGATTGCACGGTGACAGCGGGCTCGGGCAACTTTCCTCGCGGACTGCACTCTTCCACGTATACTTTTCAAGCGCCGACAATCGTCGCCGCCCGCACGCGCTGCTTTCCGGGCTGCAGTTTATGAGGAAGCGCGCAGCACCCCGTCATTGTCGCGTGCGGCGGGAGATGGGAAAAACGCGAGCGTCGTCGCGACGCAGGAGCGTCGTGATGACACGTTCTGACCTTCCGCCT
>JAWWEM010000027.1:13602726-13656227 GCA_035582935.1 Ormyrus thymus
TGCGGCGGGAGATGGGAAAAACGCGAGCGTCGTCGCGACGCAGGAGCGTCGTGATGACACGTTCTGACCTTCCGCCTGGCTCTCTCGTGGCCCTCCCCCTCTCGGCGAAAAGTACAGCTCTCCTCGTAAGCGCTTGATAATGCACCGATGTCGTTCGATGTAATTCGCGCGCCGGAGAGGTCTAATGTCGGTGTTTTTCCGCGGTGGCTCGGACCCTCTGCGCGGGAGGTGGAACGGCGCGCTGAAGGATGCTTTGTGAAATAGTGTGTGCATTCGATGGCTTTTTCATTGCCGATGAATTTTCTTTTACTCTCCGAGCGCGGGAGGGTGATATTTAAGCGGTAGGCGTTGCGAACTTTGTGTATTTTTTTTTAAACGTGCTACGGATCTGCTAATTGTTCCTGCTTTACTTTTTTCAATTTTATTATTATACGAGTACTTTGAAAATTATGCTTTTTGATCACATTATCTTGTTACAATGAAACATTAGCAATAGCTCAATAGGCTAAAGTAATGTATAATAATACACTGAGAAAAATAACAAAATAAAAATTACTATTTTTTGTGGTAACCAAAGGACAGACTCAAATTATGGCCAATTTTACAATAATAATAGAAAAAATTAATATTTTGAATAGAAAAATTATTATGACTGTTTTAAAAATTACTATGTTCACAGTAATTTTTTGTATTATTGTAAAATTTTCCATAATTTGAGTCTCTCCCTCGGTTACCATAAAAAATAGTAATTTTTATTTTGTTATTTTTCTCAGTGCACAAAGTAAAAATGTTCAGTATGGTATTGGTGCAGTCATGTATACATAATGTCGTTAGTTTCCATGAAAATAAAATTACAGTTTACATTTCCGATCGTTTTTCTCTTTTTCTTTTTTCAACAACGAGTTTTGTTCGACCCAAAGGGGGTGTGCACTCACCCTTTTTCCACTTTGAAATAAATAGGCGAGTGGCAATAATAAAATACCGGTGCTTGAGAAAATACTAGCTCGCGAAACGTGTAATACACGGTGCTATCATGAATGTTTCAATACTAATAGGAACGATAGATACTTGTAATTTTCCCAATTGATATGTACGCAAAAGAGACAGAAAGTAATAAATGGCTCCGCGAAAGGGGGGAAGAAGGCACACGATTGTAGCGAAATATAATGCAACTCGACGCAATGCACTTCGTGCGAGCATTTGTATTTATCGAGCTATATTCCTTGTTCATATTAATCAACGAACGAGTATGTATATATCAAGACACAGCATTGGCGGATTTCTCGAGAAAAGTATATCTGTACAGTATTATTATTAAATAGGAGCAAACGATATTACATAGAATTAGCCTTTTTATACCTATAAAAAGAATATAAAAAGAATATCCACAAGTACTGCTTTTGCACCTATTATTATGCATAAGTGTAAATACACTGTACGATCGGCTAAGTTCCAGCTTAATTCGTTCTATACCTGCTTTTCCCTCAAAAGAAGAAGAAAAAAATGAAGTCCAGTCCAGAAGCCCCATATTTCATCGAGCCTCGGAAGATTTTCCCGCCGAGCGAGAACTCGAGTCGGTCCGTTTGTCGGTAGCCCGTAGCCGAGAGAAAGAGCAGATGATGAGAGTGCAAAGACGGGCCGGGAAGAGAAACGAGAGAGAGAGAGAGAGAGAGAAAAGCTGCCTGCCCGGCGGACTTCTAAGCGGCGCGAGGCCTGTCACTTCGGACTAATCTCGAGTGCAGGCGGTAGGCGGTTTTCGGCACGTCGCCCGGAGATCGGTATCTCCCCTGGTAATTACGCGAAGACACCAACTGCGCCGTTTGTCGTCGGGGCCGAGCGAGGGAAAGCTCGAGCGGGCGCGCGCGCGCTTTTTCATTTTTCAATCGTGCGCTCGCGCGGAAACGAGCGGCCCTCAGCTGGCTTTTGATGTTTTAACCTGTCAGCGGGGAAAAGTCGTAAAGTGGCCGCGATAAATCAATTTCGGGGAAAATGCAAAGCGACGATACGGAGAGGCTTAGATCTGGATGGATAACGCGGTTCTGTTCTTCAAGAAAGATACAAGTTCTCGAGTGGTTTAAGTATTTTTAATGTTGGGTATATCGCTGATTGAGTGAATAATGAGCAAGAAAACATTTTTCAAAGTTTCAAGTTTCGCAGGGACTATTAAAAAGTCCATTATTCGAACATCTGAAGTGGGAACCATTTATTTTACAGTCTCATTTTGTTATGCGAAAGTTGCATTCTAAAAGTAAAGAACTATCTTTTTCACTATCCATATTGTTCCTAAAATAAAATCTGAAAATGAAAGTTAATATTTCTTTTTTAGCTTAAAAATGTTGATTACGATTGGAAAGCAAATAAGCCACTGTGCAAAGAAGATAAATTCTTAAGAATACACTAATTAAAAAACATCATCTCGAGTAAATTTTCAGAAAACGCAACAATTGCTCGTCTCAAGAACCCCCTATAATTTACACAGCTCCGCTGCTCCGGCTGACGAGGCAGAAAAGATTTTATATACCCACGTAAAACAGGTGTAAGCATTTCTTTAAAAACTCGGGCAGAAATTTGGTATTCCAGACCCGCAGCGGCTCTGACATCGAGCCGACGTCCAGCCAATCAAAGCCAAAAGGAAGAAGCTCAAGCCGACGCGGATCCAGTCGGAGAAATCGAGTCTCGTCGGACGAGGTACCGCGCTCAGTCTCCCCGGCTCGGCGTTTAATTCCAGTAATCTGCGCGTCAAAACGGCTTCTGACCCGAACTATCCGCCGCTCGGATAGAACGGTCTCCTCTCTTTCCTTCTTCTCCGATTTCACGTGATCGCGAGATCGGCCGTACACACCGAATAATAACACACGCGAGAGAGAGAGAGAGGGAGAGAGGGAAGGAGGGCGAAGGAAAAAACTCCGAGAGAGAGAGAGAGAGAGAAAGAAGCAGAAGGGGGGAAACTCGAAAGGGATTCGATAATTACTACCGGGAGTCGCGGAGGCGGCTGCTGCCGTTGCAACGAGAGCGCAAACGCGCAATTATTCCGGTGCATCGAACGCGATCTTCGGAGTGCTTTCTTCTCCTTTTTCCGATCCGATCGGGAATCGACGCGGTGTTTAACCTCGAGCCGATCCTCGACGTGTACCTTTTGCGACCTGAATTATCGGCGAGGGAAAATATAGAGGAAGGAAAGTTGGCGATTTTCCGCGCGGATTTCGTTCCTGCACTTTGCATTTAGCCGCGATTATTGCGCGAGCTGCTTTTAATCGCACACGGCGAGGCTCCCGGAATCTCGCGGAGAGAACTGCCTGATTCCGCCGCTGGAAAAGAAATTTTCAAGCGAGAAAAAAGGCACTCGCTCGAAAGGCGAAAAGCGGCCAAAAATAAACGCAGCGACGGATCTATTTCGACGCGGCGGCATCATGAATGGCGCGTTCGATCCCTTGAATTAGCGAGACTATTCACGTCGATCGGGTTCAAGAGGTTGAGCCTCCTCCGTCTATTCTCGGACTCTCCTCGCCAGTCGTCTTCGCCAGTCTTTTATTTGCCGCGACGTCGCGCGACGCTCGACTTTGCTCCTCGCTCGCTCGCCGTCACGGACGAACGAATGCGGTCGCGATGGGCGTGACGCCGCCGAAGTGTTCGCGCACTTGCGCCTCTCCTTTTTGCCCCTCTCGCGCGGCGGCTCGTGCTCGATTTTTGCGTACGCAAATATATTGCCGAGGCGCGCGAATTCGCTCGTGAAATTTTCCCGTTGAATTACTTATCCGCGAGACTTTGATCGACTGTTTCTCAAAAGATTTTGGTTTCTGGCTCGCGGCTCGTTCGGCTGTTCGTCAATATTTTATTGTCGCTATAATTCGATAATGCCCGTAATCGATAAGCTGTACAGGCTGGAGTTGCTTATAATTCATGATCGCAATTTACTTATGGCTGGGATTTTTCATTGATTTCCATAAATCTATACAACAAAAGCAGCGCTCGACTGCGTCTTGTTAAAAATGTTATTCTCTTCGACGTCTGTCGCAAACGAGCGCATGAAAATTAATTACAGCAGCCAATCGCGCCGAACACTTGCTTTCGAAAATTACCATTCGGAAAGGAGCTATCTCTCGGATCTCCTCTTTAACCCTAACAATGACACCTCTAGCAGCTCGGCAAAAGCAAAATGAAGCGCGCCGTAGCTCCATTGTCCGAGGCCACTACACAACGTATACGCATATAAATCAAGCAGGCAAATTCGACTCGATGATCGTCGCACTTAACGCTTCGGGAACACACCTCGACATCGACGAGCCGTAAACAAGCTCTGCCCCGATGAAACTCCCGAGTCAGCGCACCCACGCGTCCCTCGCGGCCACCGCGCCGTAACGGTAAACGCGCGCATACAAGAGCCTCCGCCAAAACGAAAGACGCGCCCGAGAAACAATGAGAGATAAAAGGAGAGGGAGAGAGAGAGAGAGGCCAGCCGGGGAAAAGAAACGGCGAAAAGTTTAAACGAAGGAACGACGCCCACGAGATCTCGCGCCTCTAAGGGAGATCCTTATCGGCGGCCGACGTTAACCTCGCGTAATATCTCGAGTCGTGGGCGCGACTCGTCTTCTATTAGCCTCTCTATCGAGCGTCCGAGCGCTGCGCCCAGAGCCGGGAGATTACGCGTGAAGGGTCATTCATTCGGCGCTCGGGGCGCCTCTTACTAGTCCCGACGCGTAAATACGCCGTTTCGCGAATCTCGTTTTGCCGGGGCTCCTCCGGACAATGAAATCGTAAATTACGCCGCATAAGAGGGACTCGGCGCGAAAAACCGCCGATTTTATTTAATGCCCGGAGGATTTATGATATTGGCGGCGATGCCGGGCTTTGTGCGCGCGAGGAGTTCTCGCGCGTGAGTTGGGATTTTAATGCTTTACATTTATTCGCCGGGGCGCCGCTCGGGGATAGGATGCTTTTCGACATTGGGAGGGTTGTGGACCTCGACGTTGGTGCGTTTCAAATCGACTACGCACTTTCTGCAATTAAATTGAGGAAAAACTTTAATTTATCGCCGAGTTTTTACAGATACCAACAGAAATCTTACGTAACTAATAATTAATGCTACGAAAATAGTAATAAAACTTTCGGACTCTGTCATTACTGGTAATTTAAAATCTTGTAGTTTCACAATTTTTATAAACTGTAAGTAGTATGCAAATTTTCGTTTTCGCGAGAGGAAACCATACGGACGAATCCTTCGGAATAATTATACTCGTAACTTGTACGTATCTTTTCCTTCATTGATTTCAGATAAACATTAAATACAAACAGAACTTGGTCATATTATCTTGATCAAAAATTACATAAATCTTATTCATCGTGTTCTTGAAATTGAATTAGCATAAAAATAAATTTAAATTTAGCATTGTACAATTTTACCGCGGCAGACAGACACCATTCACTTCCCTATTTTTAAATCCCCGTCTCACTTCCTCGATTATCATAGACAATACCGTGCCGACCGAACGATCCCGTATCAGTGTCTCAATAACAAGCGAGAGAAAAAAGAACAGTTACAAGTTTCCTCGCACCTCGAAACGAGTTGCGCAATCCGGGACAAAACGTATTAATTAAAAAAAAATACTCAAGCCTCACAATGGACCGCTCAAAGATACAAGTCCCAAATGAGAATCGTCACCTTTTCCATTAGAGACTCGACACGTCTTTAGGGTCTATTAAGCGGGCGAGTATCATCGCTTATGAATGAGAGGCGCCCCCCCGCGGAGCTCGACCCCCGAGTCCCCCGCGATCGTGTCGAGATCCAGCCGAAAAAAAGGAAGCGTAAGTAATGACGGAGCGATGACTGGCCGGGCTGGCATGAGCGCTAAACACCTGCCTTTATCAGCGAGTTATCGGCTGTTCTCTGCCTCGTCGTGGGTGGTCCGCATGACGTCTCGTCGCGCTCGTTTGTCCGTCTCTCCTCTTCTTTTTTTTCTTTATCATTCAAATGACCCGACGTGACTGCGCTTCCATTCAGCGGAGTTCGGCCGATTCATGCCGAGTCGCGCGGCGATTGATTTTTTTTTTTATTCCGAGGGAGAGGAGCAGCGCGGGAGATGACTGTAATGTATGCGTTAGAACGCAGCGGGAGTGTTAAAGTTCGCGCGAGTCGGCTGATAGAATGTCGAAGCGTATATCTCGAGGCAGATCTGGGGGGGGGAGGGGCATTGTTGACAAAATAGGCGATGGTCAGGTGGAGATTACGAGCTGCGGTGCTGATCGGCTTTTAATACTAATTGCTTTTACAATGATGGTATGGTTGGGCTTGACGTTAGAAAAAGCGAGAAGTGATTCAAGCATTTTTTTAGGATCTTCTCTTACATTCACATTATGCATCACCGATATCATAAGTTATTATTTTAAAATGTAAATTTTTTTATATTTTTAAGTACAATCTTGATACGTTAATTCATTGTGCTTTACAAGCACATTCTCAAATAAATTTCATTGTCATTCCTATTATCAACGTTAAACTTTATTTTGGTATGAAATTTAATTGAAAGGTCTATTGCTCTTTTAAGCAACTCGAAGTAAAATAATTTCAATACTAAATAAGCGAATATTCAGATAGTCGTTCAATAAAAGCAGCATGGCTTTAGAAAGACCAATTGGTCCTCCAGACTTTTCCAGCCTACAAGATCAATAAATCCAGATCAGAACCGCACCGCGAGACTTTCCAAATCGAAAAAGTGCAAGTACTCTCCTCTCTCGGAAAAAAAAAAACAAAGGGGAGGCCTCGCCTCCCCCCCCCCCCAAAAGGATCACAAAGACCCTCCTCTCCCCTCGAATCCCGCAATAAAC
This sequence comes from Ormyrus thymus, assembly GCA_035582935.1. Lineage (NCBI taxonomy): Eukaryota > Metazoa > Arthropoda > Insecta > Hymenoptera > Ormyridae > Ormyrus > Ormyrus thymus. Next base: position 13,609,549 of record JAWWEM010000027.1, read on the forward strand.
CAGTCGCTCTCGCGGCAAAGGCATACCCGGGCAAGTAAGCAAGTCCGTCGGCGCGCGGGGGGAGGAAAGGAGCGTCTCTCTCTCGAGAGAGAGAGAGAGCGCAGCTACGCGGCATACATTAAAAGCGGCGTATACGCACTTTCGCGCTGTCTCTGTCTGGCCGACTCTCTCTCTCTCTCTCTCTCTCGCTCGCGAGCAGGGCGTGGCCGGGAGACGCGCGACGTCCATTTGTCTCGGCAACCTCCCGCACCAGAAACACGCCCTCGCATCCCACGAGCATCGATCACGTCTTCCTTGCCGGGGAAAGAGGGAGGGGGGAGGGGAAGAGGAGCCCGCGCGACCGAGACTCGCGGCGCGATGCCGCGGATTTCGATGCTCTTGCCTTTCTTTACTCCGGTCCCGGCTTTCCTTTATTCGAGTGCGAGTGCACGGAGCTTCTTTGCGAGGGGAAAAAAGACTGCCTCGTGCCTCGGGGGATCGATGCAGGCGATATTTGCGTCGCGAGAGGAACGGGTTTATGCGACGTAGGCGCGATTACAGGAAAATGAAAAAAGTAATTTCGTACATTCTTTATTAATTATAGTGACACTGATAATTAATTAGTGATTGTGAAAATTATTTGTTTTGTTTTGACTAAACGTGCGTTCTTTCTTTCTTTTTCAGCCGGTAAGTGTCTCAATTTTTCGTAATCCCTGCGAGGCTCGTAAGTAAGTTTCATACCTTTGTTTGTACCCCTCGACGTGTAATAAGTATACACCATTGAAAAATCATTCAGGCGTAAAGGGAATTAGCAAGTAAGTTACAAAAGCCGGGCAAAGACGACGAGCGCAGTTTAACCGAACCTCGTACAACTTTCCACAAATCCCCCAAGTAAGAAAACGTTAAGAGCATTGCATAACATTAGAGACTATCTCAACTCACTGAAAATAATAACCCGTCCCATAAAAAATAAGTGCAGAGCTTATCATTGTTATTATGCGTATGCAGATCGGGGCGAGAGCCACTTAAAAAGAGGGAAAGAAGCACGAGCGAGAAGAGAGAGCGGAGTAGGAGGAAACGCGCAAGTGCCTCGCTCGAGGTGCTCACTCGTTTAAACGCTCCTTCCTCCCTCCCGGCCCGCCGGCCGCCGCCTAAGTGCCCGCGCGCGGATTCCGCCTCGTTTTTGTGTCGCCGCGACAGCCGCCGCCCCGCGCGCGAAAATAAAGCGAGAAGCCGCTCGCGGCGCCGCGATTAGCCGCGTCTCGAGTCGTTAGTCCTAGAATAGAAAAGAGCGCGGATCGCTTTATCTCGCGGGGAGGTGCTTTCGCGTTTAACTGTGCAGAAGAGCCGGCGGGGGGGGGGGATGCGAAAACTGCCCCGCCGCCGCGTATTTATACATATTCATGGGCGCGATGGATCTTTTTGTCGAAGGTTTCGTAAGGTTTTAGCGGGATCCTCGTTGTTCGCTGCGGCGGGATTTATGTCGTTTTGTGCGGCGAGGTAATTCAAACGCGAGAGCTCGATTGAATTTGAATTTTAAATGATTTGAAGATTGAAAAGAGCCCTTTTACGAAACGAAAAATGATGAGTAAATACACGAGGAAAAGCGATAAATGCGCCGAAATAAGGCGCGCCGCTCGGGAAGAAAAGTTCCGCTCGGCGCGAGTCGGCCAGTGCGCCGGCGCAAATTTATGCATCGACATTTTTCAGCCCCGCGCGCTCGATCCCCGCGGCTTTTCGACTACTGCATATTCAAGATCCAATTGATATGAATGCATCGTTGCATACGCATAAACGGCATTCTCTCTCGCTCGGCGCTCCGTCGCTTATCTGATGGCAGGCCTCGCCTTTTTTCGACGATCGTCCCTCTCTCTCCTCTTCTCTTCCGCGTCCCGCGAAAGATGTGCCTTCGCGAATTCTCAATCCGTGTAATTATTATCCTGCGCGGATGTTGCGGGGCTGCGTGAGAGACTCCCAAGTTCCCGGGTGTATCAAGCACCGATTGTTTCTAATTTTCGATTCCTCCGGAGTAGTTACGCGAATGCGATAAATCAATGCTGATTGGCCGACAAAATCTTAACGAGCGGAGGAAGCTTTCTGGGTTCTTCTAAATTGCGATTCGACCCTTATGGTCGCATTTTCTTTTCAAGAGTAACGACCCGTTAGTATAATCATTTTTAAAATTCGTAAATTTGCATGTCCCGATACACTTTGCAGCGTAATAAGCGTACCAAAAACACACTAGATTTTATGCTCCGCTTTATCAATCGTCTGAATCGGTTGCAGTTTAACGTCAAAGTAACGCTACGCCGCATAAAAGCATTTTTAACCAGAAAAATAGATGCTAGATTCAATAATGAAGCCCGCGTGTGCTTAGCAGAAATTACGTAATAGCCAGGCACGAGGCATAATAATAGCTCGGGGACGTCGGCAAAATGAAAACGTAAACCTCTCTCTCCCCGTGTCGAAAAATTGAAAAGCAAACTCGAGCGCGCGATCCTCGCCCGAGATGCGATTGAAAGCTCACTCTCCGCGCGCCGGGCCGTTGAAAAAAACGCGAATCGTGGCCGTATAAACGATATCCGCGATAGCTCCGAGACCTCGGCCGAGGTCGTTCCTGCTCTCCCGGCTACCATTTGCCTCGTGCACACTCGGCGGCAGCTGCCACTAGATAAGGATCTTCCTCTCTCTCTCTCTCTCTTACTCGAGGAAAGCACTTGAGGCTGGAAACGAACACACAGCTGCCTCCCACCATCGAGCGCGTCCACCTCCTTCTTTCTTATCCCTCCTGGCCATCGGCGACAGAGGAGCCGCGTCGTATGGCGGCGGACCTCTCTCTCTCTCTCTCTCTCTCTCTCGGCGAGGAGAGCTCCTTTTTTTTCGACGACCGTTTCCGCGGCCATTTTCCGCGGAGGTAAAGCGAGGAGGATAGAGTTATTTGGGCGTCCGCGGGGAATGCCCGGGCTTTTTATTGTTTTTCAAATGCGCTTTTTCACGGGGCGAGCTTGATTTATACGGTTTAACGATCGTACGTGAGCGCCTATCTCGATGTAGATAGCGCGAGCAATTTATCTTCCTCGTCTTTAGCTTTATGTTTATAAATTGTAATTTCGAGCATTTTTTTGATGCCCCGCTGATTCCGCGATGCGCGCAGCGGTGAATAACTTGCGCTTTTCCCTTTTTCATGGAAATATTTAATTTAATCTTCGGGAAGATGCTAACAATTCCGCTTATCGTAGCTCCGATTTCAATTTCAAAACGAAGACGTATTTCTTTATTAAGAATTTCGCGTCGATAAACTAAAGTGCACGTTGGCGGTATTAATAAACCGTAATCAGAGTGTTATTGCTCGAAGCCGAAGAAAAGAAGCGTTTGTCAGACAAGATCTGACACGCGTCGACGCCCGAATATTAGCCGGAACCCAGTAATTTTGGCACGACGCGCAGCCTCGAAATCCGGCTCTTTTACGACACGCCGGCAGTAACTCTAGCCGGCGAGAGACGCAGCAAAGAAGCGGGAAAGAGAGAGAGAGAGAGAGAGCCGGAATGCACTGCGCACCCTCGTCACTGTTTTCCTTTGCGCCTCTCCGAAGTTGGGAAGAGAGCCGAGGGTAAAAGCGCGCTCGGCTTTCACAAAGAAAGCCCTCTATTAAGCCAATCCGCTAATTGTTCTCGGGTTGCAAACTGCCGCGCTGCGCGCGCATAAAAAAAAAAAAGGAAGCCGAGCAGCACGCCGTGCTCCAGTAACCTTTATAAACGAATTGATTCGCATTGAATAGAACAATTTTCACTTCAAACAGGAGTTGCCTCGCGTTACGCCTCGCGCGCTTCCCTCCCGCCGAACACTATCATTTCCCTCCTCCCTCCCGCGTCCGCGTCATTACGCGGCGAAAATAAAAGCGGCTCTCGGCGCGCGCGCGCGCGAGCGCTGACTTAACTGAAATTCAAAGCGCTCGCCGGTGTAAGAAACTACTGCGCCTCCCGTCGGGGCCGAATGATATTACCTCTTTAAAAAGCCGCGGAGAAAAGAGCCACTTCTTCGGCGCCGCGCCGGGCGTATACATATAGTGTATCGGTTTGAGCGGCGCGCAATAGTAGCAATTTTCCCCCCCTCCGGCGGCGCTAACCTCGTCGACGAGCCGGAGATGGACCGGTCGTGATAACGCCGCGAGGCCGGTAACTGCGGTAATTGTCGGCGATTAGAGGAGTCATAATTGCCGGGCCGCCGCCGCCGCCGCCGCCGACGCGCGTGCATAGCGTTAGCTGCACACTATGCGCCGCTCGTCCATTCATCCTCCTCGCCGCATTCCGCTACCGGAGGCCCGCCGCTTTTTCCGAGACGAGTGCTAACGCGAGCGGGATCTCGTTTTCTCGGATCGCCGGCGCGGAATTGCTGGCGGGAGCGATCGCCGGCCGGGAGGGGGGGAACGCGCGGCTTCCGCGATTATCAATTAGCGCGGGAAGAGGAATGTTTCCGAGGCGATCGCGACGTTTCGAGAGCGGATTCCCTCTCGCCCCGCGTCTCCGCTGCCGCGATCCGTATATTATCGCAGCTCGCGCCGATCGTCGATGTATATCCTCGGGATGAAAAGCTCGCCGTGCACGCGCTAAACAGCATCCAGGGCTCCTTAATCGCTCTCGTACGTAATCGCGAGCTGCTTTCTCGCTTTCGTACCAGAGCTCGGACGCTTTGCATAGAAACGCCTCGTGCGTCCGCGAGTCACGAAGTAATTGCCCCTCGCCGGCACTTAATTTTCTTCCTTAGCGCGCGGCGGCTTGCGTGCGCGCTTGCATTGCGCTCCACCTTCTTAACTTTTTACCTATGGGGTATAACAATAACCTTGATTTATTATTGTCGTAATTTATCGTGCCGAGAGAGAGAGAGAGAGAGAGAGCCGACGCCGCGGATACTCGCCGCTTTCGGGCCGTGCGGAGCTGCTCTTCGGGCAGAGCCCAACGACGTGTTGAATAAAAGTGAGAGAAACTTAACGCTGGCTATTGTTTTACGAAATTGGCTTTTGCCGCGGAGCGTCGCCATCAGTCGACGGGGAAGGTGAAGAAATACGGCAAGCGGCCCGGCTGTTTGTGCAAATACACTCTTGCCTTTAAGCGAAAGTGCGCGCCCGAGTAAACGAATTACTCGAGCGAAGGAGCCTCGGCGCGCAGGAGAGGCGCTGCGTCGATCCGAGGGCCGCGCAGAAATCGCCTCGCCGAGGAATCGGAAAAATGGCGGCCCTCTCTTAACGGGGGATGGGTTTGACATCAGATGAAAGAGCCGACTCTCCCTCCCTGCCTGCGCGGTGGACTCTCGGCTCTGCGCGAAGGGAGGAGAGCTGGAGGCTCGCTCGCTCTCTCTCTCTCGCAGAACTCTTATGACGGCTACGGGCACAACCCAACAATTAAATATCTTTCTCTCTGTCCGAACGGAGACGGCCTGCTATTATCGGCGAGAGTTATCGTTTCGCCTGGGCTCCGCGGCCCGATGTGCATTCGCGGAGAGCAGCCACGCCGCCATTGTAGAGCCGAGGACCGCGGGGTATAGCCGTCTCTCTGACGTGCCACTCGATTAATGTCTCCGGTAATTAGTCGACACTCGACACAGACGCACCGAGCAGAAATATATATATATATATATACACGAGGATGGAGCAGAGTCACTCGGACTCCGGGCGAGGAGGAGGCATTCAAATAAAATAAGCGCACCACCCGAGGGATTAACCGACGTACTTACACTCACGCACGTGCGTGAGTTGTGCGAGAGCGCCGAGGCGCAGTGATATTTTGCGGCGCGGAGCTTCGTGAGTTACAGGCGAGATTTCTGCCCCTCTCGAAGCTCCTCTGTACACGAATTGAATTTCAAGCGCGTTCCCGCGAGCTTTCCGTGCGAGTGCTTTACGAGTCGACTCCTTCGCCGGGACCCAACGAGTTTCCTATGATAATCCCTCGACTCGAGCCGATCGCTATCGCCGCCTGGATTTGCGAATCGACGGGGGCCTTTTCATAAATTTTAAACGTTTAATTGAGGGAGTGCGTCACTTGCACTCGTAGCTTTTTAATAAACATCTCGGGAACGCAGCTTTTGCGCCAAATAAATTTAGTGCACAGCCAGCTCTCGGTGTCCTCCGACGCGTCCCTGTCTTTCTCGATAACCCGAAAAAACGAAAAGCACCACAGCGGAAGAGTAAGTATACACGATCAGCGAGAGAAAAGCTATTTTCGAGCCCCGAACAAAGCTGCCTGCTCGCAGAGCCAATGAATGCGATCGATCGAGAGGCGAGGCGCGAGGGAGACGTGAGAAAGTCGGCCCGGAAGGCCAGAAGTCGAATTATGCTAATGAAAGACCGGGCCCGGACAAAAGCTGCGGAGCGCCTCGGTCGCGCGGCAGCTCTCGCACCGATGATCGGGCGCGACCGCACGCTTTCTGGTGAATGCTCGTCGAATGGGGGAGGGGAAGCGCCAGGCGGCGGCGGCGGCGACACAATGCGCACGGCGCCCTGGAAGTAATGCGATCGCGCAAAGATAGCCCCGAGGCGAGCCGGGCCACCTCTCGTTAAATCCGCGGCGCGACAATAAGCTCATCCAGCCGGGGGATTACCATATCAACGGTCCGAGTAATTAGGACGTGTACCGTACAGCCTGCGCTTTCCTCCTGACTTTGCTCGAAGTAATTGCGAGATGCGGATTGCTGCGTTTCGTCGGGCTTTTTTTCGGTCAAATTTATTTTACGCCGCGATAGGCTTATGGACTGTATGTATAAACGAGTGTTCATCGCAACCGAATGATTTATTATGTTCGTTAGATAAAAGCAGAAGAAAAGTGGCGATATTGAATTACGGCGACATTGTATTAGTTTTTGGCTGCTTTAACGTCATTACACGCCGCAGCGAAGAATTCCGTTGTGGAAACCCGTGATTTTTAAAATTAGCGCATGCTAAAGACAAATTGTCAGGCATTTTAATGAAACCTCCCGCCGCCGGGTTAGCCGTTCGGCGGAAGCAATATTTCTGGCCCCGCTGATAAAGTAAAATTCCACGGCTCGGCCGCGGCTCTTTCATCGGGAGCCGCGGCGGAAAAACCGCAGAGGCCGCGCGTTCAATTTTCACTCCTCTCCGGCTCTCTCTGCGGTGAATTAAGGAATTTTCAGCCCGGCACGCAGGTGGCGGCGCGCGGCTGCCTCTTTTTTCTATTTTTTTTTTCGCGACAACGCGCCGCGTAGATGTCCCTGATGACAGGGACTGCGCGGGGGACATTTATTACGGCGCGCGACTCGCGATTACAGGGCAGAGCGAGAGCTCGCTGCCTGCGCCGCTTCTCCCTCTTGTTCTCGCTCCCTCGCTCTCCCTCGAGTGCTCTATGTGCATTCGCCAGCTCGGGGAGGCAGAGTGGACGGTTTGTTTCGTCTGCGCGCGCAGCCGGGCTGGATTAAAAGTTACGCTCTCTTTGCGCGACTCTGTAAGCGTGCCGAGGGTTTTTGAGGGCGCCAGCGATGCTGGAATTTGCGATGCATTTGGAAAGAGTGCTGTATCATTTGGACTCCTTGGCGATTTTCTCTGGTTATATATTTTAAATAAAAATTGTATCTTGTACACAATGCTCGTTGAAATATCGGTTTTAGTTATTTACTCTTTTGATCGCAAGTTGTACGAAGCGGCATGAAATTGAAAGAACCCCAAAAAGGCAGACACAAAGCATCAAAATAGAGAAAAAAAGAGGAACAGGGGAAGAAAGTACGCCAGAAGGGCACTGCGAAGCTCGATTTATGGCCTCGAACTTCCGGTCGGCTCAAGCACATTACCAAGATTAACAAACGCGCCACCCTCGTTTTTACGTAAAATGATCTCTAGATCACGACCTTTCCCCCGCAGAAACTACTCTCATTTAGAAGCCATAAAAAGCGTATGTTTAAATTTACAATAAAATCAAGCCACTGAACTGGAATCAACGAAAATGCAAGTCCGTTACGCGGATGCTTAAATGCCCGCGCTCATCCGTAGCTAAAAGCTCCGTCTAATCTCGCCGCGGCAATTAAACAAATCCTCCGCGTGAAAAAAGAAACCGCGCACCAGCCTCATTACACGCCTCATTACCGCGAGAGCCTTCCGCCGTTATCCGCAGTTTCTTTCTTTTCCGCAAAGGCGATGCACACGCCGCGCGTGCGCGATCGAAGCGAAGCCCGTCGGAGAATAAGAGGAAGAAGACGAACGGGGGCCTCTTCGGCGTATAACGAGGCCCGATGAAATCCCTTTTAAGGCCCGCTTTTTCTGCGGCCTCGCGGTGAAACGGGCGGCGGGGGTAATGCTCGCCGCGTTTATCGGCCGTCAAAATCTTTCGATTAAAAAATCCTATTAAGCCGCGAGCGCAAGCGTGAATTTTCGGCGTGTGTGTATGTACACGTGAGCGAGATGCTTCTGACCGTTCGTGCTTGATTTTTCGCGCGGCTTGACTTTTTGCGATGATCCCTGCGAGGATTTTCAGCCGGGAGGAGGCGGGATGAAAATAAAAGGCGATGCCTGCAGTGGGTCAATGTAAAGTCAAGGTCCGGGAGTATAATTACGTTTGCTTGCGGAACCGAACGGACTAATTTAAATTGATTCGTTCGCACGAAGGCCAGCTTTAATCGTTTATCAAGCAGTCGGAGAGGCGAAGCAAAGCCGAGCGCGATTCGAGACAAAAGCGCGGAGCAGTATTTAAAGCGCTCGTGCTTTATCAACAAGTACATCTATCCGTGCACGCTCTCCGATTCCATATAGCAGCGTAGCGCGCACGACGGGCATTATTCAAAAAAGCCGCTCCGCAAATCGGGCCAATTCCCGAGCGCCGAAACGAGGGGGAGTCGCACGTTCCGCCTCGGCGAGAGCATCGGTCGGCCCGCGCTTTGTGTACGCGTCGCCCGAAAACGTAACGGCGCTCGCCGTTCGATCGGGAAATTTATACTCGAATCATCGCGCGCTCTTGTACATATATCGCCGGTCGCGCCCACGCTCTCCTTCGCCCCGGAGCGCGGCGAGAGCGACGGCGCAAAAGGCGAGCGGATGATTTATCAGCGGAGCGCGTGTGGCGGGAAAATGATACAAAATGACGAGCCGATAATCGTCCGATCGCGCCGCAGTTTGCTCGGCCGTCCGTGTGCGCGAGCGTCCGCGTCTCTGTGTGCGACCAACCGGCGCGAATCACGGCCGCTTTTTCTGCAGCCGACCCGCTTTGCATAGCTCATCCCGACTGACACGTGGAAGCGAGGCCGCTTATGCAGTGCTCTCGCGTTTTTTTTTCTTCTTCCTTTTTTTCTGTTGGAGAGAGCTTGCTGTGAAACTGCGCTCCTGCGGGAAAACACATGGAGGACTTGGACAGGTTTCCTAAAATCGGGGTTTTTTCGGTCTCTGGGTATTGTAAGTGTCGATCTTAAGCCGCTTATTATATGATTAGAAATTTATCTTTTCGAATCGCTAGACACAAGCTATACTCCGGAGGAATTATTCATAACGATTTAATAACTAGTAAATTCCGCTAGAAAATCATCCATCCTCCAATTAGCATATTAATATAAACCCGTCTATTAACTCGATATATCCAAAGAAACTTTATCTCATAAAACACGTTTACAACCTCAAAGAATATAATCAACAATTAATATCAAGCACAATCCAAAGGCAATTACACATCGCACATCCCGCTCCCGCCGTGGCGTCAATCGGCAGGCATCCGATCGCAATCCTCTCTCGAGAGAAAACGCCGCGGAGGATTTACGAGAGTCGCGTTTATGCAAACAATAAACGGCGCGCGCTTGCACGTACAGCGCTCTCTCTCTCTCTCTCCCTCGGCGTCGATCGCGCCGCCGCCGCCGCTCGTTCTCCCAATGATTCATCGCAACGGGGGAGGGTAATGGAGACGAATGCGGCCATAACTCCTCGTTCTGCGCGCGAGCGAGCCGACCGGGAGAGGATGAAGAGACCTCGCTGATGCCTTTTTCGCTCGTTTCTGCCCGAGAGATATACTCTTTTATTACGCGCGGATTTCTCCGAGGCGCCGATAAAGCTGATTTCGCGCCGAGCCGAGGCGAGAATCCCGGCTAAGAAATGTTTAGATTGCCGGTTAGCGGTTACTTAGGATCGACGTTTTTCCAGTGGTTTCAGCGGTCGAGGTGGGAGAGAGAGAGGAGGACGTTTTTGCGGCGCGATGTTATTGTAGAAAAAGGGGAGGTATGGAAAGCTGGAAGTGTAAATTTACGTCTGAAATACGTTACTGCCATCGATAAAACATTTATTTCAGTTATAAGGAAAATCTTTTTAACAATCGTTATCGGATTCGCTCGCTGCACAACACTTCGTAAAACTCGGCGTAAAAAGGAAATTGCCTAAAAAAAGAAGGCTGCTATAATCATTACGTATTCAAAGTAATTAATTCCACTTCAATAAACAATGCTGCAAAGTGCACCGACATAAAACCCCCCCGAGTATACCTCGTCATTACAAAGTACACCGTTCCCCTGCTTAAATAACTTTTCGCGATATAAAAGCAACATCGAAACTTTCAGCGCGCGCTCGGCCCGCACCGTAATGAGAAGCGTCTTAAAGGCTCGTCTCGCGGGGCCGGCATAAAAGTGGAACGTCTCGTAAAAGAGCTGCGCGCCTGGCTCGCGCGCCGAGGCAAATATTAATTTATATTAAGTGATTACCCAATTCGCCGTTAAAATATACAATTCCCGCTAATCGGCGGTCATTATGCAGTCCCCGGGCAGCCGGAGCGCCCTCGCGGCATCCGCTTTCGCGGCGCGCGGCGCTCGATAAGTGATCGAGGCCGCCTTTCTGGAAAACCTGTTGCGTCGCCGCAGATAGATGCACCTGAACGGGAAGATCGGCCGAGCCGCGGACGTACCGGGAATCGATTTCAAGCCCGGTTTAATGAGAACCAGAGCTAAGGCCGGAGGGAGGAGTGGGGGACTGCTTACTTAGGAGGACGGAGCTGTTCGGCCTTTCTTGAACGAATTTTCAAAGGAAAACGCCGAGCCTGTCCTTGAAAAAATACTCTGCAGTTTGCTCTACTTTCGCGCGTTCGAATTGAAACCGCGAAAATAGATGCACCTGAAATCCCAAATAATTATCAAAATTCGCATTTCATCAAATCGCGCAATATCATCTCGAGAGGGCGCAAAAGGCGAAGGAAGCAGCGAGAGCAAAGAGGAAAACTTATTAAGAATGCGCATACACGAGCGATCGAGAGGTGGAAGCCGAGAGAAAGAGAGAGAGAGACTGCAAAAAGAGAAAATTATTATTACACCGACACGCGGACACACGGACGCGCGAAAGAAGAGCAGCTTATATATCGGCCGGGCATTACGGCAAGAGGGGCAAAAAAGCCGCCGCGGCAATCGTTAGCGCACATCGCCATCGCGTCCATGCGCCCTTCTATCCAGCTACGCTCGCCTCTCTCGCCCGGAGAGGAGGTCGATTTCACGAGGGCATTACCGGATAATGGTACGCAATTTCTGGCCTCTTTGCTCTCGAGTGGTTTCACACCTCTGCACGAGAGGCAAAAGGTTATAAGCCATGCGCCCCGACTGTGTGCGAAAGGGGGGAATATACATCGCGGCGCGGTTATAAGGCCGAGCCTCGCCTATAAGGGGCATCGCTCTCGACGCGAGCGGTGGAGGATCGTTTTGACGCCTCGAGTGATTTTCGGTTTTTTGCTCTCTCTCTCTCTCTCTCTCTCTCTCTCCCGGGGCCGCGGAGCTTAATAGATATAAAACGAAGCCGCCTCGGCGAATTTTTCGAACATCTCGCGGGCAGCTTTTGACGCGCCGCTCGTTAAAGTAATTGCAAAACTACGCGATTATTATTGTAATATCTCTTTCACAAGCTGCTTTACCGCGGATGCGCACAAGCGAAGTCTCTCGTCCGATATAAAAGGCTATTAATCGCAAAGCGCGAGCTTCGCCAGACCTCTCCTCGCGCGGGGACTGAAATAAATCAAACTTTTACTCGCCGCGACGCCTAACCCGACGAGGAACGCGACAAAACAGTCCCCATTCAGCTGTCACCGCGCGAGACACAAACTCTCCCGGTGCAATAATCACCGCGGCGGCGCGGCAATGAGGCAGCACTCCGTCCAGATTCCGAGCCAGATATGTACACGCGGAGAGCGCATCGGGTAATTGAAATCCGCCCCCTCGGCTGCTTTCACTTGCAGCTCTCTCTCTCTCTCTCTCTCGAGCCCTAATTCATTCTAATGCCCCGGCATTGTGCGGCGTGCTCTTATCTGTGAAAAAGGCCCGAGAGCCGATGAATTGGCGGAGGAGGTGCCTCGAGGTTTGCGTCCCGGGGCGCGAGCCCAGCGGGCAGCCACGCGTCGACTTGTGCCGATTCACGCGGCGGACGCGGGCCGACCTCTAACCGGCCGAGGCCGAATCGTCGGTTCTCTTGCCAAGTGTGCGTGGAATGTCACGAGTCGGGCCGCTTTACGGGGGAAGGGTGGCTGGCGTTTCTCGAATTATATTGATGGATCTTTGATGGTAATTTGAAAAGCGTTAGAGGATACCTCTCCAGACTCGGTTGGTAATGAGGCATCTATGTTTATGCTAATAGAGCGTGAGAACAAGTGACAAGCATCCCGCGATCGTGGCGAAGCAAAAACAGGCCTTCGTTACGAAAATGACTTAATTTCGAGAACCCGAGCGCCCCGCAACAAGAGGCAACAATCAATAATTCATCGGGAGCAGGCGGTGCGCGCTAAAAAGCCCCGCACGGCTGAGCCGCCGCGGCGTAATCACGGAGTGAAAAGTTGCCCGCGAAACCCGCACGGTCCGCTCGTTACTCTCCCGTCGGCGCCACCCCCGCCGCAATCTGCAACCCTCCCGAGCATCCCGCGGCGCGCCCACGAGTGCGATATTTCGCGCGCGGCGGGGGAGGGGGCGAGCTTTTATGCGGCTCGCCGCGGATTAATTGATTAGCGCGCTCGTGGAGGGCGCGCGGGAGGTCCGACCGCGAGCGTGCGTGACTGCGGAGGTTGAAGTGCACGTCGTCGCGCGCGGAGCGGCGGGCTTTCGTGCGCGCGCGAAGCCGCCGAGGGCCGAGGCCGAGGAGGATCATTATCCTTGTGGTTCGCTCCTCCGCGCGGGGCGAGAGCGAAGCGTTTCTTTTCGCGCCGCGGAGCTAATCCGCGGCGCGTTTATCGCTGCTTCGTATGCGCCGGCGGGAATTCCGGCGCGCCACGGTGTTTTCGGTGGAGAAGCTCCGTCGCGGTGTTTTCGAGGACGTGGTGTACGAGACTCGTTGCCGGCTATCTCGTCCGGAGATTCTTACGAGCAAGCTCGTAAATTTCGCGGCGGCTTGAGAATCACTTGGAAACTCAAACAAGGCAAGAAGCATCGAGAGCCCATCAAGAGCTCGAAACGATCATCGCGACGGATAGCGCGCGTCCCTCCGGGTCTTAAAATCTCGAAAGGCAAAAGGACGACCGCCGCTTGCTCAAATAGAATTTCACTTTTGAGCGCGCGCGCGCGCGCAACGATAGGAAGTGCTCTCGTGCAGACTCGGTGGCCTTATCGAGGCATCGAGGCATCGGGGGCTCACGTACGCACACCCATACCGCGAACGCGTCGGATATTAGTCGGGAGGAAGAGATTGCGTCCGGAGCTCTGCGCCCGAGATCCATTAGTTTTTATGTACGCAACGAGTGCAGAGGAGAAGGAGAGAGAGAGAGAGACCATCCTTGGGAGATGCCACTCGTAGATAAAGAAAGACAGAGAGAGCACTCGATCGAGCCCGATGCGTTACGATAATTAGAAAATTAAATTGTCCGCCGTAAAGCGCGCGAGACGTTTTATACGCCTGTTTATGTATAGAACGAAATCGCGTTCTCCAACGCGAGCGATTAAAATGTTTATGAAAGGCCGCGCATGCAAAAAATATAGCCATTGATTTTTTTGAGCGAAACGTGATTCAAGCCCCAGCGAGAGACGAGTGTGCGCGAAAAAGGGAAGAAGGACCGCCGGAGGAAAAAAGCGCAATAAAGCAGGGTGGAAAGAAAAAAGCAAAAACCTACACGGCGATCGAGTCTCGTCGCTCGCGGAAGTGCGGCAGAGTAGCCTTGGCGCATACGTAGGGTCGAAAATCCTGGCAGGCGAGGATGGGCGCGCGCAGATAATGGTAACAAACAGTCCTTCCTTCCTGTACAGAACGGCGCGTCTTTAGAGGCTCGCTTCCATGCATACATTCTGAAAAGGGCCCCGGCGGAATCGCTCGCGGGGGTCGAGAGAGAGAGAGAGAGATCGCGATTTCCGTATGCAAAATTGAGCGTGTACACGCATGAGACGATGGACGGCCGTGCATCACGCTCCGAGTCGTATTAAAATATCAGGGAGAGGGAGAGACCCGTTTCTGCCCTCTCTCTCTCTTTGATGCTCGCATTAAATCATCCACCCACCGCCTCGTCCCGGACGCCTTGCTAAGGCCTTTCTCGAGCGCGACTATCGCGAGGAATCATCGGCCGAGGCGACGGGCTGCGAAGAGGTTTTTCGTCAAGGGTACGGGGTGCTTCGGCTAATAAGCTCGGCGTTTCGTTTCGAGATTCGGCGCTCGTTAAGTTTTCTAATATTTCGGGCTAATTCGTTCTACTCGCTCCTCTCCAAATACGCGGCGCGGAGAAGTTTAATATCGCCGTAAATAAAGAGCCAATTTGAAATTAGCTTTGCGCAAACGTGCGTTACGTGATCAAACGGAGACGACGCTTACGTACTCGGGTTTCCTGCACCAGGCAGATATAATGCCCCGTAAATCATCGCTATGAATATTGGAAACTTCGCCGGGATGTAAACAAGGACGTAAAAGGATTTTTGCTCCGCGGGCCGCATCTCTCACTTTCGTACGGCGAATCTAATTTTCGCCGAGAGCCACGAGACTGTTATGCGATATCTTTAGCGTCACTCTCTCTTTCTTCCTCTCTCTCTCTCTCGGCTCGTCGTCTCGCGCAGAAGGGATAATCGTCCGGGCGATTCTCGGGCCGGTTCCCACATTTTGCCAAAGCCACCCCCGCTCGCGATTCGTCTGCATCCTAATCTCTTCATCTCTCTCTTTCCCTTTTTCGCGTATACGTGCACCGGCACACACGTACACGTACGGATAGTTCGCGTTTCTTTCTGCACGCAAGAGAGAGAGAGAGAGAGAGAGAGAGAGAGAGAGAGAGAGAGAGAGAAAGAGAGAGAGAGAGGAGAGAGGGGGGAGAAAGGACGAGGTTAAGCAACCAAGCGGCGTTTCGAGCGTTCGTTTTTTGTGTCTGGCGGGCCCTTCGCATATATGGGTCCGCGCACGGGGCCCCGACGCGCACGATTTAGTGGCCCTAATTGCAGGGTTGCGCTATTTAATTACCGGGTTCGAGGACCGCCGCGTATATAGTACGAGAGAGCGTATCGGCTCCTCTCTTTCTCTCATCTTCTCCTCTGCCTACGCGCCGCCGCCGCCGCCGCCGCCGCCGAGAGCGCGCGGGGAGCGAGTCTCACAGCCGCCGCGAAGGCATCGGGGAAAAGGAGAGGATACACGGGGCCTTCGGGAGGAGAGGGAGAGGAGCTGCTGCCCCCCCTCCCCCGCCACCTCCTCTCCACCACCTACGTGAAACGATCGACGATTCCAGCGGATAACGTGCGAAAATCACAGCTCGATTGCTTTCGTTTCGGATGGATTTATGTGCAGAGCCCCGTGAAAAGTTGATGTTTCGGCCGGTCTTTTGAAATATCGAGCTGTGTAATCTGGCAATTGTGAGCGCTGGTTATAGTTGGGCTTGAGTGCTGATGGAAAAATTCTAAACTTATGCAATGTTATTTCGTTGCTTCGCTCCGCTGTCTTTGAACTGTGTATGCAAAATTAATCGCCGGCAATAATGCGTTATTTATGGTAATGGTCGCGTTGTTAATTTTGTCTAATATTTTACGCAAAGTGAAAGAAGACACCTTTTACGATGAATAAATTAGCAATTTTTCTTATTCCGTTCTGGAGTAAAATTTGATGAGACTTGCAATAAATAAATTAACTAAATTAACTATCAGAAATCTTTAATAATGAAAAGAAAAAAAAATAATATTACAAATTATTGAATTCAGTCAGAAATGGATTCGACACCTTCACCAGTTTCCGCCAATAAAGCAACAAGCTCGCTAATTGAAAATCCTTGTCACGCCTTGCATCAATAAACCCCATGAAAACCGCTCTAATAAATCACCGACAAAGTATACTTATCCACGCGTCTCTCCGAAATGAAGTCGCTCGCACTCCTGATTTTTCGGAGCGCGTCTAAGCAGAGCCAACCCTGCTCATCGCTTACTTCTACCTAATTGCCGATGCCGGCGGCACGCAGAGAGCCCGGCTCGATATCTGCCGTCGACGGGAAAATCGGCGCACTCTCTCTCTCTCTCTCTCTCTCTCTCTCAGCGGGTGTACGTTTAATTTTCCGCGAGGCGCGCGAATCCATAAAGCACTCGTCCGTTGCACAACAACAACGTAGGTGCACTTAGAGCGGCGCCGTGGGCCGTTAACGCTCGGCGCGGCGCGGCGCTTCGCGCAGTTCCTTTTTATTAAACGCCACTTCGCGCTCGTTACGGGGCCACCATTTTATTTCGCACCCACGCGATATTTTACTCGTTCTCGCGCTCGCGGTGCTTTCTTTTCCTCTCCCTCCCCCCCCCCCACCCACCCCCTACCCTGGCTTTTAGTACGGGCCTCCTCCTCCTACCCCGGGAGAACGCGAGTTCCAGCCTCTCGCGGCGGCTCTTTTGCTTCTCTTTGCAGACGTGTGCACAGCTTCTTTTACTCTTTTACTCTTTTTCTATTTATTTTTTCGCGGTCCGCTTTCTTTCTTTTCACTCTCCCTCTCTCTCTCTTTCTCTCTCTTGCTTTTTTATGGACTTTTTTGCCTTTATTGCACAAGAGATGTGGGTACCTTTCCTGACTTTTATTGTTATTTATGCCCTGGCCTTTGCAAAAATAAATTATTTCCCAAAACAGGTTTCGCATACAAGTGTAATTGCACATAATATATTAAATTTATTTTAGAACCTAATTCTTAATCGTAAATTTTTTCGTCCAAAAAGCGCCGCTGTAAAATAATTCAATCTCTTTTACCTTTTTAAAAAAATGCTCTCTATCCGACGTGCCCTGATTGATTTATTTCATCAGTTCCGCAAAAACAGCTCGCAGCAAAAAAGCTCGCATAAATTAGCCGAAAAGCCGAGCTCGAAAAAAGCAGCCGCCTCAACCGTCCTTATCCGCTTTATCGTTGCCCCCTCCCCCCACCTCCCTCCTCCCACCGCCTCGCCCTTCCACTCCGGCGATATATATCAGCGTCAACTGGAGCCCTGGCAGGGTCCACCATCTTTTTCTCTCGCTCTCCTCCGACTGGGCAAAGGGCAAATCGGACACGCGAGTCGCCTCCGCCATATTGGTATCCGCGACTGCGTTTCTGCGCCGCGCCTCCGCCGCGAGTTCTTCAATTACGCGAGCCTTTTAAGGGCGAGCGATGAAATATACTTGGCGGGAAATCCTCGTGCGCTCGCGCCGCGATATTAATTTATGCGCCTCGCTCTCTCTCGCGCGCGCGCGCTTCATTCGCCGGCACCGCCGCGCGGCAGAGAAGGCAGCAGAGCTCGTTGCCGCACGCACACCGACGCGCTGCGCCTGAAGAATGGCTCGCGCGCGAGGGATCAATTTTGTAACGTAACACCAATCTCGAGGTGTATTTGTGAAACTGGAGAATATGAGAAAAGCGCCGCGGCGCGGCTCCTCAAGAGCGAGGCGTTCTTAAATCATCGGGCGGAGAAAAATCGTATAAAGGTTATGTAGATACGAATCTCGCGCGGGCAAAAGTCTCGCGCCAATCGGGACCGAGCAATTTTCTTGTCAGGCCCGGTTTTATTGCAATCATTTATACAAACGAGCCCAATAGCACTCGTCATTCATAGCACACGCAGGCTAAATGCTCTTGCGAGGCGATATTTCACGGCCCGGGCTGCTATTCAATTACGCTATCAATTCTTTCTATATCCTTTGCATAATTGTCCTTATAATTATGACAGAGACATTTATATACGCGCACTCGATAAAACGCCGGCCGGGCCATTAATCCGGCGACTACTCTCCACGGGATTAATAATCGTACGCACCGGCTCTCGCGGCCGGAAAAAGTCCGAAACAATCATATATCTCAAGCCGGGCAATACCCGGGCATAATTACTCGCGCTCGTTCCATTAGCCAATGCGAGAAAAATCTGGTCACTTCCTCGCGCCGAGCTCCCTCGGCCATACGTTACTCCTCGCCGTCGTAAATCTTGTCAATGAAGCGAATCGTGGAAACGTGCCACACGCCTACCCCGCGTACAAGAATCTTTTAATCGCTGCTAATAACAGCTCTGCGCGGCCGATAAAGCAAGAGAGGGCGCCTCTCTCCCTCTCGAGGGCTACCACATGATTGATAAGTCCATAAAGGCCCGCGCTGCTTTCTTTCTCTCCTGTTCAGGGGGTCAGGCTCTCTTTTTGTGGCCGCGGGTGACTTCCGTGACGGGATGATGGCCGGGGGAATCATCGTCATTATACGCGTCGTAATGCGAGGCCTCGGCCATCCGTGCCACTTGCCACCGAATTCCTAAACGGCGAGCTCTGTAATTCGAAGCGAGGCTGCGTACGCCGGGACGACCGCGGCCGAAACGGCCCCGTGATTTAGCGCTACCGATCGCGAGCGACCGATTAGTGCACAGCCGAGTTTCTGCTCTGGTATTTATGCGCTCTCCGGCGATGTTTTCGATGGCCTGCCACGGGCCGCTTAACTCGCCGGGGTCTTGCGCACGGTGCTCGACAGCTCCTCGCCGCGTATCATTTCATTCCGGATGTAAGTTCAATTGATTTATATTATTTCAAATCATTCGTACTCCTCGGGGCCCGCCGCGAGAGCGAACGCTTCAGCGTTACCTCGATCGGCGCGCTTCTTTGTAATTAAGACCGTTTAAACTCAACTCTCAATGCCATCGCCGAAAGCGCGCGTGCGAGCGCTTGGAATAGCACTAACAAGATTTGCGGGAATCAAACGATAAATTAGTCGAAACAAATAAAGCCTTAATTTGGGCTTGCAGCGGAGCTCATATCGGCGGATCTTTTTTTCCGAACCCTTGGGCCCCGCTTGCAGCCCGGCGCAGAAAAATATGGCAAACATTGATTTACAACGTGGCATTTTACGGTCCGAGGTAGGTGAAGGAGTCGATTAGAATGGAACGGCCCGCGCTTCTCTCTCTCTCTCTCTCTCTCTCTCTCTCTCTCTCTCCGTTTCTCGCGCACAACCCCTATGGGAACACCGAGAGAAAGCCGAGTTTTAATTGCAGGCTGCGCCAACTCGCCGCGTCGGGGGAGGCTATTCTTCTTTCCTTTCCTGCCCCGCGAACCCGCGACTCGCTCTCTCTTTCTCTTTCTCCGGCCCTTAACTCTTTCTCGTACGCTTCGCCCTCTCATTCTCCTTGAGATATGCCTAGAGACGGCGCTAGACGCTTCAAGACGGTGTCTAGAGTGAGAGGGAGAGATGCGCAAAAAAGAAGAGGGCAGACGAAGGGATACGCTTATAATAATAGAGCGCGGTGCGCGTTGTTCAAAAAGAAAGCATTCGTTTCGGGCCCTTGGTTCAGTTTCTTCCGTCGTTTATAATATTCCTTCTCAGGATTGGACAAGCATAGACTCGCACCTTTCCGATATCGCAGCTGCATTTTTCATCATTACACAAACACAAGAGCTCTGCGGAGCAAATGCAAAACGTTCGCTCGACAAACGCAGCGGATGGCACCAAGTGTGCTCTAGAAAACGCGTCGTTAAGCCCGATGTATCTTCATTCCAAGCAGCGACTCTCGTTACAACCCCCCGCGGAAGAGCGCACGCGCAGCTTTCCTCTCCATCCATCATCGGCTCGTCCCTTTCGTCATTTTTCGGAAAGGCAGCGCCTGGCCGGATGCAGATATCCATCTCTCCCCGGGCAGAGAGGATCCCGCGGCTCCGCGGGCTCGATTACACGGCTCCTCGCTCTCGGTACAAACGAGCGTCAATGATACCCTCGTTTGGCCGCCGCGAACTTCCCGCGGAGAGGCTAATTAATCAGCAGGCCCCGGAGAGCAGAGAGCTCGTAAAGAAGACGAGAGAGAGAGAGAGAGAGAGGGCACCGGGGCAGACGCGCGCAATGAGCGCCGCTGATATATCTCGCGCACACGCGAAACAATGAGAGGAGCGCTGATTGGTCACGGCTTAGTCGCCTTATCGCGAACGGTCGCTCTTCGCGCGCGCGGCTCTGATTAAATGTATGTGCACCGCGTGTATTGCTTTTTAAATGCGGCTACATGACCGCGTCGAGCTTTACGGCCGGGGATAATTAAAAGCGAATGAGAGGGCGGCTTAAATATTAAGCTCTTCATTCTTGCGGGCGCTGCTGAAATTGGAGCCGCGTGATAGTTGCTTCATTTTTAACGGGCGATCGTTAACGCTTCTGCGCGTTTCTAATGAAAATGGATATGGATCAGAACAACGTTTTATGTAACGATTATACTTTAAAATATCGTTATTTTTGCACCTATTCCGGAGAAGAGTGAGGAGTTCCGAAATCAGTGACCGTAGAGATGGCCGGCGAGCGCCTCGCGTAAGAATGGGGCTAGCATAGAGTATAAGAGAAAACTGAATCTTAAATTTTAAGCATCAGTAGTAATAAGTCGTGCAACATGTTGTTATAGTAATGAATTTTCTAGAGTTCATTGCGAATTTTCAGTCCGAACCTGTCCGCGCGACCCAAAGAAGGTTCTCATGGCGAGATTCCATATGCGCATTCACAGATTCCGATCAGCGATTAGACATCTGTTGGCTTAATAGAAAATGCTTCGTTTAAAGAGGAAAAATAAAGATAGGAACGCTGCATTACGCTGCAGTTATGCAGTTGATTGAGATGTGCGGAGAGATTTCAAGGCGAGGGGATACATCAATTCATGACGCGGACATTTAGAGTATTCTGTTTTCCAAAGTAATTTCGCCTGATTGTAATCAGGGTTGAGAAATTACTTCGGGCACAATGAGGGAGGGGCGGCTCTTCGAGGAAAGAGGTTAACAATACCGATAATTTAGTTTATCCGTAATTCAATAACCAAAATTGGTAAGCCAAGCAGACGTACAGATTAAATGTATTTCGAGTAACGTTCGATCAGAACACAAAAATCCTGCTTGCGTAACCATTTTGAGCAACGCCAAGTCTCGCAAATTGCGTAATTTACGAGTTTTTTTCGCGGCGTAAATTTCTCCCCATTTACATGTAACGCAGGTAATTTCATACTCCATTATCCGATACTACCTACGCTGATGAGCATCGGGGGATTACCCCCGTGAATGGGTAATCGAGCCTGAGACTCCGTTCATTCTTAAAGAACCCGGCGGCCGCGGGGGGTGGGGGGGGGAGGGGATCGAACATTTTTTTCCTCGACGTCCCTCTTCTGCGGGGAGTCGCGCGCGAGCGGTCCCGCTTTGTATGAGTGATACCGGCGGCGGACGTAAATAGGAAGGCAATCCTTTCCCTTTCCAGAGTGCGCGCGCAACTTTTGCGTCTTCGACTCGCGCTCCGCTGCCAGGATGAATGAAACGCCGCGCTGAATGGAAATGACGCGCGGTTCCCACTGTCTCGAGTTACGCGTCTGGCGTTTACGGCCGGTCTACGGCTCTCCTCTGCTCTCCCACTCTGGGATTCTCCCAGGAAGAGAATGTGGATGCGATTCATTCATGTCGCCGATTGTCTAAATGAAGATCCGGGACGAGTCAGAGCTCTGCTCGGGCCGGAGAGCGTTGTAGTTGCTCGTGCGAACGAGTGTACACGTGGACATATTAAAAATTACGGCGATCCGAATGGAATAAGCAATGCCGTCAATATGGAAAATGGAACTATTGAGTTAGGCCGTTTCTGTATCAAATGAACTGACGTTACGTAAAAGCCAAGGATAATATCTTTCGATTTCAATAACAGGCAATCAAATAAAAAGATCCTTTAATTGCGATATTCACCCACAATCCCCGGGCTAATCGACGCTCTCTCACGCATCTACTCCTCTCGCGATTCGAAGCAAAGAAAAGCCGAGAACCGCCGGCAAATAAGCAGAAAACAAACTGGAACCTCGACGGAGAGAAAAAAGGACCATACACTCCGAGAGAGAGAGAGAGAGAGAGAGAAAGGCAATCTGTTCGAATGAAGCCCGGAAAAAAGGAGCATGCACACGCTTCTCTCTCCCGGCTCTCCTCTCTCGCGATATACGCCGTTCTCGCTTGACCACGTGATCCTCGGCAAGTTTTAATTGGCCGCACGGAGGAACACACGCGCCGTGGGGTGTGCGCTGCCGGTGGAGGGAAAGGAGGAAGCCCAAGACCGTGCGGATACGCGTACGAGCTCGCGAAGGAAGCGGGGTGGGGAAAAAGACTCCCGAGCGAGGGTTGCTGCGGGAGAGAGAAGGAGCGAGGATTAGACGAGATTGCATCGTCTCCTCTCTCTCTCTCCTCGCGAGAGACAAAGACGGAGCCTCTGGGCGGGCCTCGCAGGAATAAACCCCACCAACGACGACGCCGCCGCCGCCGCCGCCGACGACGACGACGGCGACGTACGTGCACATACACACACCTTCCCTGATGAAGCTAGGCTGCGAAGAGCGAGAAAGAAATAAAAGCGAAGGAGCCCCACGCACTGGCGCACGCACCGCACGCACGCACACACCACCCGGCCTGCATGGAGGGGCCAAGAAGATCCGCCTCCGCCCGAGCGGAGGATCGTCGAAAAAGCCACCTCAGTTATAATTGTCGGCCCTCGAGAGCCGCCACGCTGCTCCTTCTCTCTCTCTCTCTCTCTCTCTTTCTCGACTTAATTGTTACTCCTACGTACGCAGCAACTGAGAGAGCACTTACCGATCTACTTGTTCGAGAGCTTTCGCAGGCTCACCCTCGCCGCCTCTGCCGGCGGTCGCGGGGTTACTGGCCGATTGGCAATAGTACTGGTGCATGAGGAGACAGAGGTGACGGAGATGCTCGACAGTGCCGAGGAGTTCGAGGACTGACCGACGACGAGTTTTTGGGACCTATATCCGGCCGAGAGCCGGCCGTTTGCACTTTGGTTCCTTTTCGTGGAAGGAGAGTGACGTTTGGAAAGATGAATTGCGCGTACCAGTACCCGCAAGCCATGCATCCGCAGAGTGCCATGAACGTGCATCAAGTGATGCCGCAGCAGATGCACCAGCAAACCTCAGACACGGAGTTCTTGGAGGTAACTTCCTTTTTTGCGCTCTGTCATTACGATGCTCTGCTTTGCCTTTGGTTTTTTCTCGCTTGTCGCGCCCTTTAGATATTCTTAACAATTTGATAATATTACGGAGCGCCGAAGCGAGTTTCCGAAACGAAATGGTGCGTTAATTGCCTATTTGTCAAAGTAATGCGCGTGTAGACGGAAGTGAAATTTGTAGCCACAAAATTATTTTCCACTCATAAAATGTCTCATTAATTAGCGACGAAATTTGTCACAGTCGAAAAGGGAATTAATTACAGGAATTAGGAGCTTTAAAAACCGAAGCCCAGCACTTCCTACATTCGAGGGAACCCTTTTAATGTCGGTCTCAATTTTCATTAAAACCCTCAATTAGATAACCCTTCCTCCAAACTAGGCCGTCGACTAACCATAAAACCGAAAAAGCCTCAAGCCTCCCGACCGGTAGTGCCGAGAACAAAAAAAAACTCATTAACCAGGCAATTTCCCTCGGGTGATTTCCAAATTTTCCGAATATCCCACAGGCCTCGCATCCGGCCTCATTAATCATCTCTTAATCTGAATGGCAGTCCGGGGCGCAGAAAAACGGCGGCGCTCGTAAATAATCGGGCAGAGCGGGGTGGCGATCGGGCTTCGAAAAAAGTCGGAGTAAGCATCTGCTGGAGGAGAAAGAGAGAGAGAGAGAGAGAGAGAGAGAGAGAGAGAGAGAGAGAGATATATATAGAGAGAGAGAGAGAGCAGCCGTTGGCTTTTGACGGAATCCTGCGACGGCGGCGGCGGCTGGGCGGGACCGAACTCTGTCCCGCGTTAATTGTTCATCTCCCGTATGCAGCCTCTTACTCAGACGCGTCTGTCTCTGTCGGCGGATTCGACGGCGAAAACCCAATTTGTCCGATTGCCAATTGGATCAGGCTGCTCTCTCTCTCTCTCTCTCTCTCTTCCCCTAGCATACACGCGCGCAGCCAATGCCGGAAAGAGTCACCCTTCTGTTTCCTCTGCGAGAGCTCCTGAACGCGCGGCTCGATCGTGTTTTTACTTTTATTTTATTTCGATCGAATCCGAGGACGGACATCGTGAAATATTCAGGACGCGCCGGCTGGCAAGGAAAAGAGGGGCAGGGATTTGCAATTCCTATTTGAGGAGGAAGCGGAATTCGAGGAGGATTTTATTTGCCCTGCGCAACGATGCGACGCTCGTTCTTTTTTTCTTCTCTAGAGCGAAAATAAATTTTACGGTGCTTGTTTCGGTATGGATTTTATTACATTTTTTGCGTAAACACATCAGTACTTTTAAACATAATTTATTAAATTTTATTTATTAAACTGCATAAACTTTTTACGTCGTCATTTTCTTGAAGCATATTTATGTATAGTTTTAAAAATTACTGTAAAGTGAAAGGAGTCTTACTTCACGCAAAAAGAAGCGGTGACACAGTTTTACCGAAGATTTCACTTTACTTTTTAATGGCTTTATTATGCTGAAATATTATAAAAAAACCTTGCCAAATTAATTCACCGTAAACATCGACAGCGCGAATTAAAAAAAAAAAAAAAAAAAATATATATAATGAAAAACCGAATCACGGCGACGTAAGTTATCAGGCCGAAAAGCCAAAGCAGCCGAAATTCCAGCGCAAAACGGCTCATCGGCGCGAGAGGAGCGAGCCAATTGCGCGTCTAGAAATACCCGAAGACGCGAGTAATCGAGAGGTGGCGCGCATAATAGTAAGGAAGAAATCGCCGGCTCGGCCGAGAGAGAGAGAGAGAGAGACGTAGCTGGGGGATATTAATATAAGGGCGCGATTCGTAATTATAGTGATTATCGTATTGCCGGGGGGCGGTCGAGGGCGTCGCTCAGTTTGCACGTCATTTTGCAATCTCGCCGAGTCGAAAATGCGCATGCGCCGAAGCGCGCGCGCGCGAATTTGACGCGTCAATCGGCGCTGTCGATTTTTTTTTTCGCCCGTTTCCCCCGAGCGCGAGGAATTAGGCGCGCGCGCGCGCGCCTGCGCCGAGGAGGGAATTAATCATCGGCTTTCCAGAATTATGCAGACGAGGTATTTAGAGTACGTGCTCGCTTGTAATTATGTGTACATTGTGCCGTAATTTATGGAGATTTTATACGAGAGCGAAGCAACGATTGCGGCTGCTCCCGCGGGAGACGCTTTTTCGGGGCTTTAACATTAGCTGCTCCTCGATCGCACCCGCTGACTCGAATAAATAAACTTCCGTTCAACGACGCTGCCGAGAGCGCGGAATTCGACAAGGACACAGGCGTAGAAAAGGAATCGAGGATAAGCTCCGTGGCCCATTTCGCCGCGAGGAGCCGCTCGCGAGACGCTTCTGCGCACGCCGAGGCTCGGCAAAAAAGCCACTCGCACGGCGCGTCTCGGCTGGAAAAAGGCGTTCGGCGCGTCGGGAAACTCACGCGATTTTTCAGGGGGGGGGGCCGGCAGCGGCGGCGTTTTCCACGGTGACAGGCCTCGCGGCCCGCAACCGGCAATTTTCCGACAATTAGCGCGGCATTGCCGCATTATCTCTTTTGTGCGCTTGGGCCGGTGCGAGTGGTTAATTGTCGCTCGTGAGCCTCCTCTCATTGCCCGCGCCGCCGCCGCTGTAATTATCGCCATTATCGTGTCATTATGCGGCGGAGCGCCGTGCCTTGTTTATGGCCGCCTGCACTTGGTGGGCACACGCCTGGGCCAAAATCACGAGCCGCGGCTGCTTCTCGACGGCTCGTCGATTTTTCGGGGTGCGGGGTTGTTTCTCGGGCTCTCGGCTGGGTGGCTGAAGAATTTCAGCGCTGTATGATCACCTTTTTGAGAATGGCGTTTGAGTTTTAATCAAGGGCTGTTTATCTCGATTAAGGACGTTTGATCGATGGCGTTTCACGCGCTGGGAGTTTGATAACATCGTTTATAGATTGCATTATAAAACTTTAATCAAGCGGAAACCTCGCCGAGACACTTCTATCGGAACGAGCGGCGGAAGGTATAAATTCATCCCGTAAAATCTCTCTGTAATTGAATCGCGTCGAAAGCTCTCCTCCAGGAAATCTCAGTTGCTCTCCTTACGACGGTCTGTCACTCTCCGTCGAAATAAAATCGCCGGAGGGAATAAAACGAGGGTGTCTTCTGCTTTAGTGCCGTCGAGGAACGAGCGGAGCACATCAGCCGGTTGGTCGCTCGGTTCTTACAAATCGCGTCTAAGATAGAGAGAGAGAGAGAGGGGAGAGCCGTAAAAAGTCGGGGAGCGCAGGAGAAAGAGAGCTTACAGGGTCCCCGGCTCGAACACTCCATAAATCTGACGTCCGTTTATATATACCGAAAGTCGACGTCGCGAGCCTCTCGCGCAGCTCCGACGGCAACGAGTCCGTAAATCAAGCGACGACTGGCGCTCCTTGCGGATTTTGCGAGCGAG
Organism: Ormyrus thymus; assembly: GCA_035582935.1. Classification (NCBI taxonomy): domain Eukaryota; kingdom Metazoa; phylum Arthropoda; class Insecta; order Hymenoptera; family Ormyridae; genus Ormyrus; species Ormyrus thymus. The sequence goes on from JAWWEM010000027.1 coordinate 13,636,229, forward strand.
ATGTGTGGGAGTTGCGCTTCCTTCGCTCTTCCTCTTATCGCCTTCTCGGCGGTCATTGCGCGAATTTAGTTCGGGGAGAGTTTTGCTTTACTTTTCAGTGAAAGGGGCCGTTGGCTTTTATAAAGCACGCGCCTCTTTGTTACGGCACTACTTGAAAATTCGAGATCTGAAGATTTGTAAGATGTCGGCGAGCTTTTAAAGTTTAATGAAGAAGCTGACTATTTTAAACAGGTCCGTTTGCAACTCTATGTTATACTATTCTTTCAAAATAAGCGATATTTCAAGTTAAATTCTCATTACTACATCGCATATTGCACGAAATGTCTTATTATTATATTAAAAAAGCTCAAGTTAGATATTCAATTAGAATCCTGTAATTTATGAACTATTTTTAATATTCCTGTGATAATAAACGAATGGTTTTCTAAATACAATAAGACACTTTCATTTTTTCAAGAAATAAACGCATTTTTCACCAAGATTTGACGACGTGGCAATAAAAATAATTATGCATAAATTAGTTTAGTGCAATTATCCAGCCGTAGAATAATTAAACAACGCGTCGTCGACGAACTCGCGAAAGCCGCGCAAGCCGGTATATTCAATTCATTACTCGTCGGTCATTAAGACCGTTCGATCGATTGTTCGAATTACTGTAATTGCGAAAAAACACTTTAATTAGCACAATTCTTTGCAATTATCGGAGGAATAATTGTTCGGCGTAAAAAAGAGTTAGCGCAGTACTCGATACTTTAAACACACACGATCCTGCTGGAAATCGTCGAATAATTAAAATCTCATTAAAAGAAAGTTCACAGGCAAGAATTTCCGTAAAGTTTTCGTTATTAAAACGGGTAATAAAGCTTTGATGCACGTGTAAGTAAGACGTTACTGAAAAATTTTATGAAGACATTACGGTTTCCACCGCAGAAGCAAACCAAATTATGGGACTGGAAACATGAATAGTTTCAGAAAATTATACGATAAAGTTAACTTTGTCAAGCTTTTCGCATAAAGCTGCAGTGACTGTTATTTATAGTTGTCAAAAAATAAACATTAAATAATTATTGTCAAATAGCCAACTCATTACTGTATTTGCCCTTGTACCTAAATAACAGTCAATATTTGCAATAAAAAGGTAATTATTCCGTGAAGGAATAAATTTAGTCATTACACGTGATTTCTCCAATGATCCAATCATACACTTGAATAATTGCTTGGTGGTTGAAAATCTATTACCGTAAAGTACACGAGGAATCATTCAACAGATGACCTATGAGAAATGACAGTTAAGTGCAGTAGTATAACAACTTGACTTCTTTTTCCCCGTGATGAAGTCAGGTATAACGCAATAACCCTACTGGAAATTATCAGGCTGTTTGTAAGGGCATTTTTAATGCAGTAAAAATGCCAGCTGTAGCGGCTGGATTTAAAATGTTAATTAATTTATTCTCAGTAGCAGCTAATGATCTATTCCACAGTTATAATCTGCCTAACGTGTCAAGTCTGTTAATCAGATTCAGTAGTATGTTTTAGGTCTGCATAAACTTTTGCAAGTATACTTAAAAATTGATTATCCCGATAAAACCCGTTTACCCGCGCTCAAGCAGACCATTTAAATTCAAATCCCGTCGCAAAAGCAGCTTATCAGACTCGGCGCGTAACGGTTAATGATCAATCAGAGGCCGAAAAAAAGGCTCGACTCTAAGAGACCCCGGAACGTCCAATTTTCCGAGATCGATCCGCCGGCCAGATCGAGTTAACACAATTATTCGGCTCGCATCTCCTCGGGGGGGATAATTTGCTTACGAAGTAGATAAAAGAGCGTAAAGCTGGTGTGGTCGGCGGTCAAAACGAGTGCGCAAATGGAATTTACGAGGACCCGGCGGGAGGGAGAGCGGCCTCTATGTAATCATGAAATCGCGAGGAGGATGGTATAAGGACGGGCCGCATAATCAGCCATCGAAACGGTTCTTCGTCTTACTTACGGACGCGTACACGTCTATAGACGTCATTTCCGGCCGTCGAATTATATTAGAGGAGGATCGCGTCCGCGGATGTGTAACGAGAAAATTTCGCTCCGCGCGCGGAGAGAACGTAATGCAGGCGGCGGCGGCGGAACAGAGCCTCGGCGCGCGCGGTTTTAATGAATTCGCGATGCTACGCTGCCGAGCGAAATTGCAGGGTAGGGCCCGATTGTTCGTCATTACGCCGGCTGATTGTATGCTTTTATTTTTGGAAGCCGATTGCTATTTTCCTCCTCGTCGTCCCTTTGCGGATGGAAATTAAATAATCGGCATTTTTCCTGCCCGACAATGGATCCTTCTTTACCTACGCACGGTACTCAGTTTACCGTAAATGAAAATGAGTCGTCTATCTACCTAGAAAAGTGGACGCAACTGGAAACACTTGGGTTACGTTTAACTTGCCACAGCGAAACAATCCACGCGCTTTTCTTGAATTTTCCAGTCTCTCTTGACTCCGTCTGCTGGGGCGGACAAAAACAACCGGGAAGGTGATCGCGATCTCCCTCCTCCCTCCCCCACGCTTTGTTTGTCACCGCGCGCAAGTCTATTTCTCGTTCATATTTCGTCGCTCGCTTGGTGGAAACGATTTGGTGGTCTGGTTTAACCGCCGGAGGAGAGAAGAGGATTGCGATTCGCAGAATATTGTGTGTACGAACGACGCTCAATACTGAAAGTGTTGAGAAAGTGTGATTAACCGACTTGTACGCGGTCAAAGGGGCTGAATTCCAGTCGGTTTATAAGGCACAAAAAGCAATTGCGTTCTTTCATTTTTTCCTCGTCAGGGTCGTTTAAACTATAGATTTATTGTTTCAGATAAAAAATGAGCGAGCCTAGCCTGCGCATCGATTTGCACTTTATTTATCCCCTCGAAGAAGTTAGATGCTGCGAAGGCTGCTTTACGGTGGCTACGGGTGCAACTAAAATGTTACGTTTAAATTTCCCTTGCAAGACAAGGTGGATGGTAAGCGTATACGTAAGTCTGTTTTTCGCGTGAGACTTTTACAGTCTGATTGCAAGTGGTTGCATGTAAAGCTTGAATTGTCGCACGATTGGCCTTGCGATAAAAGAATTGGTTCAAAAAAATATTTAAATTTTAAGGTAGAAGATAGCGCGCAGTGCACACTTCTAACCCGTTTTTGAAAACGTCTGCACCAAAACTTGTAATGTATTTAGATGATAATTATGATAGTTATACAAGAACTGAAACTCTGCAATCTTACCTGTCTGAATCTTCGCAACAATTTAAAATTTTATTGGATAATTGAAATATGAGCGATGCATTACTGATCGTAGGAAATAAGGAATTTCCAGTACATAAAACAGTGCTTGCTGCTAAAAGTCCAGTTTTTTATGCGATGTTTAACAGTGAAATGAAAGAAAAGAAGGAAAATGCAGCAAAAATTCACGACGTAGATCCCGACGTCATGAAGCAGCTGCTAATATATGTTTATGCGGGTGCTATTGAAGCGAATAGCATTGACGACGACCAAGCTGATAAATATGCTTTAGATCAACTCAAATTTATTAGCGCAAAAATAATTAGTAAAAATTTGACGATCGACAATGTATTTTTAAATATTGGCATCGCTGAGCAATACAAAGTCAATTTCCTCAAGAAAAGCGCAGCTTATTTTATTGTTTGTAATTTTAGTGATATCCTGAAAATTAAAGACGATCTTGATTTGATCAAACCAATTTGTGATGAAAAAGAAAGTGTTACTAAAACATAAGTGCTATTTTTTATAGAATAATTTGTATTCTTAGATATTATTATTTTTATTGAAATAAAATGTTTTGCAAGGAAACTGTAACGTTTATTTCGAATTTTAAAGATATTTCAATAAAAATAAAATTATTGCTATGAAAATGTACACGTTGCCAATGTAAGATTGAGGCTTATGTATGCAAAAGTTAATAAGTTCAAAAAAACTTTTTTGAAAATTCATTAAAATTTATGTTTATTAGTAGAAATGATTATTTTGCAAATATTTACAGGCATTTGGTTTTAATTATTGATTGTACGGACGTTTCGTTACTGCTGCCAGCAACTTCTGTTCGTCTAACCGTCTTACACGTGGCACCGCGTTATTTACCCATGGGTGCATTCCGTTATTCATGCGATTCGTGCGCTACCAAAATGAAAACGGAACGTTCCGATGTCTGCGCCAGGTTGAAGGTTATCTATAACCTCTTTTTTTCAAAAAGATTTTCGGATGGAGAGAAACTTTTAATTATTTGCTAAAAATAATAAAAGAGGTGGGAGAAGAACTAAAGAGCCAAAAACTCAATTGCTTGTGACCTTGTAAATCCTCTTTTGCAAATCTTCACTTTCTGAGCCCCATTAAATCGTAAGTTATCACTTTAACAAAATTTTTAAATTACCTTAACAGCCAACTCGAAAAATTTAATGATTCCCCTCAGAAGCATTTCCAATTTAAAAAAGAAAAACACTGAGAAAACGTTCGAAGGCGAGAGTTCCGAAAAAGAATCGGCCGGATTTCTGGCAATTATTAGTCCATCAGCATCTCCGATAGCCACATGGCAAACTAAAAGGTGCGCACGCACACTCAAACCGCTCTCTCTCTCTCTCTTTCTCCTGACCGGAACATAGCCGCCCTGTCATTATCCGCCCCCGTTGCCCATTTTCCCTTTCAACCCCGAGAGAGAGAGAGAGAGAGAGAGAGCGAGAGAGCCGGCGCGCGTCTGCCAATCAGCGATCCGTCATTGAAAGTCGATCGTCCGTGTGTGCGAGTGAGAGAGAGAGAGAGAGAGGAGGGTGCGGACCAACAGAAGTCGATAAGTATAGATCCTGTCGATCGCGCCGGACGAGATCGTCGGGTATTAAGGAGATTTAGCGCGCCGGACTCAATCACTATACGCTGCACTTCGTCACGTCATTTTTCATCCGATTTTTGCTTTTTTCACCCGAAATTTGCCGCCTTTTCGCCTCCCGACAATTTGCTGGCCTGTTTTCCGTTTTAGTTATTGTTTTTTTTAAGGATTAGTCAAGGAGGCTCTTTGAGTCGAGGGAACAGTTGTGTCGCATTAAGGCACGCGATTCAAGTCTTTTGATTGCTAAAGTGAAGGTTTTTAAAATTAGTGTCCATTTCTTTTATCAAGTGGAATAAGTTAAATTTTAAAAAAAAAAATTAAGCTGAGCGAATGATGTACAATGTTTTACGAAAATAACCGGTTTAAAAGTCATTTCGTAATTTGTTTTGCTTTTAGTCTGTAATATCTAATAGTTGTAATGTATAGTAATTTTAGAACACTGATTTTGTCAATTTTTTCGAATGAGAATATCGACTTTTATCAACAATTAAACATTATTAAGTGAATCAGAAATAATATTGTTTATCAATTTACATCACTTATTCAAATACCTATAATTTTATGCTTCTTTTCCTTGTTTTCTCATTTGAATAATGTATTGCCAGAAGATTAAAAAACTAAATTACACAAAGTCTAATTACTCTTCAAATATGTTTCAATCATAAATTTGTTTTAATCACAAAATTGTAGATATCATGTTAGCCTATTTATATACGGTATTATTTTGATTGCGTCAATTGCTAATTTGAAATAATTTTAAAATTTCAAGCAATCCAATATTCCTCGAAACATTTTATTATGGTATTATAAAAAACTCAAATTGGATATCAAAAATTCTCTAATTTATAACTGATTTTTAATATTCCTCCTCTTAAATAAAATTTGAATCTTTTTTAAATCAAATGAATTATTCTGTTTTATGTTTCAGGTAAGTTGCGCTCCGACACCCCCGCACTTTTAACCTTTTTGCGCCTAGGAAATTTAAGTTAAGTATAATAAAGTTCTCCGCCGGAATTATGCAATCAATTTAGTTAAAGCATGAAAAACGATCTTCCAAGGTAATATCAAGCTCAGAAATGCTCTATCCCAATTAGCCCATTTCACGCGCAAGCAAAGAGCAACGATCTCTATCGGATCGTGAAAAGCTAATTTCCAAATCGCATAATCGAGCTCGTAAATAACTCGGAGCACACAAAGAGAGCCCCGTCCCTCAAGCCCGCCGACATGCATCTTGCCCGGGCGTCCACCTCCTCGCGGCAAACACGCATTGTTCCTTTTCTTGCGCAACAATTCCACGTTTTCCACGGGCGACGCCCACCGCTCCTTTTCGGCGTTTCTTTTTTTCTTTTTTTTTTTTTTTGGCAGCCCTTTAACCCTCCCACGGGGCTTTGTGAAAGCCCCCGGCTGACCGAAGGGTCGCCGCTCTCGAGATCGCACCTTCCCTTTGTCGGCGCTCAAGGGATGAAAGTGTAGTGCGGCTATCGGCCGGTGACACGCGATATTCGCATCATCACCTCGGCCGCGATGAGTAACAAGCCTACGGGGCTTGTTTTCTTTTTACCTTCCCCCTCCCCCTCCCCTTTGCTCGGGGAAAATTGTTTTTTTTTTTTTGTCTCCTTCGAGCGGGGGGTATTTTTCATTTTTGATGGGCCGCCGCTCGATTTCGTGTTTGATTTTGTAAAGTGTCAGGGACTGATGTTCCGTGGTTGAGAGTACTATACTTCCTTTCGATTCGAAAAGAGGCTTTGGCTTTTCGAGGCAGAAAATTATTGAGCAGCAAAAATGCTGCGACTTTTATGCAAATTAAGTGCGTATTGAAGCGGGCTAAAAATCAATTCTTTCGGTCGTGTGCTAAGTATGTATTGTTATGAAGTGAATGGCATGAGAATTCAAAGTTCATTATTGTGTAGTTCTAAAAATAATAGCATGATTAAAGGTTCAATAAGTAATTACATAGCGTTGTAAATAGATAATTTGACGCAATGAATCACAGAAACTTGAATAACTCTGCCTCTGACAATGAGATTTAATTATGCTTAAGGCAACGAAAATAATCATACTCGAGAGATTTAATAGAGACGTAACTAGCCTGTACTGAATTTTCATATAAAATGTTGATCGCAAAGCATTCAATGAATATTTATTCACTTTCGCCTTTTGCACTTTAAACGTATGTAAATACATAATAAGTAAGATAAGATAGTTGACATGAATAACCATTACCGTCTCGTGATATAAGCCGCGCTTAATAAATTAGACATTCTCGAGCCAATTAAAACAAGTGCGTCCTTAAGCGAGAAAAAAAATCAATAAACTCGGCTCTCGGCTTAATCCCCGCAGAGAAGTATCCGTAATCGGCACCGAAACGGATCTTCTCAATCAATCAGTATAAGTTATTTCGAAAGCACACACGCTTCACCTAGAGAGAATAGCCTCGGCAAAGTGTCGAAACGGTTAGTCGCGAGGAGGGCGTAACGGAGCTTGGCTACGCCACTGGCGTTATGGAAGATAATTGGCCTCTTCCCCTCTCTCACACAGACGCGCGCGCGCCTCTAGTCCCCGTCCGTGAGCACACTGTGCAATCGCTCGCGGAACGCCGAGGCGAGCTCTCTCTCTCTCTCTCTCGGATTTGAAATTCAAAGTCTCCCCCGATTAAAAACGCATTAGAATCTCATAATGCGATCTCGAATAGCTAATGCGCCGAGAGAGCCAGACTCCGCCGTGTTTTAACCCACGCGGCTCGCAAAAGGAAGCCGATATAGCTCGGCTTGTGGGTGTGTGTGTCGATTCCTGAGCGGTCGGCGGCAAATTTTCTCAGAATTTCGTTGATCCGGAGCCTTTTTGGCGGCCGCCGCGTCTGAGGACGATTCGGAGGGGTCAATGGATTCGGCGAGTAATTGCACGTGTATGGTCGACGTGCCTCCCGGCGGGATTATGCAACGTAAACAATTTTTCTTTTCTCCTATTTCGCCAAAATAGTTTCGCTGGGTTACATAAATTTGCATCGCGGAGCGGCGCAACTATAAAGCTCCGGCGGAGGCCCATAAAACCGATGTAAATCGCGACAATAAAACAGTTTACAGTGTAAAACATCGGGGCGTCGATTCTTTCCGCGGCGAGGACGAAGATAAGGAAAACTTTCGAATTCCCCGGTGGTGAGGACGGCGGGCGAGGCGAGCCGCGCGCACCCGCGACAAAAGCGCGCGAAAAAGGCGACGAATCCGTCGCGGCTGCGGACGAAATTGTTAAAAAACGCGCCGACTCGGAGAAAAAGGATGCGAGGCTCCCGCGGCAGGGCGCGCGTGGCAAAGACATACACTCTCGCGCACGTACCACTTTTTTCCTTCTATATCATTGATATTTAGGTAGCTGCGCAGACGCGCCTCCCCACCCGGCTGCGTGCGCACTTCACGGTTAAAGCCACACAGGCGCGCTCGCGACGAGTGCGGAGAAGTGGAGACGAGAGAGAGAGAGAGAGAGTCCCCCCGGTGGGCTTTACAATCCGGGGGCGTCCAAGGGGGCGTCGACCGATCGACTGGTAGCCCGCCTCCTGCTCGCTCGGCCCCTTTTTTGCCCGGCTCTCGGTCTCTCTCGCTCTCGCAGCCGCGGCCCGTCGCTCCCTTCCTCGCTCGCTGCTGGCGGGGCCGCCAGTCGCGCTCGGCTCTCTCTCCCTCTCGAGGCGCGCGCGCGCGCGCGCGTGCCCTACTCTTTCTCGTGTCCGCGAGCGCCGTGAGCGAGCGGGAGAGGTGGGAGAAACGGCGCGGCCCCGAGGATCTGCTAGCCGGCAGTCTGTCACGGGGCGAAGAGCGGGAACCACGTTAACCGGTTCCCCGGGCGCACACACAGCTTGCACACTCGCCTCGCAATACTCCCTTTTTCGCCCGAGCAGCCGAGCAGGAGCGGCTACTTTTTTCCTCGCACCCGATTTCTGCCAGAGTGCGCGACACCGCCGCCGTGTGCTCGTCACTGGCCGTCGGTTCACTCGGACTGTCCAGCCGCAGCTCACATGCGCCGCGAGCACGGGCGAACGTTGCCGCTGAGCTGCACTCGCCGGCGACAGTGACAAGTTTATCGTAATATTGTTGAGGACGTGAGCCCGCGGAGCCGAGAGTCGGCTGCTCCTTCCTCCCCTCGCCGAGGAGGAGGGCGACGCGAGTATATCGCGCTACTTCACCACTGGACTACCAAACGACGCAGGAGACGTACAGCAACGCGGAAACGATGCTGACCGACATGACACCGGCGGCGGCTGGCCAGCTCTATCCGCAGCTCCAGTCCATGAGCAAGTCGCCCGTCCACGGACACGTGGTGAGTGCCCCTTTTCCGATCGTATTCGCGCAGAGATAAGCGACGGGGCTCGCTCCCCGGTGGCGGAGCCAGGCGGTGGCTTTTAGAGGCGGCCGATAGGCATCTTAAGCCTGCTCCGGGGGACAGGTACATCAGCTCGAGTCCCCCGCGTCTCCCTGGCTCCTGTCTGCCTCGACATATTGTCAGCGGGGACGGGAGAGCTGCAGGAGATCCGGAGATAAGCGCCGCCTTATGCTGCCGAAAAGCCGCAAATTAGTCGACTGGTCCGTCGGTCTCGGGGCTTTGTGCTCGACGTAGATTAGCTTTGTTTCTCCCGTCGTGATTCGTAGCTTCCAAACAGGGGGACCGAGTGGCCCTTTTAATTTCGCTTTTCTATTAAATTAAAATTTTGCCCGTCAGCGCCGGGTAGCGAGAGAACCTTGCTTTCGTTCGATTGGCCGCTTTGCCGAGAGTGGCTTGAATAACTAATGTGTGAATGCACGGCGACTTGAGAGAAAATAAGTTTCGGTCGTTACTTCGATGGTACGTTTGGTGCCGAGAGACGGTTCCTCTTCGGGCGGCGGTTTCGTGCTCGCTGGCTATCTCGGGGCAGGAAATAACGAGTATGAGTTTACTTTTTCTTATCCGTCAAGAGTGACTAGTGTTTTATGTAATTTACCATACAATGGGAGGAATCGTATGCGCATTCTAGTTGGGGTGTTTGTTTTCACGCACTCGGCTTTTCGGAAGGAAGTCAACAATCACCATTTAATTTACAGCGCTTCCAGAAAAGTTCCGCGTATAAAAGGATAATTGTAGCATTGATTTCAGTGGCTAATGTAGAGAAAAATGGAAATTACGCAGCTCGAAAGAATTTAGGAAACCGTTAGCTTCTCAGGGATAAAGGTTGTTTTTATATTAAATCTTCGTTCGTCGCTGTACGTAAATCGGAGTAAGACGTTTCAAGAAGCATAATCTGCCTTGGATGCTTAAAAGGACATCCAGGTAAGGTTACAAGCATTTTACCAGCCGACTCAGGTGCATTCAGAGTCCTTCCTCGACGAGGAGATTTCGCCCATTGAAGGCCACTAATTCCTCCAACGCAATAGTCGAGCACAATTCGTGCGTCTCCTCGGCGGCGAGGAAACTCCGGCCTCACTTCCGGAGCTTACGCCGCGTCCGCACCTGCATCTCATCTCATTATCCCGCCGCTGATCTACGGATGATCTGCTCGTGTTTTGACTGGACTCGGCGAAGATCCTCTTTCGGCTACTGCCTGCCGTCCACGTCCCTCTCCTCTCTGTTCTTTCTTTCTCGCGTCCTCGTCAACGACGAGCAGAGCGGCCCGCTAGAGATTTCATTTTATGACTCGGCGAACCGCCCGGCGATGATTTACGAGTCGACGTAAAAAAGTAATTAAATCCGCGCACTACTCTCTCCCTCTCTCCGTCTCCCTCCTGCACGCTTACGCGTTATTAATTAAGCGCTAAGAGAAGACAAAAATTAATCTCGAGGCTTTTTTGCAAACGCGGCGCTTCCACACGAGAGTGTTTAAGTCCGACGGGTCGCCTTCTTCGATTTTCACTGCGTCGTTATCCTATCGCATCATCATCATCATCCTCGAGGTCTGATACATAATCGATTCGGCAGCTCGGCGCACGGCAAAAGACAGTTCGCCGAATCGCGCCGAGGAGTGATGATGGCCGAGGAGTTCATCGGCAAAAAACCCACCTGCTCTATCATCTTCGACGATTTAAAAAACCTGGCCTCCTTTTTTGCGCTTCCTTCGGAGTGCCTGCCTCTCTCTCTCTCCCGGGGATTTTTTCACCACTTTTGCCTCGACGTCGACTTATTATCAACAAAATTAAAATGTCCTTAGCGAGGGGAGCCGTTATTCAAACGGCATAAATCATTCTCGTGGTAAATTTCAATTTCGTACACAGCTCATCAGTCAATCCTGACTTTCCGGTCAAAATATTTTATCCTTAAACATTCGTCTCTCCGCTTAACCGCCTTGAAATCTCATTTCTTAATATTCACAATCAAATTCGAATCGCACAGCGTCCGCTTCGATACTCGCGTCGATCCGACGCGCACTTCGACGATCATCGTTCCCGCGTTGACACACGAAGGGCTCATCGGAAATGAGACGTGGCTTTTCAGGGCCGGTAGCCGAGACGAAAAAACGAAGAGCGTATCGAGTGTCCCTCTGACAATGAGCGCCTCGTGCATTGGACCTCGGGCCCCGGGGATGAAAAGGAATCTACCTGTGTCCCGGCTGAGCCAATTATTTATCTGATCCTCTTTGTGCCTCCTCTGCTCCACTTGACAGGATGCGTGGGATGCAACTCGACGCCTATTTCCTCTCGTCACCCGATTCCATCCTGTTTTTCCCCCGACCGAGGAAAAACCGTCTCTCGGCCCCGCGCGCGCTTTTCTACGCTCCTCCCGGCTACCGTGCGACGCGCGGTTTTCTTACGCGCGATCCACTGTCGTACGCAGCAGCGGGAGATACCATCTGAGAAGCGACTCTGCTCGGTTATGCGAGATGGGAGTGGAACGCTCGCTCGCCGTAATTAAAAGAGCGCCGGTTAAGACAAAGCGCGATAGTGAAACTGCGTGTCTGATGCTATCGTTCCCCATTTTCCCAAGTGCCGGAGAGCAAACGCGATCCAGCCGCCTTTATTACCGTGTAATTTCGAAAAATTTGTTTCGCTATCACGGCTTATTAAGTAGCTTTTCAGCCGAGCGATCGTCCCAGTTTCGACGGGGCATTTAAGCCGCCCGGGATTTCCGCGTGACTCGACGGAAAAATTTTCCTCCGTTCTACGCCGCTTTTCCACGAAGGCCCGGAATTTCGCAAGGACAATGCGAAGATGACGTTGCGCAAGGGGTCCGAGGAAAATATTTTCGTCCCTTATACATGTATACGTGCATAAAGCGGGCGCGCTGCTCTCTTTCCGGGGGCTGCCGCGTAATCCGATTTCCCACTGGGCGACTCACTCGACTCGCAGCGGCCTCCGCGTCCCCACCGTTGACACTCTCGAGTGCGACAATGGACTGGCAAGCGGCCCGAAAGGACATTGTGGCCTTTTTACGTGACCTAAGAGGATTTACCTGGAGAGCGGATGTCAAGAGCACGTCGTCCTAATTTGTCAGTGCTCTCTCGCTTCCCTTCTCCCCCCTCCCCCCTCGCGAGGGGAAAACTCGGCTCGACAGGCGCTTTCCATTCGAGTGCGCGCGCGCGCGCGCGGATCTCCCGGGGTTTTGTTTTGCGCGCGACATTGTCGTCGGACGAGGGACGGCTCCAAACATTTGGCCGGGCGGCGATGATCATCCGCTTAAAATTTGGCATTTTCGAGAGAGGGCCGGGACGGCGGGGCTTTGTCGATTCGTTTGCTTAAGCGGTTTTATTGGTTCGCCGCGCTTTCGTATTAAAATCCGCTTTGCCGAGAGCCGCGTCTCTCGCGAGCGTCGAGCGGCCCTTTTAAAACTGCGGCACAATGAGTCGGACCGCCTTATGTTTATGCATGTTTACGCCTTGTAACCCTAGTCGACTATTGTGGCGAAGGTAAATAAACGAATATGTATCGACAATGCAAGACTGCTTCGACAATCTTGTGACAATGCGCATTTCTCGCTTCTTGTGAAGATAATATTAGTGCCCTTAATAAATCCTCGTGCTTCTTGCACTCATTGTGCCGAAGTACCACAATCTCGTCGCTCTTTATTCGACTAATTCCCCATTGTTCATCGCCTGCATAAAAACGGCAGACCACCGTCCAGTTAGCTCGCAACCCACTTTCTCGAAACGGCGCGAAAAGAAAAGCTCTCCGGCTCGAAAATTGCCGAACGCGGCGCGCTGTGCAAAGTGAACGTCGAAGGCCTTGCATCACGTCTGAAAAAGATTCGTGCGAACGAGCGCCGCGCCGACGCCAAGTTTTCAACGCCTCCGAAAAGGGTTGGCAACGGCGAAGTATGAAACCGCTCGCCGGGATCGAACGAATTGGGGCTCCTCTTTGGGGCGCGAGCGCACAAAGTGTAAACAGGCTTTTGACGCCTCTGCGTGTGTGTATATAATATAACCTGACCTGCACCCTCGGCGATGGGGAGAACACCTTCAACGTCGGCAGATGTTCGCCTGCGCAGAGGTGACAAAATGGCTGTCACTCTTTCCTTCGCCGGCTTCCTTTTGTCACTTCTTTTGCCGCTGTATCGCGTGCGCCCAAAGGGTTCGATTCTGTCGGGCTTTCTTACTTTAAACGCTCGCTTCTCACCGAAATTGTCAACTTCACCGCTGTCGCTATATACTTTCTACTAGAAAACTGCAGATCTTTGTGGGTACGCGCAGCGGCATTCGAAAGGTACATTCACCTCGTTCGTCGATCCCTTCCGCACTGCCCTCAGTCGTTTAGTTTTTAAACTCGCAGCTCGTTTCCCGTTCTCGCGTCGGACGCGACGCGAGAAGACAATGCGCTCGCACGATAATGTGATCGATAGCTTCTGGTGTCGCCTGCACACAGCCGAGGGACGCTACGCAAGAGAAGCGTCAGGAAGCGGCCTCCGGAGAGTTGGCCTTTGATACACGCCAGCAGCCTTCTACGAAGCGCTTTGCATAATTGCGCAGCCGCCGATTCGTCCTCAATTTACATCGGGCGCTTTTCCATTTTTATCGAAGCGTCGGCGCGATCGGTTCTGGAAACACCAAGGGGGGGGGGGTTTATGTTAAGCAGCTCCGGGGAAGCGGCAATGTAAATTGGAAAATTGCTTTTTAGATCCTTCACCAGGGCTTTTCACCGAACGCATTGTTCGACAATCCCTCACATCCGTGGGAAGTCTCGGCGCCTCCGAATATCCAAAATCGACAAGAAAGAAAGAAAAAAAAAAAAGAGTCCGTTCGATCGGAGCGAAAACTCGCGACGGCGTACACCGCGCGCGCGGCTCGAGCGAATCAATCGCGATGCATTACACACGCACGCACCGGGCAGCGTAAACATCACGTCGCCGCGTAAAGAGAGAGGGAGAGAAGCGCTGCAATTTGGCAGATGTATACATATATGTGTGTACGTATATCGAGCGTAGCGCGTTGTTCACCCACCCGCTGCCACTGGACACAAGCTGTATCAAATAGCCGGTGCGATGATAACGGCGCCATCGGCTTTTTCGCTTTGCATTTTCGTCGCTGTTCTGCGGATTTTCAGTGCCGGTATTTCAAGCAGATGCTGAAACCTCGTTGAATATATACTCGGGGGGCAAATGTTGCATTTGTTTGCTAAATTTTAATACAAGCAGGTGTGCTGTTTTTTTTTTTTCTGGAGAAAATTTCACCAAAATAGATTCGGGTATATTTAGTTTGCGCTCGGCCTAACGTACATCTATTCAGGTTTCCTTCTGCAATTTCTTACCGATGTTGCGCAGCCGTACGCGAATAGTATAAGAGGCTTGAATAAAACATGGAGTGCATCCCGAGTATACCTATCACAATTGATTTGACATATTCCATTATTCCTTCGGTTAGTCTATACATTCCCGTGTATTTATACATTTGCGTGCTTCTATTTCACTTATATTTCAGTAATTTATTTACCCTCCGATTCTCTGTTCTCGCTATACAGAAAACTGTGTATATTTCTCGCAACCATAAAAAAAAAAAACTGCACTTACTCCCAGTTTTCCGAGCTATCGGCTTAGCTGAAAACTCCCCTCCGCAAACAGCATTATCACCTGAAAAGGCGTCGCCGGCGACTCGGCGCTCGGTATTTGGCGCAATGTAACGCCGGGAGGGGAGAGAGACAGCGGGGGGGGGGGGGGTGCCCCCCGCCCGGCGAAGCAAAACACCGCGTTCCCGCCGCCCGGCTCCCCGGGTGATTTATCGGGCTGATGATACGCGCGTCCGATTGAATCGAGGGGACGAGAGAGAGAGGAAGACGGATCGGCGGCGATGCTCGCGCTGACGCCGGCCGCCTTTTTTTCGTGCCCCGTCCGTCGCGCGGCCTCCTCCCGCGGTCATTAGGAATATTTATCTCCCTTAATTGTGAGCGGACGAGTCAATCCGGGGGCTGCGTGAAGAATCGCGGCTCGTATATTTTACAAGCGCGGCTCGTCGGACGTATATAGCTTCATTATTCACTAGCCGCTTTTCCCCTGAGCAATCGACGATTTCCGCGCGGCTGCGCAAAATCGAGCCTGCGATCTCGCGCCCAGCATCGCAAGGTGTGCCATATGCTCTCCAGCCCGGGCTAAGAAAGAGAGCCCGAATTCCTCGTGGCCTCGAGCTTGCGCACGAACGCGGCAGACGCGCATCCTCTATCTCTCTCTCTCTCTCTCTGGAAGCCGAGCCCGAGCGACGGCGCGAGAGAGCGAGAGGGAGAGATATAGAGTCGAGACCCGGCGAAACCGGTTCGCTCGAGTAATTGCTCCTCGACCTTACGCCGATAACCGGCCGGTCGAAAGTATCATTACGCGTGCGTATACCTACCGTTCCTGCGAGTTTTGCGCGCTGATTGAACGAGGCGGACTCGGGCGCGCGAAAAGACGGGCCCCCGCGACGATGCGTCTCCGCGGGGCCACTTTTCAATTCGCCCCGCGGTCTCTTGCGCAAGAGGAAGGTTATACAGTCGCCGCGCGAGCGCCGACGTAATTCACGGCTCGTTATTCGGCCGACATTAACATTTATTTACATCGAGTCGATTTCGGCCGCCCGGGTCTATGTACTTTAACACCCTTGCCGTGCGGGATTAATGAGCGTCTCGCTCCCGAGGTAATAACCGAACGACTAAATATTTATAAGCCCCACGCGAGAGAGAGAGAGAGAGAGAGAGCCGTACGTGTCGTAGCTCGTACTTCGTGCGGCTCGTCGTTCGCGCCCGGCGGTGGCGGAGCGCAAAAAAGGCCGGCAGCCCGGGGAATCGTCCGTCGCGTGCGCGAACGAGGCGACGGTTAGCATAATTGAGGAACGACATTCTCCGGAGCCGAATGCCTCTTTTTTCCTCTCTCTCCCTCTCTCTCTCTCTCTCTTCGGAGACCCCCGAAGCTCCCGTCTCCACCTGTGTGTGGGTCTGTGCTTTCGATTCGGAGAGCTGCTGCACTTGGATTTTTTTTTTTTTATTAAAGCCGCGACTCGCGGATCGAATTCGTCGATATACACGTAATGAGCTTCGAAATCAGAGCGCCGACAGCGCGGAATTACAGGCAATTTGCCGGAGCCAAGTATCTCCCGGAGTTTCCGCGAGTCCGCGCGGCAAAATATTCCAATTAAGGCAACGACACTCGCGGGAGAGGCGTTTCCGCGTGGCGAACAAAAACTAAATATTCCCCGCTATCGCGCGGATCTCGCGAGGCCTTGCGCAACGAGCGCCTGCGCCGCGCTCCCGGCGGTTGTTACGCCGCGGCAGAAATACCGAGCGAGCGAGCACACGCCGAGTAATTGGGTTATTTCGGAAAAAGAAGTCGCCTCGCTTTTTGACGGGCGCAATTAGTGCCTGGCTGCTCGCTTTTCAATTATTCGGCTAGGCGCCGAAAAATAATGAAGTTCTTTGGGCGAGCCGTTTCCGATGCCGGACTCGGCTGGATTCGACAGTTTTATGCGGGGTTTAACGCTACTTTGAAAATGCACCACCTCTTCGGGCGTCGCGGCTGGATAATGGCGAGCTGCGGCGATGTTTAGCGAACTGTTTCTTCGCGTATAAATGCTGGTATTAAGTAAAGTAATACGTTCGCCGCGGAGTACAATGATTAACTTTCCAACACCATTGCCCAATGCACCATTTCGAAAACGGGCGCGTCGAATTTTTCCGAATTCTAATCTCCGCATCTTCGGAGGTGTCTCGCAGCCAATTTTCAAAGAGCACACGCAAGCCGATATCGATTCGGATCGAGTATTTTCCATACCTTATTAAAAAAAAGAAAAAAAAAAAGACGAAAAATAAACGTCAGGCAGCCAATCACGCGGCGATCTCGCGCAGTTATATAAAATTACTCGGCTCGGCTCTCTTCTCCCGAGGAGCGCTCACGAATTTCCTCCTCGCGGTCGGCTCTCGTTGCGTAAGAAGCACGCACGCACACGCCATCGTCCCGTTACGCGACTGTATCGATAGATTTCTAGCTTCCTTTCCCGCGAGGAGAGCCCCCGGGCGACGCGTCGCCGACTTCCGGAGAGGAGGCCGCGCTCTTTTCTGCGTCGCGCGTCGGCGCGGCTTTCTAAAATTCGCCTGAGCGCTAATGGCCGGCGCGCTTTTTTTCTCTCTCTCTCTCTCCCGCCGCGGTGCATGCAAACTAATGGCTGGGCAGTTCTTTTCTGGGACGGTATAGCTGCTCGTATAGTCCCCTAATTTGTCGCTGCGGCCGTTTAGGTGGGCTCTAGCTTCTGCTTTGTCTTCGTGCTCGTCGTTCTTTATTTATAGAGGCATTAAACAATATATGCACGCGTGCATAGCTTTTCTTATTTGAGGGCGTTGCTTATTCACGCGGCGTTTCTTTTCTCAATTTTTTATTGGCGCTTTTAATAAGCGAAGAATGGGAAGCGCTAGGAGTCAGATTTAATAAGCGCGCGTAAACATTTTAGTCGACGGACTGCTCCTGCGATCGGGAGGAAATGACGACTATTCGCTCAAGTTATTAATCTTTAATTCAGACGAGCGCCGGGTAAAAAGCAGCCCCATTTACCGGTGGACGAGTAATTTGGCCTTGGCGATTAGCAGAACAACCAAAAGTCGCGAATAGTCCGAAGGGTCGGAGAAAAAGTGCCTCGAGTCGGGAAAAGCGTCGGTACAGCTTAGGTAAACGAGGAGCCGCCGTAAACTCGCCGTCTTTCGGAAAGACAAAGTGCGGAAGACTAGAGTCATAATTTATTTACGAGTTCCGAAGTGGCTATACTTCTCTCTCACGCACAAGCGCGTACTCGAAACGGCGGACCAAAGGTCGCCCCTCCCCCTCCCCTCCCTCTATCTTCGGTTAGCCGCTAAAACGATAAATCTGAAGAAGAGCGGGGCGGAGGGGGGAGGGGTGGGGGGCGGCGAGCCACCCTCCTTATATATAATAAACACGCTCGAGGGTGGCCTAATACGTCACAGTCTGTTGCAGCGATCTCCGAGCGAGGGAGACGCGCGCTATTAATGGAGTGATTCAATAGCCGTGATCGGATATAAAGCCCCGAGAGCTGTGTCTCTTTGCGAGCGGTGCTCGGGATCGAATTAAAGCGGGATTGCCCCCCCGATGCTGTAACGAGATTTGCGCGGACTTATTCGCTCGTTTGGGGATTTGGGCGGCCTCGCTTGTACGTGGATTCTCACCGAGCAACTAGTGAGACGTGCTTAAGCGAGCGAATTTCGTTAAGCTCTGCTTCGTTTCGCGGCCCGGAAAAGCCGAGCGAGGTTAAAAAGTCGAGCAGTTGCGAAGCAGTTGGAACGACAGATTCGCGTCAGTTCTCGAGAAGGGGCTTTTAATTATCCCGCGGTTAAGGCGGAGGGGCTCGGCACTCGCGTAGGCGCACTTGCTTCTCTCTCCCTCTCCTCCCGGCGCGCAGAAGAAATTGGCTCGCGTGTCTTCCCTCTCGAGCAGAATTTATAGCTTCATCCCGCGCCGCGCTGCAAAACCGAGCTGTAAACGCATGCCACTTCGTGCACGCGCTTCCATACAACCCGTGCCATGCAAAACCTCCTCTCGCTCGTTCCCTCGCCGCCGCCGCCGCTGACGCTGCTGCCTGCTGCTTGTTGCTCCGCTCTCGCTTTTCTGCTCTCCCTTCGCCCGAGTTTATTTTAAATGTTTTGCTTCTTCGACTGTAATGTCATGATTTCGCGCGGAATTTATGGCGCAAGAAGTTTAACCGCCGCGCGTAAGAGAGTAGTCCCGCGCGCTTTTCGATGCTCTCGGCTCTCTTTCTCTCTCTCTCTCTCTCTCTCGAACCCGCCGACGAGCCGAATAGCGATATATTTACAATCGCAAAAACTGAAAAGGGATCGGGGGGGAGGGGCGAAAATTAAATAGACGTAATTTTATTTACCGCTGCTCGACGACATAATCCAATTCGGCGGAAGGCCGCCGCTTGGCAATAAAAGAAAGCCGATAAATATTGATCTGGCGTTTTTAAAATTGCCTCGGCACTCTCCTCGAGAGCGAGGGCAAATATATCATCCGCTAAAGAGGCCGGAGCTCTCGGCAAGGGCGACTCGTCCGGTTTACGACGATAGCCCGATTTCATTTTTCGCTCTCGGCGGCGGCGGCGGCGGCGGACCGCTTTGACAAGGGTGGGAACGAGCCGGCGATGAGCTACCATTCGCTTTTCAACAGCTCGAACGGCAGCAGCGCGATTTGTCAGACACCGACCGCGGGAGAGTGAGAGAGAGAGAGAGTTTCCAGTGTAAAACAGTCGTTGCAATATACCCCGGGAACGAGAGAGAAAAAGCTCGGCAAGCACCGACTGACTGACAAGTCTGATTTAGTGCCGGTTTGCTGCAGCGCCTCTCTCTCTCTCTCTATTTGTAGCACTTCGCGCCTGCCGTGTTATTACACCGGGGTCTCCGCTTGTATGCATTAGGGCCCTTTCGCGAATCATCGCAGTATTTGCGGCTTTTAAACGCGCGGCGTTGCTTGTTTTATTTAACGGCCGAGACTCGGAGAATTACATCACCACGAGCTGATCGATGAGCTTGCCGTGGGTGAGAAGAGCCACTGGGAGCCCCCGGATAGGTATTCGCACCCGAATATTTGATGCTCGGCGTCTCATTCAGCGAACCGAGAGACAGAGAGAGAGAGAGAGAGAGAGAGAGAGAGAGAGAGAGAGAGAGAGAGAGAGAGAGAAAGAGAGACGAAGAGGATTACAGTCGACGCGCTCGAGCGGCTCGCTTGATTCTTCG
>JAWWEM010000027.1:13679541-13695539 GCA_035582935.1 Ormyrus thymus
CGAGGTGCGCCTCGTCGGTACAAAGCGAGCTCGCCGCGTCGCAGCTCATTCGCTGGCAATGCGCTCGACGATCCAGGGAACGTAGTCGTGCACTCGCGTGAAAACTCCGGGCAGCTGCAGCTTTCCGCACTCGAGGTCCATGTACGAGACCCCGAAGGCCGTCATTTTCGGGCCGTCCTTCTCCTTGACCTCGTAGTTCATGAGGGCGCCGCCGGCGTCGGCGTAGCAGGGCCGCTCCTTCGACGAGTCCTTGTGAGGGTCGCCCGCGCAGATGAGGCCCTCGTTGACGAAGTGCAGCGCGTAGTGCTCGGTGCACCTGTCGCTCTTGACGATCGTCAGGCGGGACTGGTACTTTTGCTCGAGTCCGCGAGCTTGCGGGATGAGCGAGCGACCCCAGCCGGCTACGAAGAACTTGCGAGGGACGTCGCGGTGCTGAGGCAGGCAGATCGGCTTGACGTAAGGCGTCTCGCCGACCGGCGCTTTTAATTTAATCAGAGCGAGGTCGTCGTCGGCGTAGTCGCGGTGGGAAATGCCATTGTTGTAGCCTTCGTGGATAATTATGCGGTCGACTTCCGCCTCGATCGGCGCATCGGCGCAGAATTTGCTTTCGTCGGTGTCGCCGTCGCGCATGCAGTCGATTTCCGTGCTTGTGTCGTGTTCGCCTAAGCGCACGCTTATTAATTTGTTGGACGGAGATGTGACGCAGTGCGCCGCCGTTAAAACGTGTTGATCGCCGATCAAGACGCCGCCGCACAATGTCTGCTTTCCGTTTGCTGGAAAAATATTTCATTTTATGACGTGGCCGTTTTTTGCGTTGTAAGTTGTAAAAGGACGGTGCATTTTCGGAGTAAAGAGTGCACTCGTTCGAATGCAATTGTTTCTATTCGGAAGATTTAAATGAAAAAATTTAAATAAACTTACGTGTTTCATAATTCAGAAGAGCTAACCACGGATAATCTCCAAATTCAGTTTTGTTACCAAATAGATAATTTATTCGAAGACCTTTTCCGCAGTCGGTAAATAGTTTTTCCAGCTTGGGATCTTTCGAATAATCAGGTCGTTCTGTGGTTGGTTTTGGTAACTCGTCTAGTGGAGCAAACGAACACTTTAGCTTCCTGGGTTGAATAATTTGAATTCCTTCAGAACTGCCGGTGTCATCATCGGTGTATTCGTCAGGAACGCACCGAACTGGACAACAAACTAATGGTTTCAATCCATCAAACCCACAATTTAATTCCGTAAGATATCTCGTGTACTTCCAATGATTTTTTCTAGATCTTCGGTGAGCAGTTCGCAAATTGGATAACAAATAGCGGCATTTTTGCAAAGGAACGCAGTTACATTGTTTTTCTTCCGCAACTGAAAGTTAAGGTTATGTGTGAACATATTTCTCGAACTGTGAAATAAAGTATTTCTCAAATAAAAGTAGCTTTTGTAAAAATGTTCCTTCTGAAGACACTTACGCTCATTAGCTGCCGCAAGAACTGCTGCGACAGAAAGAATGATTAGAATACCGAGTCTCATTGTTGTTCACAGACAGGTGTTATACTTTGAAATAAGACGTGGAGCAATTCGATTCACTATTTATACGACAGGCGCTTATCTTGTACACCGCGATTTTCTTATCATATTAAGCTCTGCTGAAAAGATTCACTATTCTGTCATCCACTCTTTAGTCACGAAAATAAATTTCTACGTCATGATATTTTTTAAAGGTGCAGGAAATGACGATCTAGTGTGCTAATATTTACAATAAAATTACTTTTTCCAGGAACACAACATATTAATGGGGTAATCGATTCGTGAATTAAATAATATTTACCTAAAAACTACTTAAACAAATTTTCAAAAGGACGCGGACTCAGAGAAACATGAGGATTCAATAAAGATTGCATAAAATGTATACATGCATTCTTGTGTTGTATTCACAATGAATTATTAACATTTTTTTAAGATCGAAAATATTTATATTTACTTAAATAAATAAATTTTGTACAAGTCATTCGTAAATATTTTTACATAAAATTGATAATAAAGCTAATCTTCCTTAAATTTATTAAATCAGTTCTTTAAATGCAATAAATAAATTATTAAACAATAATTTAACAGATAATAAATTAATTTCATTCCTTCACTCAATGCCGCATCTTACTAAATATCCAATCTCTGTATTGCCGCACGTCCGTGTAAAACTCAGGCACGTTATCTTTGCATTGAATAGAATCCTCCGTCGTGGAAATACCAATTACCATCATCCTGGCTCTTTCGTCAGTGGTCATAAGTGCCCCGCCGGAATCGCCGATACAAGCTAAATCACTGGACTTGGGATTTGCGCAAATAACGTCATCCTTTAGAGAATTCGGATATCTCGAGTCGCAAGTGGCTTTTCTCAATCGCGTCATGCGTAAAGTGCTGTTCAATAAACTGTCCGTTCCGAACGGCATGACACTCCAACCGGCGGTTATGTATTTATCTTCATTTACCGGCTCGTCTGCTATGCAAATGGGCTGGATGGAAACTGATTCACTTAACCGTAGAAGACCGATATCATTCAATTTTTCATTAAAGTCAGCTGGTCCTCGCAAGAAATCGTAGTCTTCGTGAATAATTTGTTCTTCGACGTCCGCTACAACGGCTTGACAGTTCTGTTTATCCTGCTGGCAATCTTTATTGAGGGAATGCATATGCAAGTGAACTTTACCAATGACTCCCAGGATGGGATTAAAGCAATGGGCTGCAGTTAGAACGTATCGATCACTTATAAGCACACCGCCGCAGCCGAACTTCTTTCCCTCCGCTGCAAAATTTAAATGAATTTATTTTGGGAATTTTAATCAAGAGAATTGAATTTAAGGCACAATTAATTACTTACGTGTTTTATACTCAAGAAGAGCTAGCCAAGGAAATCCCTTTAAATCTACGGAAGGGGAATGTCCATCCACCATTGTTTTGTTGGTATTCCAATTGAACGAACCACATTTGGCTGTACTCATAATAGCGTAATCAAAAGCATAAGGGTTAGGACAGCAAACATGCGAAGCCCTCTGCTTATACCCACAAATGCGATTGCTCATAATTTCTGTCATAAATCTTTTATGTTCCGTCGGGTCTGTGGCGTGAAGTTTTTTAATGTGGTTTAGATATACATTGCAATTTGTTAATTTTGTGCACTTACTGCCGCTGCCGCAAGATGTCTCATCTAAAATTACATAAAAATATTTACACAATCAATTTAATAATAATAATGCCGAGTGTAACTTACAGGCTTGCGTCGAAGCAAGAAGGTAAAATGCACAGAAAGCTACAGCTATGATGGTCCTCATGTTTCTTAAAGCAAAGTGAATCATCCGTTAGTTGTGTTGGGCTTATTTATAAATCTCTGCTTACTCCTTATCTTAAAATTTTTATCTGAAATTCACCGGAGTACCTGAGAATTTCCGCAATTGCTTCCGCAGATTTAAAAAGCAAGTGCGTCACTAGTTTAATTTTCATAAAGAATATGAACATTCTAAATAGTAATAACATTACTCAAATATTTTGTCAGTTACTGATAATTTATGATGTAGTCTACATTCATAAAAGTTTAATTTATATTATACGTGTTTAGTGATGGTTTCTTGTGAACTCAAGCTACATATTAAGACAACAGTTATTTAAACGTAATTTAATTTGTGAATCATCTATTGATTACGTTTATTCTCATCTAATCAGGCAGAATATCTTTATACATTTCTTGCTATAATCGTTACTTATATTCTTACGTATGGTGATTGATATATTGCATTACTCGTTATCGTAAAACAGAGTAAGAGTGCAATGTAAACAATTTTCAAGTAAAAAATCACATAAAATTAATGTAATTAAAAAAAAATAAATTTTATTTTGAACACTTTTTAGAAGTGTACATATTGTTCTCAACAATAATAATTTATTAAGCGAAGTAAATGTAAAAGACGTTTTTATTTAAGTGCTAAAGAAATTTTTGTAAATAAGAACGTCATAAACGATGTTATCAAAAACTGATATAGTAATAAAAACTCAAACAGAGTAACTTAATTATTTTTTTAAAAAAAATTATTAGAAAAATTATCTAACTTTCATCATTAAAATGATAAGATATTATATAAATTTTATAAATGATTAGATATCATAAATATATATATATATAATAAATCAATTGCTGAATTTGATTGTTAAGATAATGTTAAGATAATAGTTTTCGTTATTATTTCTTATTCATTATACTTTTTATTCCAAGGCAAGAAATAATAACTTTTGAATATCTACAATGACTGTACATTAATTATTAAAATAAAATTGCAAAATGAAAACATTATTTTAAATTTTATTTGAAAAATATTTAAGAAGAAAAAATTGGTAATAATTACCTTAAAATTACAGCGAACTCAGCTTTAAAAAAAAGTTTTAGTTTCACTATTACAAAAAAGCATAAGCTTTGTCACATAA
Source organism: Ormyrus thymus (assembly GCA_035582935.1). Lineage (NCBI taxonomy): Eukaryota > Metazoa > Arthropoda > Insecta > Hymenoptera > Ormyridae > Ormyrus > Ormyrus thymus. Next base: position 13,684,009 of record JAWWEM010000027.1, read on the forward strand.
AAATTGAAATTTTTAATCGTATTATAAAAGTTAGTTTTGAAGAGCGATTAATGAAGTAGCTAAGTAGTTGTGGCTATAACTATCTAGCACACATATGAATGTTGCTTTAGAAGAATGAATGTAAAGAACAAAGTACACGCTTTAGCCATTTCATAAAGCTATAACTCTTTTATACTGTCATAAATTTTTCAAAACTTGATGTAGTCTCGTGGAACTAAATTTACAGTACTTGCAAATTAAAAATGAAATAATGGTAAATATAATATCTAACATGTATTAAATTCTTCTTTAATTTGAATGGGTTAATAAAAGAATAAAATGACCCTGGTAGCAAGTTTCCGATAAGTTCTAGCTAGAACTCTGGAGTTAGATCCAGAGAGATCTGCTAGATAGCATCGATCTGGAACTGTAAGAAAGAATTCTAATATAAATATCGGTAGAATATAACAGAACCTTTGCGCATGCATTGCGATGTCATATTAAATTATTTAATTCTTAATTTTTTATTAAAATAAAAAAAAGAAGGCAATAATTATTCAATACACATATTTGATAAAATTTTAAAAAATTCTTTAATACTGATGCTTTTGCTGTATCAATATTTGATCGAAATCATCACCAGGTTGCCGATGATGTCCAGAGGGTTCTTAGTTTTCGGGATATAGGTGTCAATTTACCTTGAGGTGGATATCTCCAACTACCAGGCCTTCGATGGTCATGTCCAGTGGTGAGCTCCGTAATTCTCGAAGTCTAGGTATCGATTTATCTTGAGGATGCTGAAGAGACGTGAAACAGCATCCTCAAGGTAAATCGACACCTAGACCCCGAAAACTACGGAGAGGATCACCTAGACAACATCATCGGCGCCCTGACGATGGTTTCTACAAAGAATATTGGTAGAACAAAAACAGCACTCTAAACTGATTTTTAATTTTATTAAAATTGTATGAAATAAATATATTGAATAATTATCACTTCATTTCTATTTTTTATATAATTGTGTTAAATACTATTATATGATTAACAATTTTTTAGTTAATATTTCACTTAAATTAAAACTAGAAAATATAAATACATGTAATAATTGTTAAAAAAAACTTATTTCAAATAATTTTAAAAAATTATTAAAACTTATAGTCCGGTTCTATCGATATTATTGGTAGAATTCATGTTTCTTGTATGAAAATTCGTATGGAAATCTAGCGAGAATTTATTGATGAAATCTAGCTAGAATGCTAAAATGTACCTAGATTCTAACGATATTATCGGAAAATTGCTACTAGGGGATTTGTGATTAAAAATGCTAACGATAATGTGTTACTTATTTGCATTTACAATTTCGTTTTTTGATGCAATTGTAATGCACTCAAAATACCTAGATTTATCTTTTTAAAAGAAATTCGTCATTATAATTTTAATTATATATTAGGAATTGACGTGAATCATTAGTTGGAAAGGCTTTATTGACTCTTAACACTAACTCTAATCACGGAAAATTCCCATAGACGTGCAGTATTGGTTTTTTTCACTCTTCAAATTTCTGCCCACGTCACGATTCGTCATAATTACTATTGCAAAAAACCTTCATCCGGCAAACCAATAAAAGTTTACCTCTTTTCACAAAAGAATCGATATAAATAAAAAGTCGGTGCCTCGAACCCCACCTCGAGTGGCGAACACAGCCGTAATTGAATTATCAAAGAGTCGTAAATAACAATTTGCCGGGGCATTGTGAGGACGGCACTCGTACGCGAAATTAGCCTTGCGCAGCGTCACAATACTTGTCACTCCAACGAGTGCACTCGGACAAAAGCCGGTTGGCGCGCGTCGCGTAATCGAAGCCCATTCCGCGGCCACGAGTCTTTCTCTCCCTCTCTCTCTCTCTCTCTCTCGCCCGCGATTGTTGGCCAGCCCGATTATGCGCGACAAGTCAGCCGTGACTAATCTCGGCGCGCGCCTCGCGAAACACCCGAGAGCGCGAGAAGCAAACAGAAAAGAAACGCGCCCGAGCCATTGTTCGGCAATTAAAAGCAGCGCCTCGCCTCACCTGCGCCCGTGGCGCGCATTGTCGCCGGGCTTCCTTCCCGCTTTCGGGGATTTTTCGCGGCTCGCTGGACACGTCGCCGGGCATCAGCGTCCGCGGGGCCCGACGGTTGGCGAGGTCGAGGAGCGCGGCGGCTCGGCTTCCACGGATGCTCTATTTTTCACGCCTCGGGGTGTTGGAGCTGATCTCCCGAGAGCGCGGACTCGATTTCTCGCGCCGCGGGTCCCCGTCTTTGTTGCGCCACGCGTCTTTTTCTTGGGTTCGCACCTCGGTGAAAAGAAGCCGCGACGGGGGCACGGCCGAGCGGCGGTTGGGGTGGATTTCTTAAGCGCTGCGCGAGAGCCGTTTGTGCGAGCGGGGCTGCTGCGAGGACTTTTTTCAGACGTGCGACTCGAGATTGGCGTTAAGGGAGCTGTGGGTAAACGAGAATTGACGGTTTTTATCGGCGCTTTGTTATGGAGAAACTGGGGCTAATAGATTGCGGAGAACAACGTAATAAAATAATCGAATTCTTACCTCGTCAAAGTTTTAAAGCGTTTTTCATCCTTTTTTCGTGACATAAATGATATTTTTATACTTATATTAGATTCTGCGATTTCATCCTTCTTTTATATTTTCTTCGTCATCGTGATTCGTCACTTTTGTATACGCTACACTTTTTTGTTCTTGAAACAAACCAAAACAGCGCCAGCTTACAAAACTGCGTCAATCTATACGCACATTTGAAAACTAACAACTTTTTAAAGGCATGAAAAAATGCAGAAAAAAAAACTGAGACACAGAGCTCGTGAAGAGCCCAGGTTAAACAAAGCAACGACAGACTTTTCTCGAAATCCTTTTCGCTCCATTCACCCAATCAGCAAAAAATCGGCAAAAGGACCTCGTGGAGGCGAGGCGAAATGGCCAGCAATTCCGCAAGGAGAGCAGCTCAATAAGTGGATCGCCGGAGGAGGATCTGCATGCGGCTACCGCTCGCGATTATTAGCCCTAGATCGTGACCCGGAGGCCCGCGAGCCTGGGGGGCCCTCCTCCCCTGCGCATGCGTGCGCGGATCAATGACAGCGATTCCTCGATTGCGCCGGCAGCCGGCCCGGAGTTATTATTCCTCATCATCGGAGGAGGAAACGCGGAGATTGAACGCCGAGGACCCCCCTTGATTATTTTCATTTCTGCGCCGGCCATTTCCTGGGCCCTCTTTCTTCGGACGGTTCGATCTGCATCTTTCTCCGCCCGGCTCCTCCGGGAAGGGGGTAATCGAATTTGTCTGGATTATCGAGGGGCTCTACTCCGCGAGGACTCTTCCGCTCGCTCGATTGCTCGTCGGGTGGAGCCCGATGAACGTTATGTCGGCTTGGTGCCTCATCTTGTAACGAGATAATTCCGCGCGCTCGAGCCGCAATAAGCCGAGTTGTAGTAGCAGGTAATGATAGGCTGCGAATTAAAACTATTACAAAGATGCGAGTCGATCCTGCAAACGGTTTTGTAATGCCGATAATGAATAATCGTCGCGTCGACCGATGCCACGACTGAAATAATTTTCAGATCACTCGATTTTCTTGCTTGAAAGAACGCAATTTCGACGTTAAAAACCGAAAATAACCCGGCGCTTCGTCGAAAGTCACGGTCGTCCACCGCGACTCACCTCTCTCCTTCAATCTCCCCGTTTCGCGAAAGCAATACCGCGCAGTTTACCGCCGCGCCTACGCAAACACGCGCCGAGCGGCGATCCGCGGCGACCTCCTTCGCCGAACAGCTCTTTCGCCCGCGGGATCGCGCAAGGAGGCGCTCGCGGGGTAATTTGCAAAGGGGCCCCCGTTTTTTCCGTGAAGCTGGCAGGGAGGTGCACGTACGGGCGCTTAGACGCGTGCGCGCGCGCGCGCCGGGATACGTAGGAACGAGCTTGAGCGCGAAATGACTGGCATTAAGCGGCCGTAACCGCGGCGGGCATTCAATTTGCTGATTTCCTCGGCGGCCACTGGGCTCCTCCAGCTCCGTTTACGCGGAATTCCTGCGCGCGGCGCCAATGAAGTCGCGCGCGCCCGCGCCAATTGATCCGCTTCGATTTTCGCGCGGCCTTTTTCCTCGGCCCGAGCCGGCTGACTTTTTTCCCCGCGGGCCGCCCCTATTTTTCATCTTGCCGCCGCGTTGGCTCTCGCCTTCTCCTCTCTCTTTCGCGCGCCGCGGAGCCTCCTGCCCTCTCTGTCTCCGTTTCCTGCGCCGCGCGGCGCGCGTTTTGCCGCAATTTACGAAGTGTCGTAAACGCCGCGAACGCTGCTTTCACGTGCGCGTACGCGCGCGAACGTAAATGCGTAATTGCGAGCGCGCGCTTTTCTTTTTTCCTTCCCTCCAGCCCGGGACTGCCGAGGCCTGGATTCTTTTGCGAAATGAATTGCGCGGGAGTTATTCAATTACCGTAAATAATCGATTTGCCATTTTTTCGCTTCTAGCCTTTATAAAGCCCACTTGCGCAATGGGAATTCAAACCGGCGGCGTAATTGCGAGAAACTTTTTCCGCCTCCGTTTTAAAAAGGTCATTTGGGTTTAATGTAAGCAATTTCTGGCTGAAATTTCATCGAGGCTGAAAATTCGCCGGCTCCCTCGCCCCCTCCAGCGACAGCCCAATTCACCCCCTTACGGCTCCGTCCGTCGGAACATTTGTTTACTCTGGTGCGCTGAAATCGTATTTAACGACCCTTATAAATCAAGGCACCGCCATTCTCATGAAATCAAAATCAGTGGATTAAACCCGAAACCCGACTCCACTCCCGGCAACAAACTGAATTACTGTTATAGAGGCGGGGGCCGATGCGGAAGCAAAATATAATAAAGGTTTACTACGGGGCTACTAATATTGATAAATTTACATTGAAAATTTAGTGCACTGCACGTTCATGCATGTTTTGTACGTATAAATTATTTTTTTTTTATTTTGCATTCGCACAAATGTGGTATTTCATTTTCGGTTGCGGTATGAATTTTTGGAAATTCGCACATGAGAATTCAATGCCATAAAGCTCCAAACATCGAACTCGCGCATTGTTCAATTTTACGGCAAAGAATAATCAAGGTAGGTGCTCAAACATGTCGCGCTATAATATCTATTTCTATATTTCTAATTTACATCGGCTTCACAAACCCGAGAGCGCGAATAACGCACTTTCGACTTTCCCGCATCATTCCTCATCCCAGTCCCGATCAAATATTTACGCGCTCGGGCCGGCTTTGCGAAGGAACCGGAGCCCGCCCACCTCTGTGTCGGCCGTAAAACGAGGCTGAATGACTCCCCGATGACTGCGCCTCAGCGACAAGTCGCGCGTGCGATGCTGCGAGGGGGAAAACGCGCTTATTCATCGATCCCCCGTGGATCGCTCCGAGGATTTTACGCCCGGCGCCGCCGGCTGACGGTCGACGCGAGCTTCCGCGGGAGAGGTGCTAAAAGGGAATTTTCGCTGCGTCCGGGACTTCGGAGGTGGAGGGCTTTTGGGGTTTTTTTTGCGGTTGCGATTCGTTAATGGGAGGTGTCGTTTGTATTGGCAGCGGATTGAAAGAAGCTCGCGTGAATTTTATTATTAGTGACGTAAAAGGTGTGGAAGAGGATTATTAGTAAGCATCTGCTTGAGCTGAAACAAAAAGGTGAAAGTAAATTCAAAACCATTATTATTCGCACTAAATTGTACTATTATTTACAACTGATTGACTTCAATTATCGGCCTCGTATCTTTTATTGACATTTTAGAATTCTTTTTTATTTCGATTAATTGTAAGTTTTTATTGAATGGAATCTTTTACGCTAGTCAAATTCCTCGTACATTTATTGTAAAAGAGGTTCGTAGAATGATAGATTGTAATTGACATACTACAAGAATCAAACAGACTTCTCAAATAACATCCATAAACTTGAGAATCAAAAGCCCAATAATATAATCGACATCCCCTGAACAAATATTTGCAGCCTGACAGCGGAGTAGATAATTCCTACCTAAACCTTATCGCTGGCATAATAATGTCCCGGCATCAAACTCTTGCACGAAATCGTGCCTTTAAGCGAAAATAATGCAGTATCGAATGTCGCACCAAAAAAATTCCCATAAAAACAGTTCTCCACCCGTAGAAAGTACCGTGCTCCGATTTCCGAGTCCCGACGCCGCGAACAATCAAGCCACCGCGCGAACGACGCGGCGTTTGCGTCCCTCGATTCTCGCGAGCTCGTCCGACCGCCCGCCGATAAATAAATAACGCGCCAACTTGACCTCCGGCTTTTTCTCGGCCCAGCGGGGCGGAGGCGAAGATCGTAACAAGCGCTTCTCGGCTGAATCGCGCGCCTCTGTGCAGGCCGTATAATGGCGAAATTCCGGGACGCACTGCACTCGAGAGAAGCGCTCCTAGTTTTCTCGAGAAGGCGACAAAGAGAGGCTTCCTCCGGCACTCGGGGGCCTTATTTTCCCCTTTGTGCGAGCGGTCGACTTTCCATCAGCTCTTTTCTTCGCGCGCGCGACCCTCGCGGTCACTCGGGGTGGCTCCCGAGCTCGATATTGTGCAATGCCACAATAACGTTTAAGCGGAGGGACGAATGTCGAGAGGATATTGGCCTCGTCTATGGACGTCCCGGAGTTCGGGAGGTTTTGTGCCGCTCCGGAATTGCGTGTAATAGCGTGAAATTGTCACAATTCAGCGGGGATGGATTTGAAAGATTGCTGTTTAGAGGGCCCGAAACTGCGAGCGAAGTGGCATGTCGAATCCGGTATAAATTCACTTGGCGATTTTCTATTTCTATTACAACGACTTTTATTCTAGATTTTCCTTGGAATTTTCGTGCCGAGGCACGAAAAGAGCCAAATAAATTTAAGCAATGTCTCGCAAGGTAATTATTAGACGATTCCCTCGAATCTCGGAAAGAGAAACGAGCAATTTCCAGGATTACTCATACAATATGAATAATTTAGTTATTACCAGGAAACTAATGAAACGGTCGCTCCGAATTGCGCACCGCCGCGTTACCCAAATATACGTTACGGAATGCAAGGCGTTCCCCGAACAAAAACCGTTCTTTCTCTCGTCTCCACATGCTCCGACGAGCCACGCGCGAATACACAATCGGCCCGAAAGCTCTGGAAAGGAGAGATCGAGGCCCCCCGAAAATGAGCGAGAGACAACCGACTCGACAATGAGCCGTCCTTCTCCCGCTCTCTTTCTCTCTCCCGGTGGCCCGACGAAAATAAGGAAGTGACTTATGCGGCACCGATGATTATAATTAGCAGCCGATATACCGGAACAGGAACGGCTGATTACGGTAATCAGGCTCACGCAGAGGCTCCCGCGCGTGTTGAACTTCTTTCTCTCTCTCTCTCCCTCTCTGTCTCTCTCTGCGGTATGATTCACGCACACCGGCCGAAGAGGAGCAGTCCGAAGAAAAATGACGTCTAAAAGAGCAACAATGCAGGGAAAAAAGGAAGGAGAGAGAAGAGGAGCCCGCGGACGCGACATGTTCACGCATGCGCGCGAGAGGCCAACTCTTTCCGTGCTCGCTCGGTCGCGCGACCGGTTATTATTACCCGGGAGGACAAAAGGGTCTCTCTCTCTCTCTCTTTCCCTCGCTCACTCCATATGGCGAGCCGCGTGCTCTTGGCTCTTCATAATGTATGTCATTAGACATTACTCTATGATAATTAAACGTCTATATGGCATTGTTACGCTCGCGCACTTACATTACATTACCGGAATGACACGTTGCGCTACAATGCTCTTCGACGTTGCGCGGCGGAGAAGAGAGAGAGAGAGAGAGAGAGAGAGAAAACTTGGAAATAAAAAACGGCGAGGAGAAGCGCGCCGAGCGATTCCGCGACAGCTGCCCGACACACCGAGAGCGCGGGAAAATATTCTACGCAACGTAGCCCTTTTTTCCGCCGTCGCGGGAAACGCGACCGGAGATTCGCTTTGTGACTCGTCATTGTCTCCGAGAGAGAGGCCAATCTTGGCCTTTCTAAGCTCCTTCGCTCGGAGCAGAGAGCGATCGTGCACCGGAGAGTCTTTCCCGCCACTCGTCGCCGATGCTCTTCGGCCCGGCGAACTGGCGCGATTACCGCGGCTGCACAGAGACTTCGCGCTCGAAAGTGCCGATTGCGAATCAAGGACAAATAAACCGCTTCCGAACTCGCTCCTCGAGTCCCACTATTTTAGTTCGCCTTTTCGCGCGCGGAGACTTACGAGCCCCCGGCGGATTGCGGATCCGCGCGCGGGCTGCAGGAGGAACAAAACAAATTTGGGAAATTCTGAGGCGATTTTTCTCTTCCCCCCCCTCGAGTGCTTAAATCCGAAGCGAACCGGCGGAGTGCAGGAATTCGAGGCGAAAGCGCGAGTCTTTGCTAAGAACGATAAATAACTTGGAGCGTATACCGAGAAAAGGTTTCCGCCCTTTGGTAGTACGCTTCATTCAACTACTTTTTCTTTTCTTGTACAAAGCTCGCGCGCACCCGCTTACACTTATATATAGATAAGGAAAGCAAGTTTGCGGCAATCATAAATTCAACGGGCTCGCGAACTTTCCGCGAAATCCAGCGCAAATTTCAATCCCTATAATTATACGGAGGAGTTTTTCTTTTGTCGTCGCGATAAACTTTATACTGTACCTCCGGCTGCGGAATAAATATACTATTACAAGCAAAACTGAATTCTGTCAGGGCCAACCGTAATGAAAACTTATCGCGATATCCGCACCTTCGATTCATCTTGGACTCTTGATTCGCGCAATATTTAAAACAATTCGAAAACGAGCTGCACCGCAGAAAAAAAGAGAAGAGAGCACCGTTATCCTTTCAAGCTCCTTCCCGGAATTCCTTCCACGCGCCGAGAGCATAAAGCGATCGAGGAGCCGCTCGCGTCCTCGGAAGGCGCGAACGATCGGCGCGGCTCCCTATTTGGGTCAGAGCGTTCGATCTCCGGCGCGCGTGGCTTTCTTTTTAAAGGCCCGTCCTCCCTCTGCGGTCGCGCGCAAAACGCGGCCGGCCGCCTCTCTCGCACAATGCATCCCGCTGCTCTCTTTATCGCCGAGCGCGGCTCGCGTGCTCATCATCTGCCCGCCGACCGCAGGGAACAGATCGCGCGAGCATCTGCTCGCGGACTCCGACGGGGCCGATGTTGCGATAGCGCGGCCCGAGCGCGGCGAAATATATTTCGGCGAGGAGAGCGCGGCTCTCTGCGCATCGAGGAGGGTTGCGTCCTGCCTTACGATCTTTATCGGGGGCTCGATCCGAGAGCGGGACTCGCGCTCCGGGGCCGATTCGTCGAGTTTCGACGTGCGCGAGGCGAGGTAGCTGAAGACGTCTCGGGTAATTGCGGCCCGTGTGGGGGGGGAGTGCGTTTATTCGGGCGGTTAGTAGTTTTAAATTAATGGAATGTGCGTGATTATTGTATTTAAGTTACATCCCCGCGTAATGCACGGATGTTTTTCGCGGCGGACTGCTGCTATCTCTTATTCAATCACGCGCTTGAGAGCCGCGGTGTATTATTTAGATTTAATTTCGACCGGAGATGAAAGAATCGCCACCCTTACTTTGGGCACTTTGAAGATTATCGACCGTTGGATCGAGCGAAAAATTTTTATTACAACTTGCCTCAAAATTCAGTGGTCGGAATGTCCGAAATCAAAACAGGGCATTATAAACCACCCCAAGCGACACGGCGATGTGACACGACAAGAGGCGCGGCCGGAACGATCTATTACGCGCGCAATGACTAAGTATCTAAACTCTCGTTATTCCCGCATCGTCGAGCCTCTCTCCGCGCTCGGCAATTTCCACGCTGAGAACCGTATCCGAAAAGCTGGCGAACGGCACCGTATCCCGCCCCGTCCACTCCGTATCATCATCATCATCGTCGTCGTCGTCGTCGTAGTCGTTCTCTCGGCGAAAAAAGAAAAGTGGGCGTGCACGCGCGCTTCCCCCCGTGACCCCCGTGTATATACACGGCGGCGCGACATTATTTAATATTCCATTCGATATCGGCGCATCTGCCAGACGTTTCTCCTCGCGCGTGCTGCGCTCGGGAGAGATATTAGGGCGCGCGCAGATCTGGGCGTGGCTGCCGGCTCGCACGATGTCGTTTCTGCGAGAGCGCGAGAGAGCATTGTGTGCGAGCACCCGCGGAGAGAGAGAGAGAGAGAGAGAGAGAGAGAGAGAGAGTCGATGCACCTGGGAGCGACGACACGCCTCTGCGACGCGGCCCGAGGAGGAAGGATTCTCTCTCTCTCTCGCGAGGAAAAAACAGCCCCGGCCAGTCGTGTCTGACAACGCGACAAATGTTTCCGATTGTAATGCCTGCCTGATTCAAAGCCGATCCTAGGTCGTGCTTTTTACGAGCCGAGCAACAGGAGCCGGGCTAAATGTTACTTATTAGGGAGACGCTACCGGAAGGTTTGACTCTTTACAAATGATATGGGATTTGAGGGTAAGGAATCGGAGCTGGGAGAGTTTGCGGTTCGGCCGGAGTGGACTCAAGTAGGACGACGGTGCTTATTTGTCGCGGCGTAATCAATTGTTACGATAATCGCAGGCGAATTCGATGCATTAAAACGCTCGAGCATCGAAGCGCATTAAAGATTTACGCAGAGCAGAAACGCCGTATAGAACATTCAATTTATCCACAGTAAAAAAGCTCTCTGCCCCGGCGGCTGAATGATTTAGCAGCCTCGCCGTAAATAACCATCGATAAACCCGAGCTCGAAAAATCGCAACAAATAGGCCGATGCGGATCGCACGATATTCGTAGGTTACATGCAGGAGTAGCCGCGAGACATGAATACACGTCCATATGACACGGTGAAAAGAGAGAGAGAGAGAGAGAGAGGCCGCAATGCGCCGGGACACAATGCGGACCAGTCATTATACGCGTCTATAGGCATTGTTCGTCGAATGCGCGCGCGGCCGGATGTGCCGTGCAAGAAAACGAAGGAAAGCAATGGCGCCGCAAACCGGTTGCGAAGTCTTCGCGGCCACGTATCTCATTGTGTGCGCGCGCGGCGTTTTTTCTTCCGTTTTTTTTTAAAGCCCGGCGAGCGAGCGGCGCGCTGCTGCTTTTCATTTTAATGTTTAACGATTGCGATCGCCGCCGTCGCCGTCTGCCGATTTCTCCTTGTCGTTTCTGTTTTAATGAACGCTCCCTCGATAAATAGGCTCCTTTTATCCCTTCCGCGGAGCTCGCGAAAAGTGAATTGTGTTTTAAAATTCATAATTCCTGGTAGTAGCTCGAGGATATTTTCCGATTATTGCGTTACGTGCAAGTCGTTAATATCTTGCTTAAATATTAAATAAAAAAGTCCCACTTTCAGTGCCAAAGTGCACCCAATAACCTAATGGGCAAAGGCCTATCATTAGTCCAGAATTGAAGCTCATCCTCGGGCAGCAGCAGCAGCAGCGGCGGCGGCGCAGGAAAAGCCCCGGCAATAAATCCGTCAGCCGCGGAGAAACGAGCCGGGCAGCTCTCTCTCTCTCTC
>JAWWEM010000027.1:13695639-13706783 GCA_035582935.1 Ormyrus thymus
CTCTCTCTCTCTCTCGCATTGTAAGTCGCGTTATCGCGATTAACCGCGACGTCGTTTAGCTGCCGGGAAAATCGGTGCATTACGTCGGCCGCGCCGCGGCGTACGTACAAAGCGTGCGGCCCCGATACGCCCGAGGGGGCGGCCGGGGCGGACGGGATTCCGCCCCCAGGTGGGTCGGGGTGGCACCGGCACATTTCTCATTCCGGCGCGGCGAGCGCACGCGCGTGCATAAATAACTGGCCCCGCGGAGAAGTAATGCAAGGATCGCCGGATCTGTCAAAACGCCGAGTCGCATCCCGGGGCTCTCGAGAGCCGCTAATAGCTTTATCCTCCGGTTATCGCGGCCCCGCGGTAATGGATTTTCCGCGCGTCGCCTGATGGCTCATTTCCACGGGCTGACGGCTAAGCGTTTCTCGAGCTTGATGCCGTTCCGTCCAGTCAAATTTGTAACAATAACTCGGGGTGGTGTGAGAGAGGTGAAAAGCTACCCTCTCGGAAATTCGTTGGAAACAAGATCATCTCAGCGGCGGCTTTAACAAGAGATTTATAAAGTTCCTATTTACGACACGAGAAGCGATAATGGATGACAAATATTGGCAGATGCTTCTCCCAACATATAGGAGCTTCCCCAAAGTTCGGGCCAATAATAGAAAAGCAACGTACGGCAGCTTCTTTCGAGGCCATTGTCGCTCGAGAAAGGCATGCATAAATCAAGCCGCGCCAACAATGATCGCGAGAGAGAGAGAGAGAGAGAGAGTTCGGCGCAGAAAGAGAGGGTCTCCTGCAGAGGCGCGACCACAATGTGGCCCGATGACAAATGATTCGAGCGCCGGATAGAGAGAGAATGGAGCGAGCGGAGTGCCGTCGCTGCCTGCGAGGCTCCGATCTGCGTGTATCATCCGCAAAACTGACCCGAGTTATTACATCGCTCTTCTCTCTTCCCTCGCTTTTGGCTTCTTTTTTTCTATATATGGGGTCGGCCCGGGCTTTCTGACGGCTGCTTCCTTCTATTTTATCTCTCTCTCTCTCTCTCGCTCTAGTTTTTTTGTGTTTTGACGCACTTTCAGACTTGAGGTATTCACGAGCTGCCTAGCATGTTTTTTTGTTTGATTATGTAAAATTGACAAAGACAAATTTCTGCGACTGAAATCTTCCCGCGTCGCGGCGCCGAGTGCAAAGTTATTTGGAAGCACACACCTCCTTTGTCACTCCTAGGAACAATGGCGCATTATCGCCGTAGTTTATACTTAAGTCTCCTTTGGGTGTCGGCCTTGGCAATAATTCCCAGAGCCGCAATAAAGCTTTTATTTCAATTTCTCACGCACCGGCCAATGGCATGTGAAAAATTGCACTACATACGAAATCACGTAACGCGCCGAGGGAGCGAACTTTTCAGCCTCGCGTCGCGGAAAGCGTATCCCCGGAACGAGCATAAGGCTGAAGCAGCTAATAAAGAGCCTCGCTCCCGCGGCTCTCGGGCGACAAGCCCGCGTCTCGAGGCTGCGCTGCTTCGTAAAAGTATCGAGCGACATTTTTACAAGCCCGACCGTCTAAAAAGCTAAGACGCAGCGACGGCGCCATCGGCCCGCGGGCGAAACCGCCCGAGCGCGTCCTCCGTCGCGACAAATTGACGGTTAAGCCGCCGCGCGCTCGAAAAAGCCGACCGCGAAAAAGCTCTCATTAACCGGCGGCCGGAGCGCAACAGGAGCTTTTCCACCTGCGCGTACGCCCGGGACGTTTTTGCCTCCGCACCTCGTAAAGCGTCTCTCGCTGCTCCGCCGGAGAAAGAGCTAAAAGCGCTCCAGCAGCGCGCGACGACTCGCGCGGAGCGATAAACTGGCTCGACAACGCCCCCCGCGGCAGCGAGCGAGATTTCTGTCGGCGGTTAGTTTGTTTTATGGGCCTTAGCAAAGAGATATCCTACCCCGGAGAGTCTCGCTTCTTTTCTGCTCCATCTGCGCTTTATGGCCCCCTCCCCCCCTCTCTCTCCTTTAAGGAATTCTCGCGGCGCGCGAGAATGACGGATCGCCGCTCCCCGACTTTTCGTTTATCGAGCTTTGAGGAAAGCCCGGCTTTTGTGCGAGCGCCCTCAATTAAGTTGTAAGGACGACTACTGCCGGGAGTTTAACGGCCGCGCGATAAACGGGGGGTCGTTCAGCTTTACTCCGGCGAGATACCGCGGCCGCGGAGGTAATGTGCTCGGGCGATATGGCCTTTAAGTTACTGTTATCGGCAGGTCAGCGGGAGCCTTTTCTGGCTAAATGCTCGACGGCTTGCGGAATGCGTCGAAGCTTTCTCTGTGCGGCTCGGGTAATTGGCATCCGAGCGGTTTCTGCCGCAAGGTCGCGACCTGTGACTTAAAATGCACGGGTTTTTAAATCACTGCGCGATCGATAATTTAAAGTGCGCCGCGCGGTGACAAGCATCTTAGTTCTTTAAGAGTGCATTCCATTTCCATCCGACAGCCTTCAAAACATTGATAATAACCTCAGCTCGCTCAAAACAAACAGTCTAATTTCCGGTCGGCGACAGCTCCGGCACCTCCCCCCCCCACCCCCCCGAGAGAACTCGTCGTCCCGCGCAAAAAAGACACCGCGCGGCGCTTGTTAATAAGCGCAATTCGCACTTCCAGAAACGATTATTCGGCGCGGGATGTCGCCCGCCGAAAGTGCGAATACGCCATAAATACTCGGAGAGCCGTATATCTCCGGCGGCGGCGGCGGGGCCCCGCCCTCAGCACGTGCGCCCGACGATCTCGCTTTTCTCCAATTTCGCGGGGCCTTTTTCTCACTCTCTCTTTCTCTCTCTGTCTCTCTCTGTCTCTCTCCGCGGAGCTAACAAGAGGACTCGCGATGTCACGCTTCGACTGCGCGGATTTCGGCACGGCCCACCGAGACGAAGTCGACGGTTTATTTAAGCTCTGGAGCGCGAGGCCGAGGACGGGTATCCGCGTGAAAAAATGCCGATTCGATGACTTCCTCTCGGAGCGCCGATTATAAATAAGCGCGACGAGAGCGGCGCGAAACGACGCGAGATTTTGGGAGTAGCGTAATTCGGCTAGTAAATATTTTTGGTGCTTATAAAACTGAGCTCGACCAGTTCAGCGCCGCGGCAGGCGATAAATAGCAGCTATAAAATCGACGCGAAGACGGTTTCTCGGAAAGTCGAGGGAATATCAGCAGCTAAAATCAGAGCGCGAATTATGCCCTGCTCTAGCCCGTAACTCACTTCAGAATCGGGCAACAATGTTTATAAACGGCAGCCGCGCAGCGTTGAAGAATCGGCGGCCGATCCGAATAACAATTACGAATCGGCTACAATGGCTGGTGGGCAGCGCCCATCGCCGCCGGGTGACACATTCATTACGCGCCTATAACCGGCTGCTCTCGACGAGCAGTCGGCAGACTCGGCCTTATTTATAGCCGTTTTCGCGCCGCAGTACATCACCTCTTTGGAGTCGAGAGAGAGAGAGAGAGAGAGCTGCTCGTCGCGGCACGCGCCTCCTGCTTTTACAGCGCTCGCTCGCTCGCTCGCTCGCTCGCTCTCTCTCTCTCTCTCTCTCTCGGGGAGGAGGGCAATTTTTCATGCGCGCCTTCTGCCCCCGCGCTTTCTCCGTCGCTCCGCGTGCAGCGGCGAGTCCCGCTCCCCGGGAGGAGCATCTCGAGGCTTGTTTTACTAAATCCTCGCCAGATCTCGCTGTCACGAGTGATTTAATCGACTTTATATGAGCGCCGCGAGCTGCCTGTGGCGCCTGTGGGGTGGCTTCGAGTCGCCGATGATCTGCCGCCGAGGCTCGCCGAGTGAGGAAGTCGCGAGGCGCGTAAATTATGTCGGCCCGAGACTTCGGGCTGGTTCTGCTCCTTGCTTTGCGAGCGCGGAGACATTTTGAATGTTTTAAAACTTTATTAAGGACGTAGCTTTCGCACCGATATTACTTGCGCACCCTGCGATGTAACAGAAATTTATACTTTGTTGGCTTTCCTTAGAAATTCAAAAAGCGCGGGTTTCTACAGGTTTTCTCACGTCGTTGCTTTTGTCCGCGCGTTGCGATCGAATGTCCCGCTCTAAAGAAAAGATAAATTCATCGATTTTAAAGATCTACAGAATTGCCCGGATCTCCGATGGTGTGACTCGAGAAAGAGAAAAAGAGGGAAAGAGGCATAAAAAAAGGAAGCTGAAAAAAGAATCGCCCAGGAGAAAAACGCAGGTAATAACGTGAAAAGGACAGAATCGTGCGACGGGCAATTAGTATCGAATGTCGATAGCATCTGAGAAGACCAATTCTCCTCCCGGCAATCGGTTCACCTTACATTAAAGGGCCTCTACTTTAGACAGCCAGCTGCAAAAGTTTTTAAAAATGGTGACAATTATAATCTTGTTTATCATTTATGTTTATCAGAATTCTAAAACGTATGCTTATATTTTATGCAATATTCGTTAAATTCTCATAGAAAAATGGAATTCATTTCCGAGAACTGTCGTACTTGCTTTTTGAATCAATCTTGGTTGGAACTATCCACTGCTATAAGCCATACTTACATCTAAATTGTATACAGGTACACGAAGAAAAGTAACTAGTAAAAATTCCATAAAAATAAGTAAAAGATACTGACTCTGACTTAAATAAAATTTACTGAATTATTAAGTAAGTCACCGAACGTGCGAGCGAAACAGAAAGAAAGATGGCGCCTCGGAATCGGTAAAATTTACTTGCAAGAATGAGTAAAGTTTAATTAACGATGTTTGATAAACTTTTTAAGCAACTTTTACTTACATTCAAGGTTAATTTTACTATGAATTTTTCTTCGTGTACACACATGAACTAAGTAGAGAATACTTAAATAATAAAACAATTACATTTTTCTTAAATCATCGCCAACTGCACGACAATGGAAAAACCTTTATGGGAAAGCCAGCTTGAAATTTGTCGAGCATTCCGAAAATTCCACCCAGTGCCCGTCGAAACTTACAAACTACCGAGCGTCTCAATAAACCAAAGCCAGTAGTGACCCGCTCCTCTGGAACCTGCGGTTCTCGCACCCCGCGGATCTCTCCCAGCGGGGCGCGGCAACCTGCGAGGAGACTCTCCGCTCCGCTCGCTTGCACTCGTGAGCTGCCACGAAAAAAAAGCGGCCTCCATTCACCTCTCCCCGTCCCTTTCATTCTTCGCGCGCGTCGGTCTGAGCATCGCGCGAGAGAGAGAGAGAGAGAGAGAGCTGCTAAAGAGGGCCTTAATGGGCCTCCTCCGTCTCATTCACGCGGGGGGGATCCGATTCATGGGAAAGCCGGAGGGAGTTTTTCGGGCGTTCTGCGGTCGTATCTGGACTGCTACTTTTGTGGCGACGCTCCAATTGAAGGGTTAACGACGTATCGAGGCCGGCGCTCTTGGCCGAGCTTGTCGGGGCGGCGAGGAGCCAATGCGCACCTGCGAATGTATCAATTTACGGAAATTGAACTAATAAAGGCGCGTAAATTGAGCTTCTCGCCTTTCAATTAAATAAAGGGAATCGCCGAAACTCCTCGAATTGCGAGAATCCGGCGAGACGACGTAACGTTGCGCAACTTTCACGGAGCTTCTCCGAACGTAATATTTATTTATCACGAAGAAGAAAGGCTCGATGCAGCGCTGAGCCAAGAGAACCGATGAGAAACGGGCCACTCCATTTTTTCCGATTAGCTTCGTATACCATTTCGGCAAAGCGAACGGGCGATCGGCCAGGAATAAGTATGAAATTCAAGTGGCTCGAACAAACACGGATTGACAAATAAGTCGGTTCACCGCTCGGGGGAACGAGGACCCCTCGGGGGCATCGACTCCGCGCCGCTCTCGCGCCCAAAATCCCCAGGGGCCTTTTTAGCCATTTCTCGAGTATCGGAACGAATGATATTTATCGAGCGCGCAAATGCGTTTATGCAGCTCTCGATCCCCGGGGTGGTCCTTATGCTCTCGTTCCCTCCGCGCGCCGGGGCTTTGTCTCAGTAACGCATCTGTTACGATTAGCGCTCTTTTATTGGCTAATCTGATTCCCGAGCTCGGGAAAGGTATGCCGCGCGTGATTCTCGGAGAGCGGCTTTACCTCTGCGCTCGTTTTGACTTCTCTCAAATTCGCCATTTAAGATAGTGACTTTGTGAGTTTAGCGATTTGCTTAAAAGTAGATATATTGAAGATAAATTTGTAAATTTTGAATTCGTTTAAATTATAAACAAAATTTAAACGAAATTTTAGACCTTGGTCCGCTTAATAAATTTGTATTCGTGGCTCTGTAAGACAAAAAAAAAAAGAACACGTTTCCAAAAAAGCAAATAAAAAATCGCTTTAGGAGAGAGCATCGTAATTAAGGTTCCTTTTACGACAAAGGGAATAGAGAGAAAATATACGACACGCCGGGGGAAACTGGGAAAACCTCTAACTGGAGCTCGCAGTCCAACCAAACTTCCTGCCGAGGGAGAGGGGACGAATGTATACGAGACACAATAAAAATCGACGCGGAAGAAGCTCGCCGTAGTTCCGAAAATGGCCGGCGATAAACTGGACAGCTCGGCGAAAGAGGAGGGGGCCGAGGGTCTTAAGAGCCTCGAAACTGTTTCCGAGTGACCGTAAAGTCTCGTACATCCGCCGGTGTATACGTACACACCCTTTGCCGGTCCGGAATCGTCGGCGCTGTTAAAAGTCGCCCCTGACAAATTGTTCACGTGCCGATTGTCGTTGATCGATGGCCCCGTCGAGCCCGACACGACTGCGAGTCATTTTTACTGCCGCTTAGGATAATGCGGACGCGCGCCGATCCCGAACTGGGGTGGCTGCCGAGAGGAAGGCCGCGCAGCGGTAAACGATACAAGGATGCTGGGATGATGTAAGTGCGAGAAGTGAGCGGCTTTTATCGAGGCATAAAAGTGAAATTTATCGCTTCGCCGAGGCGCAGATTCTCAGCCGACTTTGGGAAGACGTTCGTATTTTCAGCACTATATTAAAAATGAGCAAGTCTGCAGGTCCGATGCAGTAAAAAATACTCTGAATCGCGCAGCGAGACGTAATTGATGAAATTAATAAAATTCTAAAACAGAAGCATGCCCAGCGGCAGATAGTAGGTAATTCCGCAAATCACGCGAGTCTAGGTAATAGCCATCATTCCCAATAACGCCTCTCTCCTATTAATTCCAAAAGAAACCACACACCCCGGAAGGTCCGTAAATTTCCAGCAGCGCTTCGGATCCGGTCCTCTCTCCTCCGCACTTCCTCGCGGGGGCTCACTCGCGCGAGTACGCAGCTCGGGGGCGACTCTCGCTTCGCTCCTCTCCCGACGGCGCTAACGAGGATCATTTCGAGCCCCATTAACCCTCGGAATCCCGGGCTGACCCCGTCCCCTCCCCCCCCCCCCGTCCCCCCTGAAATTGCCCCGGCGCGCATCCCCGCCGCTCGCGCGCAATTTCCCTAGATTGGCTGGCTTTTTTTGCGGACGAGCCGGGAGAGTCTCCGGGGCCCCGCAGAAATTGTGTTAATTTGCCAGCTAACTATTTATCTTTATGGTCCGTCGCCGCCGCCGCCGCCGCCGACATCGATTCCCGAAAGACGTTAAAACGGACTTTCCGCGGATATCTCTTCCCTCTCGGCGACCCCGTTTATCCCTCTTTTCTACTTTCGTCGCTTTTGTTCGTCCTCTCTCTGTGCCTGACTTTTTTTTCCTCCGGCTTCTTTTTCTCGCTCGGCTTTATCGTCCTTTTGGCTACGAGAGAAAGAGAGAGAGAGAGAGAGAGAGAGAGAGAGAGACAGAGAGAGAGAGAGAGAGAGAGAGAGGGAGAGAGAGCTATAAAGTTCGACCTTTCGGAGACTCCGGGATTCCGATGAAAGGCTGATGGAATATACTTCGGGGAAGTGAGAGATTTTTGCCGTTCTTGCGAGTTTCTCGCTGATCCTCTCGCGGCGCTTCTTTTTCTTTTTTTTTTTAACCTTTTTCAAATTCGGCTCTCAAGCGAGCGCTCCTACGCAGGCGATGGGAAGCGATGCGAGTCGATGCCAAGCGTTACCGAGGTAATGAATATGGACGCCCTTTCGACTTTGTCTAGAGTAATGGCGGGAGATTAGCTTTGGCAAATTGGCCCGTAAAACTTCACTAGCGCCCCGTGTTAAATCTATTACCGCTTCTTAAAATAGAAGGAGAACCCTCGCATACAACTTTATGTCCCGGACCAATTTTTCAAGACTTACGATGCGTCATCTCCGCAAGCATTAACCCGCTTTTGAGCGCTATATTGATTTTATTAACTTGTTTATAAAATGTACCAAGTGCTTTGCATTCGGTTTCGGAGGTCTGCATGCGAACACGTCCGATCGTTGAGTTAAGCTCCAGGTGGTTAAGCACTGAAAATAACACGAGCGGAGGGATATAAAAGTATGATTCCTGCCCTTCCGCGAATTAGAGGCGCGTCATTCCGGGGCGACCGAGAGTATAATTAGGATTTCGACAGACCACCAAGTGCATTCTCGATTTGGCGGTCGGCGTTTTACGACGGTAATCGCACCCCCACGTAGGGCCGAAATGACTGGCTCCTCCTCCCGGCCGAGGTATAAACATCCTTAACCGAATAGTTACGCAAGCATTCGATCGCGCTCGGGAGAATCTCGCCTCTTGAATGAAGCAATCAGCGCGGAAACGTATCGAGAGCAGCTCTCCTTCTCTCTCCCTCTCTCTACGGAATTCGCGTCACGAAGACAATCAACGAAATCGACTCCGGCGGAAACAAAGGGCGCGCCGTCATCAAGGCCTTTATGCACAGCCCCCGCAGGAACGGAGCGGGGGGAGAGATTCCTCATTCGAGTGTCGCGCATCGGCCTCATCAGGTGAATTACAGGCCCGGGAGAGGATAAGGCGCGCGCGAGAGCCGGCGGTCGCGTGGATAGGCGGGGGAGTCGAGGAGAGATGAATGAAGCCGAAGAGGGTTAATGCCGTGTCGCGACCCTTCCTTTTTTCGCCTCGAGAATCGTCATTACATAGTCAGCCCGAAAACAAACAGCGTCATTTCGGCGCTGCGAGCCGGACGTAGCCGCCGCGGGTAGCTTTGCCGACGACGCTCGCCTCTGATGGGACGCAATTTCGGATTTGGATCTCTCTCGGGGCTGAATTCCGCGGGAGGGGGTGTTGATTAAGGCTGGGAAGGTTGCGGCGACTGGGAGGTAAATGAAAAAGTGGATGCTAAGTAAATCGAAAGAAAAGAACTGCGTCTCGAATTCGAAGCAGACGCGCAATGACGGCTCTTGAAACAACAATTTTCGGACAAAGCACAAGGCTGCATAAAGCTGGCTGAAAACTTTAAGTTGCTTATTTGAGCAGTTATAAAAAAAAAATAGACAAAACAACCGGCGAGCGTCCCTGCGGCCTTTTAGCCGTATATTATTTTGGTTAATTTTCCAATTAAATCTGAGCGGTAAATCGAGCCGTCGCACTTGCTCGGCTTTTCGGGACCGCACAGCGAGAGAGTCGTCGCCGGCAAGAGAGCCAGAGCGCATCGGCACAAAGAGAAGACTCCCGAGGGACAGCGCGGCGTCGGCTGTATACAGACGCGAATCGTTAGTGGCGCGGCGGATCATCGGCGTAAAAAAAGGGGACTGATACGTGGCGCGCACGTACCTACACACCGAGAGAGAGAGAGAGAGAGATAGAGAGGGAGAGAGCAAAGGGGATCGGAGCACGTCGCGATGAAATGAGGAGAGCGCCGGCAATGGCAAATAAATCGCCTCGCCCGCGTCACGTTTCGCGGCCGAAGAGAGGAGCCGCTCCTTTGATCTCGCCGCCTCTCGCCTATATATGGGAGAGCCGAGCCTCTGGAGGTTGACAGGCCTGCTGCCTCTCTCTCTCTCTCTCTCTCAGCCCTTATCCGAGCGGGCTTTTCCTTTTCCTTTGATTTATCCGTTTCCAAGAGGGGAATGATCGCTTTTCTATACGTACGCAAGTGCCCGCGGGGAGGATCACGTGTGCGGCTCTCGGGAGATCGTCGCTCTCTCGCTCTTTTTTAGTGGTTTTGGTTTAGTGGTTCCGAGGAAAAAGCCTGTAAATCATCGGAGCTCGACCGCGAGAATTTGGTTTGTCATTTTTTTCGAGATCGACCGCTTCGGGGATAAATATATTGTTAGGCTTTCTTTGGCCTATAAATTATTCAAACTTTTATTATACCGACTGGATAAAAGTGTACTTGGCATTCGGCGATTTATTAAAGTCTTCGCCCAGCTTTCAATTCTTCCGAGCAATAAATTTAATATAAGGCGATCGAAAGTCTAAAAATACCATTTGAAATGCTCCGAGTAATGCAACCTTAACCAGCTGAAATTGGAGCAGAAGCATAAAAAAAAAAAGTAGTAAATGCAAAGTAAACGAGCCGCATTTTAATCAATTTAATGACGTTTTAACAAGGTTGACTTTGACAGCAGGCGCGGGAGATCGATACTCCGCGCGAAAACGGCGGCGGCTCCTCCACTCCGTCAAAATCAATTCCGCCTTCGTTCCCCGCATCCGTTCCTGCTAAGCGCGAACGAGTCCCGGTCGATTTGCCGAGAACGCATTGAGAGCGAATTACTTAGGGCTCGCCCGGTGTGTGCACATGTACCCGGGGGGTGGGGAAAGGGGGGGGGGACAGAAAAGAAAAAATAACGAAATCGTGACACGGAACGTGTGTGCATTAAAGCTCGCGGAAAAATAAGGTGCGCACGCACATTGTTGTGCCGCGACCGGTAATATCGGCATCGCGTGCTGCCGCGTCGTGCGGCTAGTAAAATTAATGAATTCCGACAAATTTTTCCCTCCATTTGTCAAAGGCATGCAATTTTCAGCTACTTTCGCGTATTATCTTTTTTTTTTGCAGAATGCGCTGCAAGTTTAATGAGGCGCTCTCGCCGTTGTCCGCGACGTTTTCCAATTTGCGCGCGAATTCGCGTCGACGATTTCTGAATCGAAGAATCATTTTTCCTTTCGATTGAATCCGTAACTCTGCGCGAAATTCGACTGCCTTTTGCGTTAATCATCAACGGCGCTTGCCGAGAAAGCTTCCGATCTCAGAGTGAAACTCGTCCGAGGCGGAGGGTTTTAATCCCCGGAAATTCGGGCGAAGCCCAACGGCAAACGCAATATGACAGAGTGCGACGTCCTTCTCT
>JAWWEM010000027.1:13718056-13728113 GCA_035582935.1 Ormyrus thymus
AGTTTTTCAGGAAGTGAATTAAAAAATTACATTTTCAGCAGAAACGATATAAGGAACATTTATTTTCTTCGTGCTTAAATGTTATGAAAAAGAAAAACTTTCTAAAAGTTTTGTAAATACTAAATAATTTTTTTTTTTTTTAACTCAGGTAAACATTTTTTTAGTATTATGTAGTAAAGTATTTGTTTAATATTAATAATATAAGCGTGGAAGACTCTTACCCTTCATAACGCAATCACTGAATTCTCATTAACAACTCATCAAATGTACATTAATGTACAATAACTTTTAAAACATATTCTGCTTGCACGCCTGAAAACATAAAGTTTTCCATGTAAATTTTGTAAAAGATATTGAATAAATAAAGCAAGTTAATAATTAAATTTTTTTTGGCGTGAAATTCTTTGTTAATGTTTAAGAAGACGAAAAATATATAAAACTGTATTATCATAAATAACTAAAATACGTTCAAATAATACTTTGCAAAAAGTTTAAACAAATTCAGCATATTAAAACGCTATTAACTGCCCGCGTCATGCCGGCAAAAACGTCCGAAAATTAATTCTTTTAAGAAACAAGAAAGGCTTGATAGCAAGAATCATCAAACAAAAAACCCGAGGCAGACTGCCCGTATCCATCAAGCCGAATATGACAAGGACTTGAGAGCGGTCTATTCGGACGGACAGCCGTGACGATCTCGTGGGCCGCGAGCTCGTTAATATTCCCGGCGGCGCATGCGCGCGGCTCCTCGTGCAGTTGGTCAACCCGGAGCCGACCGCGGCCGCTTTAAAAGAGAGGATGATGGAGCGCTTTCCGGCGAATATCGAAAAAAGGAAGAGCGCGGATCGAAGGATATTGCCGTTAACATCTGCGTCGTCGGTGCAGATGACGTTGTCGACGGACCGTCCGGTGCCTCGTCCTCCCGATCGCCCGACATCTGGGCTCCGACTTCCAGCTTGCATTCGGAGCTTCGAGGTCTAGCTCCGAGCCGCGGAGCGACGCTTTTTCCCTAGTCGGCGTCACGCGCAGCAGAAGCACACTTCCCTCTCCTGTCGAATTACGCTCGAGTGTCCCGCAGCACGAACGAGCTCGTCCCGATTAATCCCCCGATCACAAGTGAACAATTGCACCTCCACCCCCTCCTCGACTGACTCTCACTCGCCGACGACCCCCCGAAAAGCAGGCGCACGCACCCACCCCGCCTCTTCGTTAGCCCGCAAAAAAAAAGAAGAAAAGAAAAAAAAAACGGAAAACTCTTTCTCTCCGCGCGCGCTGCCGCTCCCGCGGCGATAATTCCGGTGCTCGCGGATCGAATCGCCGCCGCCCGCCCCTCGGGAGCGCCGCCACGCGTCAGGGCGTTTTCGGGAGCGCGCCCAGTCCGCCCAGGACTACCCCTAGGTGGTCCAGGGCGTTCACGACCGGCTCCTATGCGCGCGTACCGGGGGGGAGGGGGGATAATCGGAAAAGTGCGGACGGATCACGTGGCGCCTGGAATTTCGGGCGAGGGGCTTTTCATCCATTCTCGGATTGGGCTTTTGAGGGGATTGTGTGCCGGATTCGCTCGGGGATTATTTAATGTAGGTCACTTGTAGAAATGTTTCGAGCTTCCTGGAGGAGGAGACGTCGGAAGGTTTTGCTTTGGTGATTTTAGAATTGCAGTCGGCTCGGCTCGTAAATGTTTTTAAAGTGCCTCCGGTTTTTCTGGCGTAAACGTGAAAAAAGCGCTTTGCCGCGCCATCTAATAGACGGGCTGGACATTAAATTTTCTAAGTATTGCTGCCTTAAAATGTATGCTTTTAAAAAATTTAGTGATAAAAAGTATTATTATTAGAGTAATAAAAATGGGAAGACATAAAATTATGAATGACATAATTTACGTTGTTGCGCAAAATCTGGTACAAAATTATTACCAAACGTTACGAGCTTCTTTATTTCTATATTTACTCATTTTTTTCCAGATACTTTCGACTAATTTTATAGTAAGAGATAAATTTTTGGAATAATATCTCTTCAATTATTCATAATTGCAGCGTGGCTTCAATAAAATAAAAGAAAAAAACATTATAGCAATAAAACTTTTTATAAGCTAATTTGTTACGATAAAAGCCGCTTCTGATTAATTATACCTTACATTTTTTCAATAGCGCCCAAATAACAGGATAAACGAAATTAGCGATGCGAGTATATCTTTAACGATACATTACAGTCTATTCCCAACCGTATCGACCTTCGCCAATCGCATAAAATTTCGCAATACCCATTGATATTTCACAGTGACCGCGCAGTCGCCTGCCAACTACCAACTTCCTCCGGCTCCCTTTTTAAATAAATTCCAATTAGACACGTGCTATCTCCTACACTCCGGCATTGCGTCGACTCATTAGTCCGGCGCAGCTACGGCGGTAATCGCTATAGCGCTTTATAGCCGAAGGTGCTACCGTGTGCTCCTCCGCTCTCTCCGCGAGCTTTATGTGCCGGCGGCGCATAAAACGCGGCTGCCGGCGCCCCGTGTGGTCTGCCTTTTATGCGGGTGTGTCTATGTGTGCGAGCGAGAGAGAGAGAGAGAGAGAGAGAGCAAGAAGCCAGACGCTATATATATCGGGATGGCAAATAAAAGCGGCGATCGTTAAGGTGAAGCGCTCCCGGGGAAAAAATCCCTACTGCCCGGATCGCTTCCGCGAATATTATGATTTTCTTGCGGACCTGAGCGAGAGCCTGCCGTTTTTGCCGGGGGAGAGTACGGAGGAGTGATTAGGAGCCCGGACGCACTCGGTAAACGACTTTGGTTAATTGGAAATTTGTTTGGCGCAAATCTAAAAGTTAAATAAAGAGCTTACGCGCCCCGCGGCGGAGCGAATAAACTTTCTACACGAGAAAATTTCAATGTTCTCGAGGCGCTTGATATTTTTTGCTGCCAAACTGTTAAAGCGTAATGGCGGAAAAAATACTGCCTAATTAAAATTCTAATTCGAACGAGCGAGGCTGCCAGATTGGGAGCTTGATCCTAATTCCTAATTATTTTTGTCGCCTGCATTATTCAAGGAAATAATGGCAGAGTAAAAGATCAAATGAATTCAAATATTTAAATTTCTAAATGCATCCATCGGCAGGTGTAGGTAACAATGGCGTGGTCGCGCACTCTAATCAATCACTCTGATCCTGGAAACTAATACGACAGCGCTCACTGACGAGGTAACTAGACGGCCTCCATATTCTTTTATGAAAATGAGCCGCCTCGTTATTCCTGCAGCTTATCAAGCCTTGTTCTCGCGCGCCACTCGGGGATTTAGCCGAAAATTAAAGGACCCTTTTGTCGGGCCATCAGGTGTGAAGATCTTCATCGGGCGGCTTATCTAATCCCGATTATTGTGTTGAAGTAGCCGAAACGGCACTAGAAACGGAGAACACGCCGCCGGAATGCTAATACTGCCTGTTTCCATTATCTTTACATGATCGCTGCTTCGTAGACGCGCCGCTTTGTGTACGTAAATACCTGCCGACTCGAGATTAAAAGGGCCTAAAAACCCGCCTTGGAAATCAAAAATTCTACTTTGAACGGTGAAAGTTTCACGCCGAACATCAGGCAGATCGATTCGATAATTACTCCCTCCGTCTGTCACTGAATTTCGCTCACCGGGCCAGCAAGACTAACGGCTGAAAAGTTGGCGCAGCTTCGGTATAAAGGCGACCGAGAGTGAGAGCGAGAGAGAAAGGAGGAGAGGGTGGCGGCGCCAACGGGTCCCTTTGAACTCCAGCCGCGCGACGCTTCTTCAGGTAGCCGGGCAGACGCATTAGTCACTCCTTCTCTTACCTTTCTCGCGGCGCGGCGGCGGCCTTCGCTCTCTATCCGTCTTCCTCTCGGGGGCCTTAAATGAGTTGCTCAGAATCCTTAATAGGCCGGGAGAGGCGCGCGCTCGCGCCAACCCGGACTCGTGTCAACGTTACAAAAAGGCCGCCCTCCTTTGCGGCGACTGTCAATTACGCCGCTCTACGACTCGAGATTCACTCGGCTTTTCACGCGCGCGTTTTGGCTAATTAGGAAAAATAGGGAAAAATAGAGGGGTCGCGCGCGACGCTTTTTCTTTCGAGGTGGCCGAAGAATTTCCAAAAGGACGGCGAGCCTCCTTTGCGCCCTCAAAGGGGAAGGGAAGTCTTTTGGCGGGCAGAGTGCAAAAAAGATATCCCAGGCCGCGTCGTCGTCGCCGTCGTTGCGCCGGTGGAGAAAAAGGGCCTCGATCTACATATGCGCAGTGGGCGCCGGCGGCAGCCACCTCATTATGAAGTAATTAAAAGCCATTACTGGCGCTATCCTTTATTGCGCGCAGCCGGGAAGAAAGAACGAGAAGGAGGAAAGAGAAAAGCCGACAATGAAGCACCAGTCAGACCCTCATCTTTTATCTTTCCTCGCTATCTCTCTCTCTCTCTCTCTCTCTCTCTCTCTCTCTCGCCGAGCCGCAAGAACAAAATGCAGGCAGGCATAACTAAATATTGATGAAAAATGGAGGGAAGAAAAAGGCCCGGCCGCTTTTTGCCCAGCACTTTCATTAGGGGATGGTCGTGTTTTAATAAAAATCTCTTCCTCGTGACGGAATTATTCTCCGTCTTGATTACTCTCGTTAAAATTTTAAACATCGCGTTTTAAAGAGGGTCAATGCTCCGGCGTTAATAACCGTCCAGGGCGCCGGACTCCTCTACGCACTAATATCCGGTCTGTGATAACCTTAAAATGAGGGGACTATATCAGAATTTGATTGGACTGCAAGTCCATCGCCACAGGCTAAATTGCCGCAGTACGTCAACCGCGGTGTGCGAATCTTAAAAATAAAAAAAAAAAGAAAAAAAACAGCCAACTGTGTCAAGCAATTTCGTCAAACGGCCCGTAAATACAAATCTCTACCTTCCTGCTCAAACAAACGCCGAGCTTATCAGTGGCCTCGAAGCCGCCGGTCGAGCAATTGAATTTCAAGACGCAAGAAGCGCCGCCACCCGGCGCGACAATGGGCGTCGTTGCTTCATTGTTACCTCCTCGGCTTCGTTATTCATTACCGGCTCGTTCTCTCTATCATTTTCATTCGTGTACGAAGCAATCTCTCTCTCTCTCTCTCCCCCCGCGCTCGCAGCGCCGCGGATCAAAAGGATAATGAAGGAAACCTCGGCGGCCGGAGGAGAGAGGAATGCCGGAGCTTGACGGCGCCAGGATCGATTAAGCCGCCGGCCGAATCGGCGCGCGGCAGCTACCGACCGCAAAGACGACGATAATCGCGCCCCGCCGCCACCATTTTTTCTCCCTTCCAAAATGGACTTTTCCAGAGCCACGAGACGACGGCGGGTCGCGCGCGGGGAAAGAGGGCTCGATCAATCACCGAGGCGCCGGAAGAGGCCGAAAACCTGCCTTCATTAGGAGAGGCTAATTTACCAGGTTCGCTTTGAAACGGAGCCGGCGAAAAAAGCAGCGGATCATTCTCATCCCGCGCAGTCGTTAGCTTTTCCCAGCTTTCTCTTCTCCTTTAAAAAAAAAACACAACAAAAAGTCGGCGAAATCGAGTAAGAGATGCGACTACCGCCAGAAGCTAATCCCGAGATTAACGTAATCTGGCGTCAGAATCCACTCGCACCTGTCCGTCGGCAATCCTCGTCGATAAGCCGACAGCGCTGCCGCCAACTCTGCAGCTATCAGGCGGAGAGATTCAGCGCGGCGGAGGACCGAAGTCACGCAGCGAAGGCGATTAGTCGGCGCTGCGGAGTGCGCAGAAGCCGATCGACTCGACTGCCCGACGGGAAATCCTCCGGAGAGGCGCTCTCCGCTAAACAAGCGCGTTTCCCGCTCTCGGGGAGTGCGAGCCGCAGCCTTCGTTCATCTATCACCGTAATGGCGGGGAACGAATTCTGGCGCCAGGAGTGAGCGACGATCGCCGTGGAGAATCGGACCGACTCCGGGGGATAATTCCCCAACTCCTTGAACGCATTACGCGCCAGAGGTACGAATCGGCCTTGGGTTTCGAGTTCGAGCGTATAAGAAAAATGGGAGTTAATGCAGCGGGTGTAGAAGAGAGAGAGAGAGAGAGAAACTGACGGCGCCGGCCGCCGTGATTACGGTGCCGCCTGGCAGGATGTCGGGGAGATTTTTTTTTAATGCGGAGAGCTCATTTTTTCACTTAATTATACGAGTTTTGAATTAGTTGCTATAGTGCTTTGAGAACTGGGAGTTTAACAGTGCCGTTTAACAAACGGTACGAAGGTATTACATACGAGCCAGCAAGGAGACCTAAAAATTACTGGCTAACAAGTGATAGAAAGTATAATTTAAATATGATTTTGTAACAATCTATGCTTTCGTGATAAATTAAGTAGTGGAATTTACAATATTTGGGTAGTGCTTACAACTTTCCTTCAAACAGTCTTAACTCTTAAAAGGATAATCGCCAACGAAACATAAATGATTCGCAGAGCGAAAATTTCATTATTTGTGCAGTTACCTGAAAATTCAAAGACTTAATTTTTGGTAAGTTAAAGCTCTGCCGTACAATTTACAGACAAAACAACAAAGCTGAATGATTATTCGCATAATCGCTCTGATCTCAATGCGACATTCAGAGCGTAAGCGCTAAAACGGCGGAGCCGCAGGTGAAAGCGTCCCGTCACTCAAAACCGACGACCAGTCCATCCAAAAATGACTATTTACTTTCCGCTTTTTAAAAATAGCCGCCGCGCCAGAGCGGTTACGGGATTAGCAGCTCGGCACTTTCGCAATCGTCAAGCTTTAAGCTCGTAATAATAACGGCGAGAGTAAAGAGGATAAGGCAGCCAGTTCCGGAACAGATGCAAGAGAGAGAGAGAGAGAGAGAGAGAGCTCGTCGGAGCCACCAGCCGGCGGTAACATTACTCGAGCGGACTAATTCGTGGGCTCCTCAAGTCGGAGATGGACCGAGGCGAGATAAGCATTCGGCGGCCCGGCGATTTTATCTGCCTAATGGACAGAAGCCACAAAAAGTCAACAGTCACTCGTAGGTGAGAGAAACGACGCCGAGTTGGCGACTGACCGGCGCTTTTTCCAACGCCGCCTCCCTTCCTTCTCTTCCCTTCCACTCTTTTCTTCATTAAGCCCCCGGACTCGGCTCGCAATCTTCTTTCCTCTTTTTCGGGCTGCGCGCGGCCCGAGCGCTGGAAAAAAATTTCAAAACGAACGACGAATAAAGGAAGGCGCGAGTCATTTTGTTTACACGAGAGAGAGAGCGGGGCCTGCGTTTTTTCCTCTTTAATGCATGAAATCGCCAGGATAATAGGCATTTCTTTTAAGCTCTAATGGGAAGCGTTCGATGGCTAATACGTAATTGTCCTTTAGCCTCTCGGAATTTATCAGCCGTAAAATCGCCGAGGCGAGGCGAAATTTTGAGCGATTGCAGTCGTTACGACAGACTTAACAAAAGTACCCGCAGCCTCTTTCAATCGAACAGTCAAAGACAGCTGAATTATCCAAAGTTAATGAGGAAAGACTGAATTAATTGAAGCCTTCCGCGCGTCCCTAAAGGCGAGAAAAACCGCGGCGAGAGCCTTACAACCGGTAAACAAAGAAATTCCCGCAATCGGTGCTGCGCCGGTCGGTGCTTGGGAAGTGTAAATAAAAGGCAAAGCAGCCAGTATATATACATCCCCAGCGATCCGTAACGAGACGAAAGGAGGCAATCACGATGGATTTACCGCTCGCTCTCGGCTCGGCAAGTGGTTATATTCGCACGTATACATGTAATACCCAAGGAGCTGCGCTCTCTCTCTCTCTCTCTCTCTCTCAGCCGTGTACCACGTTCAACCCTTTCACGAGGTGTTAAGAAAATATTATCTCAGCGTCGTTTATGCTTCTCGTGATTTACAGGATTGCACGCTTCTCTCCGTTTTCCGAGGCTGAATGGCCTGGGCTCCTCTCTTCGGGTATATACACTTCGAGATCCTGCCGCTCGATACATAAACATATATATGTATATATATATATATATATACACCTGTGCGCAGATGTGTGTGCGAGCGAGAACGGACTCGAGAAGCTGGCCACTCGTGTGTGTATAGGACTCCCCCTTGACTTTTAGCGTTACGTCTTTCTCAGCTCTGCACGCGGATAAGCGACTCGAGGGATATATATATATATATATATATCGTATACACGTTGCGGCCTCGCGCGCCGTTTATATATTGCCTTTTCCAAAAGGCGCAACTCTTTTCGGCTTAAACAATCGATACGGAACAAAAGCAGCTCCCGCGGCAGCCTCTTTATCTAATGACGCTGCGCGCTCTCATTGTGCTTGACTCCTCGGCTTTTCGGATCGGCATTTTATAGCTTGCGGCCGTGCAATCGAACTGCTAACAAGAACGCGCGGCTCCCTTTCTCTCGCTTTTTCTCTCTCTCTCTCTCTCTCGTAAATCGCCGCAGTCGGCATTGTCCGAGGCCGTGATTTACCGGCCCGAGTCCATTAGTCGTAAAACGCATAAGGCGAATACCATATACCCGCGTCGCCGCCGCCGCCTGTCCCCTCGCGCGGAGCCGTCGAAATATTGGGATAAGACAAATTGCCCGGGCCTCCCCTGTGGCGCGGCGCTGCGGATTAGTCTCTGTGTTATATCGACGTTTCCTTTGTACCGAGTCTCTTATTAAATCAGCGTCGGCGACTGTACTTGCTGGATTTGGGAAAAGGGGTTCCCGCGACTGGCGTTGACGCGATAAAAACTATAGTGTGATTGAAAGGAATCGTCAGTTTTCCGCGACTCTATTTCCATGAGCTGAAAATTGACGTTTTACTTTATTTTTAACTGCACACATTGCTACATTAGGAAGTGATCGGTGTAAATTACTTGGTTCAATAAATTATTGATTGCCTCAGAATGGAATTGTGCAAAATTCTTCAATTTAATTTGATCACTTTTGACCCGACTATAAATCTCAAAATTAATATTCAAAAAGTACAAGGCAGAACTAATAAAAAATTCGATCCGCGGTCGCCTGAAAGTCCCCGTTAAATAAATCACGAGCAAAGCACGCAGCTCAAAGCGCCAAGTATTCCGCGATCTTGATTAAGCCGTGCGGCAGCGCGAACGGCCGGCGCGAGCACCGACGGAACATACATCCACCGACGACAGGCGCAGAAAAAGAAGCGCGTCGAATAGCCCAGCAAGGCCGTCGGTGCGCGGACGAGGCTCGTCCGCGTCTTCGCGGAGCCTCGCTTCGTTTCTCGCTCGCTCGCTCTTTCTCCTAACGACGCAAGAAACATAACGAGCCTGACGTTTAATGCCTTTTTATATAGTGCAAACATTCCCGGAACCCCTACCATGCAAAATGCGACGACTCGTCGCAAATGAGCTGTGCGTCGCGAGAGAGAGAGAGAGAGAGAGAGAGAGAGACCTAATTATATACGACTCCTTCGCAGAAAAGGCTTTACTTCGTCATCGCGCGACGGCAGTCGAAGTCGTTGTCGTCCTGCGCGTAGCCTCCTTTCGCCTTTTTCCAGGATAAGCAGCCAGCGAATGTCACGCAGATGGAATGCGTCGCGGATTCGTTAGCCTGATCACTTCGAAGTACTGTTGCTGCCCCGGTCGATTCCGGTGGAGTAATAAAATCGACTGGGAATTCCGCGAGCTGGATACAGTTACGGATCGGAAGCATTTCCCGCTGAGAAGACGCCAGGACTTTTTTTCAAAACAAAGCGCGCGCCGCAACATTTACCTATAATCTTACTTCGATGAAACGCTTTGCGTTTCGAATCTGCTGGCAATGATTCGAGGATGAAAATTCTTCGGGGAATAAGACGAATACCGCACATTTGTATAGTGGTTACTCACACTGAGAAAAATGTTTTCTAAAATTTACTATAAATGTACGAAAAATTACTATTTTTTTGTGGTAACGCGAGGACATACTCAAATTATGATAAATTTTAGTATAATAACATAAAAAATTAATATATTTGAATAGAAAAATTACTATGTTACATAGTAAAAATTTTGATGTTTTAAATATTGCCATCGATTACAAGAAATTTTAATTATTATATTTTCATATTATGCACATTAA
>JAWWEM010000027.1:13743386-13760753 GCA_035582935.1 Ormyrus thymus
CCTTTGCTTTCATCTAAATTGTGTTTGGATTTTATTTTTATTGAACTTGAATAAAAATAAAACCCAAACAAAATTTAGATTAAAGCGAAGGTAAACTAAATTTTAATCATAATTACATCCATAACGTTTATGTCTGAATTGGAATTGATAGGTTACTTCGGTTTTCTCCTTTGTTCAATGGTTCTTTGGAATTTATTTTTATTGAATTTATGAACTCGATGGTATTCGCGTCAGAATTGAAATTTGCAGATTCAGTTTTCTTTCCTGGTTTGGTCTTAAATATAATAAAATATTTCTGTAAAAATAAGTACACCTTAATTGATTCAGATAAATTGGTAATATTCTTATGAGAATTCTTGTTTAGAGAACAGAAATTTTGTTAATAACATTATTCTTTTTATTAAGCTTACCATCGAAGCAGTCATTGAACGTGTGATTCTTTTGTTGCCTACTTGAAACTTTTTTAGGCCTTTCAGATGAAATATTATTCAATCCGCTTCAAACTCTTTATAAAAATTATTAAATAAGACATTCAGGGTAACTTGGTCTGTTTATATAGAAAATTACTACTGCAAGTACAGTTTAATTAAAATCGAGTGAACAGCTTTATGCAATTTTGAAAAATCAATCACTTGAAATAGTTCAGCTTATTCAAAGATTTACATAAGCCAACAATAGACGGGACGGCGGTGCAATTAAAAAAAAAAAAAGTCCAGCCACTCTCGAGGGCTGAAAAAGCGGCCCCTCGCATCCCTGAAATTGTTATTTAAGTGAAAACGCAACGCCGTGGCTCGGGGCTACGCGCCGCGGCGGCGAGTCTTCGAGGGGGAAGCGAGCGAGAGAGGCTTCGTTCTACATGTAATAATGCCTCATTCGCCGGGGTATAAAAGCAAAAGAGTCCGTCCTTAAAGAGCGACGCAACGATGAGGCAGCATCGCGTTTTATGGGCGCGAAACGCAGCCCGATGGACCATTACTAGTTTCCGACTTCGACCAGGAAGTTATTACGACATCGTTAAAACCGATCCCCTGCTACACTCGTTCACTTTCGCGCTTCTTGTTTTTCGACCTCCCCTTCTTATATCGACGAATGCAGCGCCTTGAGGATCCGCGTTTTCTTTGAGAAATTCTTCTGATTCATGGCTGCATTTTCTCGGCTCGCTTTTTCCGTCCGAGCATCTTTATTCCCCTGTAAAATTTTGTTGCGCCAGGATTTTCTTCGCGACTGTTTACCATAATAAATACCGAAAGGAATCGGACCACTTCCCTTTTCCACTTTCTTCCCACCGCAACCTCACTGTTATCGGTACGCGGCTTGGCAAGAAATTCCGTGAGCTGATAAAAGCTCGAGCCCACTTTTTTGAAGTCCTTAAGTGCTCCGAAACGACGTTGTTACATCGAAAATTGCCTCGATGCGATGCTCAGCCTTTTATTCCGAGGCGTAAAATTGATAATCTCTTCCACCTGCCGGACAAGCCTACGCGCCGGAGCTTCACGCTCCTCGGCCTTAAGGACGTGACGGTTAGCCAGGCCGGGGCTCCTTAAAAATGCCCCCTTTTTTTAATAAAAACGAAGAATTACTTAACCGGCAGTAAACGTCAGAAGGCCGACGTTCCGCCGACTAAAGAGCACAAAGGGCCATTCGTCATTTTCGCGTACAAGAGAGAGTAGCGTGAGAGAGAAAAAGCTCGGAGAAAAAAAATCTCGACAGGTAGCTGCCGCGCCGAGAGCGAAGGAGAGAGAGCGAGAGATCAATATATGCACGTAGCTCCATATCCGGCGCGCGATGCGTGATGCGGGGCTTTTAGCCGCTCGGCGTTTTTCCGCGGCAACCGGCTGACTCCTTTAAACGATAAGGGCTCGCTTTGCGGAAAGCTTCGGCGCCCGACTACCGGGCCATTACTCCATCAAGCGGCGGGATCGGTCCGCTCCTTCCTTTTCTCCCCGCGCTCCGCCGCTCCGTACCGTAAAATGTATTAACTTCTCTTTTCGCGGCGAAGCCGGCGCGCGGCGGTGCCTCTCTCCGCAAAGTGTAAATTTACGCCGGTTATTAAAATCCATGTACAGCAACGAGCCGCGCCGCGCCGAGGGAAAAGCGCCTCCTCTCGGCATGAAGCGCTTATACGTATTTATCATCCTCTCTTCTCTCCTTCTGCTTTGACGCGTGCGCGGGTCCGAGCGCGCGCACGGAAAATAACACTGGCCCGCGCGGTGATTACTATCATTTGCCCCCCTCCCCCGTCGGAGTAGGCAATGAACTTTTATTTACAACCAGATCTGGAGTCGCGAGCGGGCGAGCGCCATTTTTTGTACGAGCGTCGCGCGATTTCGAATACGTATCCACCGGCTGTCGATTGCAGCTCCTTCCGGCGTCGCGAAACTTTGATCGTGATTTTTCTGTGCGCGCGCGTACGAGACTGTTGTCTCGGTCGGACGCCGCGGCGAGTCTGTGCACTTTTACGAGGGGATTATTTTTTCGAGGTTCTTGTCCTCGATCGGATTTCGATGCAGTTTTTGCGAGCTTTACATTTGAATAAATTCATGCGGTAATGAAAGGATGCCAGCGGCCAGATTACAGCGTGCAGCTCCTTACATCTCTCTGTGCGGACTGGAAATATGCTCGGAACAGTAGCCTCTTGATTATACGCATTACATTGGACATAACTGGTAGCGCGTAATGAAATAATTGAAATAATCACACGGCCGGGTAGACAACGACTGAGCGTCTGCCATTAGACATGTCGTTCACCGACGGCAAATCGATTATTGTTTTTTTTTTTCTTTTCTTTTTTTTACTAGGAACTATAACCGGATCTGCGCGCTATGTCATTGCTCTAAAACTGAGCGGCGAGCAGACTATTTTATTGCAATGCACTCGAGGAGTATTCCAGTAGCAGCGGATGTTTTATTTCCATTACTTTTGCCGTTCGTTAAGTGGATGATAACTGGCTGAGGTGGATCCAGATTTATTTATCATGGTTCAGTCTAATTGATTCTTATTTTGGTGGCTAAACAACACGTTCCTTTGCCAAAGTTTTGCTTTGTGAGATTACCGCAAGTTTTAGATACATTTACTTGATTTATAATATTGAAATAGTGGAAAACTAGTCCAAGCTAAGTAATGAATCCGTACTTTAGGGAACACCGTTTAAGAGTGCTAAATAAAAATGTCCTGTCGAATAACATAACTAAGCAATAAAATAATTTTGAGGTGATTTTCTGTTGCCAATAAATAGTATCGTAAGTAGAAAATTTTACCCTTTTTATTAAACATAATAAAAATAAATGGTACGCAATATGATTTTCTGCGTCTGAATGCGAAATATAGGAAGTTTTACTCTCCGCGGTTAACAAATGAATTTTCATGAAACAGGAGAAGCCAAGATCTCTGAATCACAGATTCAATTCCAGCTTTGAAATATATTTTCGCATTGTCAAACCTTGAACTTTGACTCTCTGAATTTTGATAAACGTACACGGAGAAAAATCGCTAGTAAAATTTACCTTAAATGTAAGTAAAAGTTGCTTAAAAAGTTGAGCAAACATGTTAAGTAAACTTTACTCAGCTTTATAAGTAAATTTTACCGAATACTAGGCGCCATTTTTCTTTCTGTCCCTCTCGCACGTGCGGTGGCTTACTTGATAAATCAAGTAAATTTTACTCAAGTCAGAATCAGTATCTTTTACTTATACCTTTCAAGTAAATTTCACTAGCGATTTTTCTCCGTGTGCTCCAAAGTCTCGGTCGAATTCGCGCGTCAGAATTCCGGTCCCACCGCCCGTTTCCCAGCCCTTCGCCGCGTCGCTCGGACGCCGCGTAATCCGCCCAGACTGGCAAGCTCGTCGCCGCGGCGGCGCGACTCCGTGCTGCGCTCGCATCCGCGTGTATCTCCCCCGCGCGTTATGGGAACAAAAGTCCCGGGGGCGTCGGGAGTCCGGCATAATTCGCACGATGCGGGGCATATAATGTCGAAATTGCCCCGCCGCGAATGGAACACATATAAAAGGATGGCAAGGCGCCTGGCGCCGCGCGGCTTTCCTCCGCGAGTCGGCCTTCGTTCGCAGGCACGTTTCCGGCGAGCGCGCCTGCATATCGAGATAGGCATAAGCGTTTAAGTGCCAATGGGAATTTCGCGTAACTAATAGGCCGGCGCGAGGCTTCTTTTTTCGTCTTCGCGCTGCTCTATCATTTGCTGCATTATAGGTTCATTATAAGCTGAATCGGGCTGGCGAGAACAAACCCTTTATTTTCTTTTTGCTCAGATTGCTTAGGCCCGAATGCTGGCGAAGGGAGAGACAGAAAAATAGACAATGCTGCCACCCATCGGCGAGGATTCTCTGAAGATGAAAAAGCTTTGATATAGACCCAGATTAAGAGTGGATTATCGGATCGTCGCCTCCTTTTCCTTACTCTCTTCTATTTACTTCTCCGTTTTTGGAGAACGAGGCGAAGTCGCGAAATTTCGCGAAAGTGAATTTGGATCCCCCCACCCCTTTGTTTTTCTTCTCGGCGGTGTGTTAGGGAAATGTTGGTGCTATTGTCGATGGGGCCACAATATTGGAATAAGTTTTAGTTTTCGGAATAAATTGGATGGCAGATATACGTTTAAATTCCTATGTTTAAGATACTTTCAATGAATTTGGAAGCTTTAAAGTTTATTGAAAATACTTTCATATTTTTGAAGCGGAATGAAAGTATGTATTTTTGGCGCGCCGATTTAAGTTCAATGAAATCAAAGCAAATGAAGTTTTTACTTTTTGACTTTTTGCAAAATCATTCAATTAATTAATTGCAACATTATTGATTCAATTGGTACAACTACCTGCAAGCATAAATGGAGAAACTAAGATTTGTTGAAATTAAAATATCCTTGATTGAGATGTAATATACTATTACGTACCGTCGCTTAGCAATCCGTTTGGTTCAACTGAGAAATATTTGCTCATTTTATTCAATACTTTCATCATTTTTACTTTCTTTTTGTTGTTTGTTCTTTTTATCTTTTTTTATTTTCGACTGCATTTTCGAATTGCATGGATTTTCTTTTTTTAAAGGCGCGTCTAGAACTTTTTTGCTTTCCGTTTGTTCTGGTTTTACCTGTTACAAATTAGACTCGATTTTCAATTATATTAGAATAAATTATTTTTAATTTTTGTAATAAATCCTGACATTTCTTAAAAAACGTTATAAAAATGTAAAAAATTATACCTCGGTCTTTTTTGCATCAATGGTTTTTTTCTCATTATCGTGTCTTTTTTTACGTTGGCACTTTTAATGCCAGATATTTTTATCGATTCATCTAATTTAGCTTTGGTATTGGATTCATCTAAATTAGCTGTGAAGTAGATACAATTATCATATTAAAATGAAATAAAAAAGGGAATTTAAAAATTGCGACTTACTTTTAGTTTTGTTTATTGGTTTGTCTGCTTTCACCTTGATGGTTCAGATAAGTTTTGTTAATAATTTTTATAATTTGTGTTAATAACATTATACTTTTTATTAAGCTTACCATCGAAGCAGTCATAGAACGTGTGATTCTTCTACCTTCAAAAGTCTTTATTTTCCTAAAAGCAGGGTATGTTTTAAATATTACTTATTCATATCTTTAGTTTTTAAATTTATTAACAAATATCAATATTTTTTAATTAAAAAAGTTTTAATCTTACATCATCTTTCTTTGTTGGAATAATTTTCTTTTCCGTTTTATTTTTCGTTTTGAATAAGGAGTCAAAAGTAGACACTAGACTTTCAACTGAGCTGCTTAATCCATGTCCGGCTTGGATTGTAGTACCGAAGATTCGTAAAAAAGATTGTTGCTAAAATTTTTGGCAGGATGGAAAAGTGAACAAGATAAAATGCAAAAAGCAGACCAGATTAGATTAATCAATGTACTGGATGATTATTATAATAAAAGAGAAAAGTGGCTAATCGTTGAAAAGCTGAAACTAATTAGAAAAAAAAGAGAAGAGCAAGGAATTGAAAATCAAGCCGATTCAGTTATTTTCGATTTAGCCGCCAGTTGTTTACTGGAAGATGAAACCGAACTTGAAGAACAGTACGCTGCAATGTTTCCGGAACCTCAACCTTTTCAAAATTGGAAAACCGAAGAGCAAGCACTAGAAAGGTATTTAGCGCACATAGAAATTGATTGTGCAAGTAGCAAGAAACCGGCTACGATATTGCCTCTAGAAAATCAGAAGGCTGACTGAATCTAATCGGTGGGGCGTGAATTGTGGATTTGTTTTGATATGCATGCAGGTACTTCTAGCGTTTATTTTGGTTTACTTTAAGAGCGTTTGTATTTAGGATTGGAAATTAATAGACTACTCTTGGTTAATCAACTCGTGGTTAATTGAACAATATTTTTATGTAAGCTTGTCGATTAGTTTTAAACGCTGAATTTTACATTTCACAAGCACAATATAGAATAAAACTTACACATTAATAACTAAATTTTCTGCTGAACAACTAATCTCACGCAAAATTTTTTGAAATTATTTAAAAAATTATGAATCATATAGGTTGCGCGTGCCCGCTTTAGAACGAATACAGTATGCAATACTGGATTACCTGCATATGGATGAATCATAAATTTCATTCGTTCTTTCTTTTTTTCAAAGTAAGTATGATGTCGTGAAATCTAGTATTACGAAGCACTTAAAAACGATACGTAACAAAGATTAGAAATTCAAACTGCGCTCGGTACAGAGACTAACATTGGCGGTGTCCCCCGATCGATAAAACAGGCTCGTCCCCGCCGGTCGGGAGAGCCGGGCAATTTGCCGTGTTCTGCATCTCTCTCTTCCCAGCCGTGACGTCACCGTCGCCGTCCGTGTGGTGCCGCGAGCTCGCCGAGTGTGCGTTCAAGACACGTTGTTCCCCTTGGCTGCGAGAGTGAAAAAGCTTGTGCACGCTTGAAAAACGGCTTGCGAACATCAGCTGTTCAAGGGCTTATCAGCAGGTATTTTCCTTCCTTTTTATTCCCGCGGGGAGGCATCTTTTTTATTAAGCACTTCGTGCCAGTTTTCGGGACCCGTTCTGGCAGAATTTTTTAATGTATTTACGGAAAATAGAGCCTCGCAAAGGCGTTCGGGGAGTCAAATGGATTTACAGATAGGATTTTTCAGCGTTGCTACGCACGAAAAGGGACCGGTAAAAGGGCTGTCAGAAATAGTTGAAATAAAAACAATTCAATCGGCCCAAAACGGGAGGTTAGACCGCGGAGTCTACAAGATAGGTTAGGTGCTGTACTCTGCTCCTCTCGCTGCGCGGTACGTCAACAATGTGGCAGCACTGCTCGACTTGGTTCGATTTAGACCGCGAAAAGCTGCCAGATGTTCCCGTGTTTTCTTTCCACGTGCGTGACTGTGAAAAGCTTCTTTCTAAGCTTTCCACTGAAATTAATTAATTTGATTGCGCATCTTAAATATTAAGTATGATGCTGAACAAAATGAGTAAAAAAATTTTATTTTCAATTAAAATAAATTTTAAGTTATTACAATTGCTATAATTCTATTTCAGAAAACGTAAAACTATATATGTTGACTGCACAAATTAATAATATTTACCA
This sequence comes from Ormyrus thymus, assembly GCA_035582935.1. Taxonomy (NCBI): domain Eukaryota; kingdom Metazoa; phylum Arthropoda; class Insecta; order Hymenoptera; family Ormyridae; genus Ormyrus; species Ormyrus thymus. The sequence goes on from JAWWEM010000027.1 coordinate 13,750,960, forward strand.
ACCCGAAAAAAAAAAACCAAGAAATGATTCAACTTTTCAACTTTCACATCCGGACTCTCGGCATTCTCGCTTCCGCGGGCAAGGAGCAACAAAAGTTAAATTCGATTTACGGGCAGTAGAAAGGCGCCGTAGCCGCTATCATTCTTTCCTCGGCCAACTTAAAGCGGACGCCGAGGCTCGGTTGTAGCGGGAGTAAAGGTGTTCCATCGACGACACACTGTAATCTGGCAGCGGAGTCGCGCACAGCTGCCGCGATGGTGGACCGAAGTAATAAAGAGCGGCGGGAGATAGAGAGAGAGAGAGAGAGAGAGAAAGAGCGCAATGAGGGAAGGAAGCTCGAGTTGATGCGGTGGCGGATTGGCGGCCTCGGGCGCGGTTGCGGATCCTCGGCGCGATGCCGGTGATTCGCGGTTGCGGTGCCCAGTAATCGGCTTCCAAACCGCCATACTCGGCGCCCCGTCTCTCCTCTCCCTCTGCCCTTCGCCAGGGCGCTTTTTGCTCGAGCGAAGCTCTCTTTTTCTTTCTGATATTTTGCAATTGAATAAGGCAATCCCGAAAAAACGGACCGAGCCGATGAAAGTCGTGGTTACTTCGCTACTTTTGAAGCCTCGCCTTTATTAATTTTTCGAAAGCTCGCAATCTCGGCAAGGGTCGTTCTAAACCTCACGTTCAATTCCTCGAGGGGCAATTCAGAAAAGACAACGGCTGCCTTCTCATCAGTTCCGCGCAATTATAAACTCCGCTCGGAAGAAAGAAAAGGCGAAATGCACGAGCAGCAGGCGCTTTCCATCGCGAAAATAGCCCGGAGCCTCGCCGCGACATCGACGGCGATGATCGTTCCGGTCGGTGTGCGCGACATCGCGTCGCCTCGCACGTAGACGTTTGAAGCGCCCGCTCCCCCCCGGAGGCGCAACGGCAGCGATTCCTCGCGCGCGCGCGGCCAGTTCTGCCCCCCCTCCCCCCCGGAGGCTCCGGTAATCTCGCGGTAAATACTGCAATTCCGAGCGGGTCGGATCGCGCGAGCGCATTAATATAATTAGTCACCGCGAGCGAGAGCGACGGGGGGATCGAGAGAGATGGAGGAAAGAAGCCTTCGAAAAAAGGGCGACTTCGTCGTCGGGGCTTTTCGCCCCGCGGCTGAGATTTCGAGAGTCGAGAGCGGGAGGCCTGCTTGGGCGTTCTTCCGCTGATTGGAGAGGTGGATTTTGTTTAGTCGGGGGTATGTAATCCAATAGTTACGGGCTCAAGCCGAAATTACACGGTTGTAGGCATTGTGCAGTTTTTGCGAGGGAAGGGCTTCGCTTCTGCGACGATAAAAAAAATAGGTGGAACAATAGAAATTCGCGTAATAACTCGAGATTGAGCTGAGCGAGTAATCAATCAGGCCGAAGACGCGCGCGACCGCGCGAGAGCCTGCGATTCCCGATGCGTCGGATGCAAATCCGCAAGGCGCCACTGCGCTCGATCGGCCCCCAAAGCGATGAGCCGGCCGTCGACGAGTAACGCCCCGGCCCCTCGGACGCGAATGCAAGCGCGCACCGCGGAAACGATTGCCTCGATTGCCCGTAATGATAAAGGCGCGGCGAACGATCGCGATCGCGATGTGTGCGTCCGTATACACCGATTCGATAGCGATCTGACGAAGTAAAGGAAGAGAGAGAGAGAGAGAGAGCTCTTTTCGGAGCCTACCCTTTTCATCGAGGATTTTTACTTAAATTTGATTTTTAATTTTGCCGCATCTCTGCTCTAGCATGGCGCCGAAAAAAGTGGAGGAGCCGGAGAAGAAGCCACTCATCGGACGCGTGGGCACGAATCTCAAGGTGGGAATTGTTGGAATTCCAAATGTTGGAAAGTCGACTTTCTTCAACGTTCTGACGAAGAGCCAAGCAGCCGCTGAGAATTTTCCGTTCTGCACCATCGATCCGAATGAAAATAAGTATCTTTACGATTGGCAAACAGTTAATTTCTTACGAAATACCGCAGCCTGTCGAGTTTTAATCCATGTTTAAAAAAAAATATAATATTTTAATCCTTGATTTATCGACGACAGTCTACAGTATAAATGTGTGGTCACATAAATATTTTTTATTCCCATTCTTAAATGCTCCTCGTAACCTAAAAATTTAACGATGTGCTTTTCACTTTTTTCACTCTATCTACAAAATAACCTAAAATACAAACACCATCTTTCCAACGCTAATTTTATTGTATGAATCTTCAAATGAAAAATGAAGTTAGTAGACCCGGATAAATTGAAGTTTAAAAATTGCAAAATCGTAGATTTCAAGCTCGACACGTCGATAGTCGCGAGACGAAGCACCCTGCACATAATCAAAGGCTACGAGAAGAAATGCGAAGAGACCGAAGAGACCACCTCGCGCGCGCCGAAGCACAGTGCTTACCCTTACTCCGAAACAGATCCGAACTGCCAAGCGTTCTTCAAGCTACCCGGCGAAATTCCGTACTCCGAGGAAAGGGCGCGAATTCAGTACCTCGAGACCAAGCCCGTGTGTTACATCGTGTTCGGGAAGCCGGGCTTGGAGGTCGAACAAGTAGCCGAGATGATTGCACTCAGCAGGAACTGCATTCTGATTTCGGCCTCGAAGATCTTGCGCGAGCTCGAGGAAAATAAGGCCTATTTCAGGACGAACAAGCACGACCAATTGGTGTGCGGCTGCAGTCCGTTGGAGAACGAGGCCTGGGACACGATACTGGTCCGCATCAATCGAAGAGATGTCGTGCACAGAGGTTACGTCTTGGAAGGCCTGCCTATCGTTAAGAACACCGCGGTGCCGTCCGTCGTAGAAGAGGTTTCCGTGTCTACTGCGGGGGCAGGTGACTCGCAGCCAGTGATTCCGGAAAAAAATAGTTACCTGTTAGTAAACATGCCCAAATCAAATTCCGACCTCTCTGAAGAGACAACAGATTCGCCACCCTGTACTTGCACGACCGAATCGAGTGACCGAGACAAGTCTTTGTGTTCCTTGTTGCCGAGCAGCCACACCGAGTCGTTGTTGAAGTCTTCTCTTCCGGAAACGTCGACTGAAAGCTCTGATACTTGCGAGTGCTCCTCTCTCAGAGTGGTGGACAAGTGTTGCAAGTGCAGCGTGCAATATCAGCTTGACCAAGTCTTTAATCAGTGGTGCATGAAGCCGGATATTATCATAAATATTTCTTGCCCCGACGAAGAAATTATGGCGAAGCACAGTAAGGTTTACTGTCCACCGTCTTCCAGCGGTGGCGAGCATGTAAATAAGGATTCCGACGACGCTTCAGATGTAACGAATATTCCGTCGAATAGCATCTTTGATAACGTAAGTTTTTATTCACAAGTTGAATATCCGCTTGAAAAACTCGAGCAGGAATTGCACGATTACAAGAAATATGCTCTAAAGCTTGTTCAGGGAATTTTACTTCGGCACAATCCGCAAAATTTAATATGGCTCGACGGTCGTTATCCTTTCATGCACTGTTTCGAAACTGTTAAAATACGCTTAGAAACCTTACCTCTCCAGACAGTTCTTATTCCCGAAAAACTTGCCCCCGTGAGAAGCTACGACAGTAATGAATCGCCAAGTGAAACGAATGAAGATTACGAGGAAGAGTCTTTTGAAAGCGAGGCAGATAATTTGGAGCGCGCGTTTGAGGAAATAAAGAGAAGCGGAGCGCTGTCTGACGAGTTTCAATTGAAATTATCGCGATGGAAATTTCTTTGTCCGGTCGAGCTTGCAAAGGGGAAGAAAATTGAGGGAAGTAAAAAGTTCGCCGTACGTTTCATGAATTGGGTATTCTTCTCGTCGTCCGGCGAAGCGATGGAAACTTTCATTGAAAATCCAAGGCCGTATTTATTGCCACCGAATCCGAGACCCAGCTGTAGAATTGCCGTAATTGGACCTCGATACTCGGAGAAATCGCGGTTAAGCTCTAATTTAGCCAAAAACTTGGACAGCGTCACTGTAAATGTGCGTAACGTAGTCGCATACTTAAGTCAGGGGTCGGACCTTTCTCCTAATTATAGTACTTTAGATTTATTAGGTGGTAAGGTGCCCATTGAATCGATTGTTAATAGAATTGCAGAGACAGTTGAAAATATACCAGAGCAACATTGTTACGATTTTTTTAGAAATAGGGGTTGGATATTAGACGACGTAAATTTAGATTATGAATTGTGTAAAAGACTATTAGAAAACGATGTGTCCATTGAGACAGTCATCATTTTATTTGAAAGTTATCCGTATACTAAATTGTTAAGAACTTACGATAAATTGCAAGCAAAAACGCCGTGCGACGATCAAGCTGAAGATTTCGAAGACTTCTTGGACTGCCTGTATGAAAAAAAGTTGGACATAAATGATTACAAGAAAGAATTGGATTATTACAATAAAAATGTTCGAATAATTGCAAATAAGTTAGCTAATCTTGGATTAGATGTTCTTTTATGTGATCGCAAGGACGTTGATAATTTATTCGAGTTTGCAAGAAATCACATAAGGAAGGATTACGGTGTTCCATTTAAAACATTCGACACTGGCGAAGAGGAAGAAGAAAATGATGAAGCTGAATCTGATGGCAATGAAACGGACAATGAAAACAAAAGCTTTCATTTCGGTGATTGTTATGATTACTGTCCTGTATCGTTATTAAGACACGGAACTTTATTGAAAGGAAAGTCGAATTATCGTTGCTCTATCGATGACAAGGTATATTTTTCATCGTCTGAAGAAGCGTTAAATGATTTAATTGCCAATTTTGAAAATCTCGGCGTGCCATTTCAACGTGAAATTGGCCACATCCCACCCCTAAAAGTTTTTATTGTGGGATACCCAGGGTGTGGAAAGTCAACTTTAGCAAATTTGATTTCTAGAGAATATGGCCTAATTAGCGTCGATTTTTTTAAAAATTTTGCTGATTACATGCAGCATCGAGGAGTAGACGTAGAAGATTTCAGAGCAAAATACAGAAGGCCAAGTAATATAATGCCAGAGTACTTGAGCGAAACTGAATTGCCAGAAAATTTAGATGACGTAAAGTATGATACAAATAAACCGGTATTAGGTAAATTTTGTTGTCAGTACTTAAAAGGAGGCGCCTTACTACCGTCTTTTATAGGTAAAAAGATTATTTTAAACTTTTTTAAAAATGCTTGTATGGGTTATGGCGTAGTTTTACATTCATTTCCTAATAACGTGCATGATTTTGAATTTATGATGAAGAACTTTGCCATTCCTGACGTTATCATTCAGTTGGATTGTAGCACCGAAGATTCGAAAAAAAGATTATTGCTAAAATTTTTAGCAGGATGGAAAAGTGAACAAGACAAAATGAAAAAAGCAGACCAGATTAGATACATCAATGCACTGGATGATTATTATAATAAAAGAGAAAAGTGGCTAATCGTTGAAAAGCTGAAACTAATTAGAAAAAAAAGAGAAGAGCAAGGAATTGAAAATCAAGCCGATTCAGTTATTTTCGATTTAGCCGCCAGTTTTACTTATTCTAATTTGTCTTCAATAGCTGATTTCGACCTAATTAACGTGGAAGATGAAATAGAACTTGAAGAACAGTACGCTGCAATGTTTCCGGAACCTCAACCTTTTGAAGATTGGGAAACCGAAGAGCAAGCACTGGAAAGGTATTTAGCGCAAATAGAAATTGATTACGAAAAAGCTGCTGCCAATTTATCTGTCGTTTACGAGCACGTTGCTCATGAAACTATCCCCATACCTTGGTTCGAAATAGACGCGACTCCGGATATTGAAAAAGTATTTTTAAAAACACTGCAGATCTTAACGCCATTTGTTCTAAAGAATTCGTCATTCTTTGAAAAAACCTTCGTTATTAAGAATGAAACTGCCGAGTATCTGTTGGCATTCGGATACTATTTCTTAAGTCCTTTTGGAAGATTCTGTCCTATCCAAGTATTTAAGTCAGAAAATCCCTTTCCAATGTTTTTACCGTTAGCTAGTCAGAATGAAATATTTGCCGTACTTCATCGCCAATACGTGTACTTTCTCGCTGGCAAAGAGGCCCTCGACCAATTTAGAAAGGAACCGCTCAGGTATTTAAAACAAGATCCTTGCTTACCAATGGTACCTGCCCTCATCTCCATAATCGGGCCACCGAAGTGCGGAAAAACTACTTTGTGCAAGCGATTTTCAGCTACTTACAAATTCGAAGTCGTTTCGCGCAGCGAAGTAATAAATTACGTCTTAAATAACTTTCCTTGCACGGAACTGACCCATCGTATAAATCAATACGTACTGCTGGATAATCCCGTGCCATCGCGTTACCTTTGCGAAGCAGTCAGTCTCTTCCTGTCGAATCTCCAGTGCGTCACTCAGGGCTGCGTCTTCGACAATTTTCCCTCAAACATAGACGAAGCTCGACAGTTCGTTTCCGCAGGCATTATTCCGAACGTCGCTGTCGATTTGGAGGCCCCGCTAGATTTCACCCTCGAATGTTTCGCGAACGACGACAGAGCACCGTTCACGGCTCAATGCCACATCGACAGCTACGAGCATTGGAAAACTGACGCCGACCTCTTTCGGAATTGGATGAACAGGTGTTACGGCAACGTCGTTAAACTGAACGCAACCGAAAGCAGAGAAGGAGTTTGGCGTCGCGCGAACGAAAAGGTTAAATTCAGATTCCGCAAGTTCTTGAAGTACATCCGCGAAACCGGCCACGACAAGGTGCGAAATCTCGAGTTTTCAGGCATCACGCCGGCGATGATCGAGGAGCGACTCTCTCGCTATCAGCTTCTCTGCCCAGGCTGCATTTACTTGGACCAACGTTACAAATCCTTCGACGCCTCGACCAGCCGCGAAGGACTGGTCGAATTCCGCGATCGTTACTACTGGTTCTGCCGCAAACACCTGAGATGCTTCAAAGCCGCGCCGATCGTCAGCTTGAAACGCTTCGAGCAGCTCGAGCTCCCGGGCGACTACCCGCAACTAATTTTCGACACCATCGACCTGGACAACGTTTGCTGGTCAGCTCGCCTCGCGAACAACGGCTTCTGCCTCGTGACTTACATCGACAACCTGCCGGAGCGCGTGCTGGAGCTCGGCAAGCCGAGCTTAGCCGTCCACTTCCAAGACCGCCTGTACCTCTTCGCGTCCGAGGCCTGTCGGGTGAAATTCTGCGAGAGATTCCCGCAATACGCGAGCTTCCGCATCCACCTCCCGAAGAAGCTGGATCCCATCGACCTGTCGGATCTGCCGATCAGAGGCTACCTGGAGCAGAACGTCGCGGCCTTGCTCGTCAAGGCCATCAACAAGGTCGGCAAGGTGCGCCCGAAAATCTACGGACTCTCCGCCAGCGCCTCCGCCGCGGTTTACATGAGCAGCTACCTCATGGCTCATCACCCGTCGCCGGTCCAGCACCTGCACAAGGAGGCTCTCGAGCGGATGGAAGCGCGCTGCCAGTACTTGGAGGCGGCCACGAGGCTCATGAAGGAGAAGCTCAACCCGTGGATCGTGCACGAGACCGACGGAGACGCCGACACCGTCGCCAGCAAGCGCGATAATCAAGAGGACACCAGATCCACCTCGTCGCGCATCCCGTCGGTGAAATTCCAGAGGGTCTCGGACGGTGGCAGCGACAGCGAAGATCCGATTGTCGGTTGACGAGCATGTCTGTAACGTTAATGTACTGTATAAATAAAGGTTCGATTGAAAAAGTTCTGCCCGCCTTGAAAAGCCTTGGAAATATTTATGTGACGATGCAAAAAACTGAGTAAAAGGTCGAGTGAAATGTCAATGTCTGCCTAACCGAGACTCTTCTTCCCGGCAGCACGTAGGGTACCAGTTCCGGACGCGCGCTACGACTACCTCTGCGAGTACTTCAAGCCCGCGAGGTAAGTACTCCCCGAGCTCTTTGGGAAAAATCGCGAGAAAGGAGGCAGAGAGACAGTCGGTGCGTCAAAGGGCTCCTCCGGCCCGGAGTAGGGGTCTGGCGAGCCGGAATAACCGGCGGCACGCTCTCCTTTATTCGAAATCTGCAATGCAGATGACGCGGCGCCGTGTCCTCTCTTTTCCCTTCGCTCGGGAAACGTCCTCGCTGACTCGGCGAATTTCGCGACGTGTTTTAGGCCCCTCCCACTTTGGCTCCTTTATCTTACATTCGGGGTGTGGGGGGGGGGGGGGGCGCGAGAGCGAGGCGTTTTTTTATTCCGACGGAGCGCCGAAGCCGCTCGTTATGCTTTTCGATTTTCTATGAAGGCGCCAAGGCGCGATTAGCGATTATCGGCGTGGGAGCAGCTCGGGCGTTGCCGCAAAGTTTGCTATTGCCTTTGTGTCGCTGGAAGGGAATCGGCGCTTCTGTGTATTCGCGCGATTTTTAATTGAGATTATTTAAATTTCAAGAGAGATTGATTGGGCGTATAATTTCAATTAGTTGTATTCAATTTAGGATTCATTCAACGGGAAGGTTCTTTTTATCCTTTACGATCTTTAAATAATTTTCGAAATCTTTAACAAATACCAAAAAAAGGCTTCGCCTCGAATTAAAATTAATCGCGCGCGCAATAGACCGGATAAACCAGCTGAATCCCGAGGGCCCGTCCGTCCCGAGCAAACAAATTTATCCAAGACCTCGGGGCGAAACTAGACAACAGCCCGCCGCGCACGCGACAAGCGCAATCAGCTACGATACATTTATACGGATCCGCGGCGAATGGCGCGTAATGATCCCCGCGCGCGGCGTAATTGAAAATGCAAAGCAGCTCTCGGGCGAGAGGGCCTTTGATCCGCGCGGATATCTCCCGCGACGTGTGCGCTCGAGCCCCGACAATGGAGCAGCGGGCTTATTTGGAGGCGCCTCTCGCCGGTTTCCCGCGGCACGTGACGCGTGCGCATCGATGGCGGCCCGATGAAAGCGGACTAATGCGCCTTTTCTTCGCATCGCAGCCCGAGCCCCGAACGTCAAAGGATAATTATTTAACGAGCGCCGGATCGGCCGATTGTAAATGCGCGCGTCGAGCGCTCAGTCGTATTGGAGCTGTATTTTAATGCATCGCAGAATGAAAGGATCTTGTTTAAAGAGGCGAATGCTTGGTACTTAAAGTTGATATTTGGAATATTGATTCATGCAAGATCCATGTTTTTGTTCTGTTTTTTTTTTTTTTGCTTTTTTTTTTAGTAAAGTGCCGGCTTTCTTGAACGTAGTGGACATTGCTGGACTAGTCAAAGGTGCCGCCGAGGGACAGGGTTTAGGAAACGCCTTCTTGTCTCACATAAGCGCTTGCGACGGCATTTTCCACCTTTGTCGTAAGTAAACAAAAAAAAAACAAACAAAAGCAAACTCAACTTTCCGCCTACTGAATACGTTCATCGACGCAATTCTCGCAAAGAAATTACGCGTAATCGCCTCGCGATTACATACAGCGAAATCACATAAAGCTATTTGCGCAAAGAAGCTATATACTTCTTACCCTCGGCTACGGCGCATAATATGCACACACACTCGATTTACCTCGGAGAAATAAGACGCGCGGCGGTATAGCCGTCCGCGTCTTCAACCCCTTCCCGATCCAGAAATAAAGCGGCGTCATTGTGTACGATAACAGTTAGACTCTAAGCGAACAAATCAATGAGCTTGAAGCCTACGCACTTCCAACGAGCGATCCGCTCAATTATTCAGAGGGCCTGCGCCTATAGTTGCGCGTAAATACACATGTGTGCGCGGGGAACTGGGTCGCCGACTCATACATCATTTCTAGACCGACTGCACGGCTCTCTTACGAGCCGCACGCACGCTTTCAACTTTCTTTTGTGGGGGGCGGGGGGGGGGGG
>JAWWEM010000027.1:13760853-13792745 GCA_035582935.1 Ormyrus thymus
AACTTTCTTTTGTCCCCCCCGCCCCCCCCCCCCCCTCAACCCGCGGAGACATTTCGAGACTATATTTGCCGGCGCGTTCATGCAGTTACGCAGACCGTTTTAGACGAGTCGCTATGTATAATATTATAATGCACGCAACGAGACGGGATCGATGTGGGGCTGCTTTAGTTGCCTTTTTTTCCTTGGAAAGGCTTCGCGGAACTCGAGTCGTCCGGGAGGAAAGTTGACAGTGCGCGACGTATGTGAATGCTCGGTTTATATTTTATTAGGGTTATAGTCTTATTATTGCTTCTGGCTCTTCGGGCATCTTTAAAGTTTCAGCGACTCAAGTACTGAAAAAGTAACGACCTAGGGCAGCTCGCATAATTCTGCACTCACAAATTGGACGACTCGTTTATTAATCGGAAAGGTCGGAGCTAGACTCGCCGAAGATAAAAGCTGCTCATTCATATAATAACGATCGCAATTTTATCGGAGGAAAGCATTGAGGAGGAAGGCGAGCGAATAAGTAATTGAAGGCCCCTCGGCTTCGTACGCAGCAGCCGAAACGAGCTGCTCGTTACTTTGCCCGCACCTTCATAACATATAAAGGAAGAAAGCGGCAGCTCGTTCGGCCCGAAAGATTAGCGTAATTTTTCGGTCGCGGCTCCGTATAGGAGGGGGGGGGCATGTATTTACACTTTGCGTGTCCGTCATTGGGGCGTAATTACAGAGACAACTCTTCCCTCGTTTCGATCTCTGTATTTTTCTGCAACTATATTCCTTTTCACTTGTTTCTTCTCTCATTCATCTCTCGCCGCTTATCGGCCCGACTTTCTCCCTTCTCCATTGTGCCATCGGTGCGTTGCATGTCGGTCCACTCGCCGTCAGATTAATTTCTGCTTTGCCGCCGAGCGCGACCGAGTCAGCTCGGAGCATCGTTGCGCAATTGGTCGAGAAGGCTGCTGCTCAGTCTTTTGAGAACCTCAGCCCGGCGGACCCGCGCGGAATTCACCTACGCGTGCGAAAAGTTTCATCGAGACGAGAGATAAAAATTTCTCTCCGGCCTATCGAAGGCTCGACGCTTATTAATATTCTCTGAATTCCCGCCGTTTCTCTCTTTTCAGCGTTTTTGCAGCCTCCCGCTCCCCCTCGTCCCGTTTACACTCGCCGTCCAGTTCGTGCCTCCCCCCTTGTAATTACCTTAGTTCACCTTCCGTGAGCATCCAAGTACGCGCGGTCTTTTATTACATCACGAGGCCTTATTATTACGACTCTTTGACGGCGTGGACTCTTCAATTTTTCTTTCGCTCTCTCGCGTGTGCTTCCCGATTTCGCCCTCTCTCTCTCTCTCTCTCTCTCCTTTTTGTTGTTTACCCGCGCACGCGCTCGATCGTGAATGAACCGTTTTGCCGCGCCTAAATATCACGTATATAGGCCTGCGATTATACGGGTAGGCGTAACGCGCTTAAAGAGCTTCTACGGAATTGCGCGCGGGGAGGAAAGAAGAAAAAAAGAAAAAAAAAAGCCCGAGAGCCAGTGGAAAAACTCTGGAGGTCGTGAATAAATTCTCGAGGGTATAATATTAATTATGGACCGATGGGATTGAGAAACGACGGGCGTCGCGGTGCGCGATCGGGATGCCGGCAGGCAGATTAAAAACTGCCTCGTAAAAGCTAGTCGCCGGGAATGTTTATTAAGAATAAGGAGATTTTCGAGGGGTCCTTTAACAACTCGACGGAGAGCCTTTTTTCAACAGCCTCCGCCCGCCGTGGACGCGCGCACGTGTAATTATGATTTTTTTCGCCGCCGAAATCGATTAAAGCGGCAGCGCGCACATTTTCATTAAAGGCTCACTTTTCCACAAGAGGCGCAGCCTCTTAAGCCTCTCCCCGCGCCGGCGATAAAACTCGTATGCAAAAGAGCCCCCCGTCAGCGGAGCGGGGGGGCAGCAGGCCGGGGAGACGCGTTTTTCTCGCTCGCGAATTCTGATCCGCGCATTAACGAGCAAATAAGCCGGGCGAGCCGGGCAATTATCGCTGAAAAACAATCGCTCCCCCTTTACGAGTCGCGCTCGAGACACACGTCGGCCGGTCCGCGGCCCGGCAAAAAGAGAGAGCCGGGAGTGAAAAAAGGGCTAAAAAGTTTCGGCCCAGACTTTGGAACTCTTCCCCGTTTTCCTCGCGCGTAATTTGCATGCGGCTTCGCGGCCAAAGCCATTACGCACACTGCGCGCTCCCAGCTCTCCTTTCTTCTGGGCTGGGGGAAAGGGGGGGAGGCTCCCTTTTCATTTGCCCGCGCAAGTACGCCGTGTGCGCGCGCGTGTGTGCGTAATATCTTCTCTCGCGGTGGCTCCGGCCGGGCCCCGAAAAAAAATCCGAACCTCGGACCCGATACCCACTTATGCTTTATTAGCCTCCTCAATAATACATCTCGCCGGCACAATGGGCCTCGTTATGCGAGCGTTTAAGTCAATTCCAATGTGTACGAGAGAGAGAGAGAGAGCCTCGTTTCTCCTCCGCGCCGCTCGTCGGCGTCAATGCACTCGCGAGAGACAGCAGCCGGGGACCGAGTTTTCGTCGAGCGAGCCGCGCTCGGATAATTATCGGGGGAACGGACTCGGCGGTGGAGGCCTCGGCTCGCTCCGGGTAAAAGTTAATTAAACGCTTTTGAGGAAAAGCTGTTATCGCGTCGGGCGGCGGCAGCGCGATTGAATTTTTACCGCGCCGGGATTCGCGTTTACGTTTTATCGGCGGCTTCCGCGGAGCGGCTTGTCTCTCGCTATTCCCGCGAAGAGGCGCACCGCCTCTCCCTCGCGAGCGTCGCTCCGGAGGTTAAAAAGAAACGCTCGTGCTCTTGTAGGAGTCTCTCCCTGGAAATCGACTCGGGAAACATAACAATTCCGCGAAAGGACGTTTGTGAGAAATTCACTCGGATCGGCTTTCCGCGCTTACGGCGTGCTTTGTTGCCTTGCAGGAGCGTTCGAGGACGATGACGTTACGCACATCGAGGGCGACGTCAATCCCGTCAGGGACTTGGAGATCATCAGCGAGGAGCTGCGGCTCAAGGACGTCGAATTCCTCAACGGCCACCTGGAGAAGCTGGAGAAATTGGTCGTCCGAGGAAACGACAAGAAGCTCAAGCCCGAATACGTAAGTTGAGCCTCGGTCGACGTAAATAAAATAATCCCCTCGATAAGAGCAGCGTACCATCCTCCCACTTAGCTTGGACCAAAGATAGACAAAACGGGGGATCACCGTGATCCGAAGTCCTCCTCCAGCCTCGAGATTGAAGAGCTCGCGCGCACATAATGGCTCGAGCTCGAGCACAAAAGTTCGGAACGACGCGATCCCGCGCTTAGCGCCGGAAAAGAAACAAAAGGAGCGGGAAAAGGGCAGCGGCAGCATCGGCGGCTGCTCGGCGAAACAGCCCGGCGCGGAGGGCATCACTTACGAGCGATGATTTTTCCCGATATCACTGCGCGCGCAGCGTGCAGGTAATGAAAAGGGCGCCCCCCTCGCGCGGAATCGGCGCGCCCGAGCGCCGGCCCGTCGCGCCGCGTATTTGCATTGCGCCCACGCGGCTCTCTCCGCGGGCGGCGCGCTGCAAATTGCGCCTTACTTATGCCTCGGCTCGGAAAACGATTACATTCAATTTGCCGGGGCTCCCTCGTTAGTGGGGGGGGAGGCCGATTCATCGCCTGTAATAACAATGCAAGGCCGGGATCGGGACCGATAAGAGCGGCCGGGGCTTCTTGAGCGGGGTTTCTTAGGCGCCAAAGCTCGTTGTAATGCGGCCCGCGAGATGCTGATGGGCTTTTCGTTCGCTCGGTAATGCAGGGAAGGAGGTTTTTTCGAGGAGAAACTCGGGAGTTTTTCTATTTTCTTGTACACATTATACAGTCAAGTGGCAGTTTACGGAAGCCCGTAAATTGTAAAAAGACGTGCAAAAATTAATAGTTTTACGCAAAATGATTAAGTATTGCGGTCAACTTTTACCTAAAATCTCAAGCCATACATTTATCTTCTTTGTCGAGGCATACTTTTCAATATTCATCGCGGCGCTGCTTCAGAAAAGATGTACTATTGGAGCAACGAAAAAATCTCCCGCCGTCTTTCAGTCGCTTCCCGGTACGGCCACTTACTTTTCCGCCGAAAACGCACTTCTCGATCCCCGGTCTTCGCCGAAAAAGCGGCCGCTTCAACCTCCGCACTTCCACCCGTGAATTATAATTAAATCCGTTTATTTCGACAAATTCCCGGGTGCAGCTCCGAGGCTCGGCGCTTTTTTCTCGCTCCTCCGCAGGGGCCCGCGATCGTCGTCGACGGGGAGAGCGTCCGGGCGAATATCTCGCCCAGGGGGAATCCGAGCGGGAATTCTTGCCTAATTCATCGTGAGATCGCCGGCTCTCGCGTAATTTGCAGATTTTTTCCTCGAATAAACGTGGCCAAAGGTCGATATTACCGTCGAATTATCCGATATCTCGCGGAGGAGAGAGGGAGAGAGACAGAGAGGGAGAGCGCAGCATTTTCGGCCCGAAATTGCGAGCGTTTCGCGAATGTGGGAATAAGCGATGCGCCCGCAGAGCCCGAGAGCACCCGATCGAAATTCGTTCCGGGAAAAACGCGTGCGCTAATTCGCATCGATCGCAGCTTTCTTTCCGCCCGCGCGCGCGCCGCTCTCGCAATTTTCGTGCGCCTGCCTCATTTTGGAAATTATCGGCCTGCCCTTTTTGCGCATCTGCATTCGGGGAACGCCCGTGAGAAAGCCGCGAGTATTGTTTTCGATTAAACGATCCGGAGCTGCATAACAAAGCGCGCGCGGCGACGTCACCTCGCTGCTCGCAGCGATACGGTCGACTCACCGCGGATCCTCGCGGAGCGTTAATGCCCTCGAGAAGAGGTGCCGCGCCGGACGCGACGAGCGTGGTGATTGCAATTACGTAAAATTACCGAGTTTGGTTAAATATGCGCCAACTTAGTTTACACGTTGCGGAGTAGTTAACATCGTTATTTCTTTTCTTATACGCACCGTGCCCCGTGCAATTTCAGGTAAATTACAGGGCTCCGCAGCTCTGACACTTACGAGTTCAAATTTATATCGTTAGCAGCATTGTAACAGGCCGTACTTAAGACCCGAAGCCACCCCGCCTCGTGCATCTCTCCGAGGGTAGACGCAGAAAAGGCCTCCTTCAAAGCAGGAAAGTGGGCGCACTACAAACAAAGTAATTTTGTCGTATGCCCATTCGCTTCTCATTAATGCGAAATGGAGGCGCCGAAAGCTCTCTCTCTCTCTCCCGGAGCTCCTCGTGCCAAGGTACGCGAAATTCGCGCGCGCGGCGAAAGAGCGGCGGAACGACGAAATTGCATACAAAACGCGCGGCGGCTCCTTCCACGTACAATCCGGGGCTAATTTTCGGACGCCGCCGAGGGGATGGCGTGTTCCGCGCCTTTTTTTCGCGGAACGCGTCCGGGGCTCTCTCTCGCGCGCTGCCTCTTTTCGGCTTTGTTTAGAGCGCTGCGCTTTAGGTGCAGCTCGCCGCCGCGCGCGGCAGAGACCCCCCTCGCCGGGCTTTTAAATACTCGCGCGGGACTCTTTTAAAATTGCCTGCCGTCGACGTCGGGCGTAATGCGCCCCGCACGGGCAATTTGCGCGAGCGAGAGAGCGGGATTTCGTTTTGTTTTACGGCCGTTCTTAGGAGTTGCGACGAGCGCTGGACGAGAGAATGAAAACTAAGTTTTCTGCCGTGGGACGAGTAATTAAGGGGTCTTGCGCCGCTCCTTTCGAATTGCCTTTTTTTTTTAGTACAATAGCGTACAAGTTGAACGATCAGCTACATTAGTATCTATAAAGCAATGCTTTTGTGAAATTGAGGAAATGCACTAAAACACGCCTTTTTGTTACAGGACACCCTCCTCAAAGTCAAGTCGGTCTTGGTGGACGAGAAGAAACACATTCGGTTCGCCGACTGGAGCGCAAACGACGTAAGCAGACCCGGCTATCATCGAAACTTTTCATCGCTTCTAAAGTAAACATTACCAGCTCCTCCTGCCTCTATCCTCAAAAACTGCCGGTAACCGCGGCGTTAATCCTTGCCTTCTCGGAGCGGCTTGCACGAATCCAAGCCCCAAAGCGCAGCGCCGATTGCGCGGAGAGAGAATTGAAGAAGGTTTCGGGAAAAAAAGGCCTCGCGCTTCCGAGAAGACACTTTTTTCCTTGCATTCTCCGGCAGAAAAGAAACGCTCGCCTCTCTCTCTCTCTTTCAACGATTTGGGAAAAAATGAGAGAGATCGAGTGGAGCTGCCTTCTTTTTCGCCTCCGGAATCGCAAAGCGTCCACGGTCAGTTAGGCAGTGTCGGCGACGGCGCGCAAGAACGAGATTCAATTGCGATCCGTTCCCGGAAAGAGTGCAATCGCGAGAGGTTTTACAATTTCCAGTGAGGCGACCCGCGCTCGCACCGAAATTTCCTGGCTGCCGGCTGCGTCCTTTGCTTGCCTCTTGGGGAAAATCGCTTGGCCGCTTTCTGCGCTTTCGTACGCAGAGGGGCGCGTGGGAAGCTAGCTTTATTTGATTTTAAATCGTAATTTCAACAGCTCTGCTGGAATTAATGCAGTTAATCGTTGTATTAGGGTTTATATTTGTCAATAAGACAACAATTCAAAAACATTAGCTACCTTTCAAAACGAATTGTTAAAGTTTGGAAATCCCTTCACTGACCACACGGTGTTAAGGATAAGTGCAGAAAGAATTTACTAGTCGCCGCTATGCAATTATCAAATTTTTGTTTTTTAATAAAAAGTCAACGTTTCGTCTAACTAGTGTATCGCTTAGTCAGGCGAAACTTGAGCTTTTTATTGAAAAACAAAAATTTGATAATTGGACAGCAGCGGCTAGTGAATTCTTTCTGCTAAAACTATCTAATAGCATTTTTCTTGAAAAACATTTTGCAAACAAGCTACATTATTTTAACTAGTATACTGATATACTTTGAATTTAAGCACTTATGAATCAATATTAAATACATATATAAAATTTAATAGATTTTTCTTGTGTATAATTTCATTATCAGTAGAAGAAAGGGGTATAATTTTCTCAATTTTCATGATACTTGCATGTTTCCCAAACATAAAAATCCTTCCTTGTATTATATACTATACTATTCCGCGCTCGGCATTAACGCAAATCTGTTTTTTCCAGACAAATTTCCACGGCATTAAGCCCTAATTTGCCATTCGGTCGTAAAAAAAGCGAAAGCAAATAAATTGAAATTTCGCAATAAATCATTCCCACTTGAGCCGAGAGCCGAGCACCGCGGAAGCTTAGCCGACGCTCAGCGAGTCAGCCTAACCAAACGCATTTCAATTTTCAGATCGAGGTGCTCAATAAATATCTATTTCTCACGTCGAAGCCGATGATCTACCTCGTAAACCTTTCGGAGAAGGACTACATTCGCAAGAAAAACAAATGGTAAGTGGCGCGGGATTTATGATCGGCGGGAACCCGGGAACACCGGCTTATAGCGCTCAAATTATCCGTCGAGTTCTCGCCTCGGGAGAGAAACGTAGCCGCGATGAAAAAGTAATGGCGATAGGCCGCGGCCGATACGCAAAACGAGCCCGGCACGAACGGAGCTGCCGTCTCGTTTCATTATTCAGCTCCCCGGGTCCGACGATTGATAGCGATATCACTCGAGGACGAGGCGCCGCGCAGCTAAACGGTATCGCGTGATCATTTCCAGACCGTTATTTCATTTTCATCCGCGAAATGCACTGCACGAGGCAGGAATGCGCTGCCCGGGTTTTGCGCCCGTCCGATCCCCGGTATCGGAGTTAACGAGTTTCCCCGCTGATATTTCACGCTCCGGCCGAGCAGTCGATGCTAAGTAACGCGAGGAAGTACCGTAATGCCGTCTTCTCACTGAAAATATCCGTTCCAGGTTGATAAAGATCAAGGAGTGGGTCGACAAGAACGACCCGGGCGCAATACTGATCCCCTTCAGCGGGGCCTTCGAGAACAAGCTCGTCGACATGGAGGAGCCGGAGCGAGCCAAGTACATCGAGGAATGCAAAGTGCCGAGGTGAGAGCCACCCGCATTCCTATTATACGGCGAAACGAGCGGCGGAATTTCGCGAATGTAAAAGCTCGCCGCCGCGGCGGTTCCCACACTGCGCCGAAAAGTGCACAGCTCCGGCCCTAGCTCTCTGGCCCGGGTAATGGCTGGTTGCGCGCGTCTAGACGCCGCTGCGTCCTCGCGCCGAAAGGGAGCGGAGCGCTTGCCTCATTCAGATTCTTGCGAGATTACGATGGGAGACCGCCACTTCCGCGCGCTCTATAATCTCGGAATTAGAAATTCGGCTTCCTCTTTACGGCGCCGAGCCGCCGATCGGCCTCCGCGACTTCTCGCGGGCTAAACGCACGTTGCGCCGCGCGGACGCGCCAAAAATTTGCATGCTCGAATTCTGTGCGCCGAGTTGTTAAAAAGAGCTGCAGCCGCGCTCGGCGTAAAACATTTAACTTTTCGGCAAGAAGCCGCGCCGCGGAAGCGAAGGAGATGGTTTTACGGGTGATAATGCCGGGGCCGATCAGCTTTAGTTCGCGTAAAACGTGGGAACTTTAAAAAGCCCTCTCTCAATTTTTTTCCTTATCAGCGTCGACCAGCTCGTTTCTCGGAAAACAATCTTTAGGAGAGCAGCTCGGTCTTTACGGGGCTCGGGGGTTCGCAGCTGCAAACTCGTTAGCATTTGCAGCGCGTCGCCCGCGCCGAAGTGTATCCCTTTCGAGTCGGCGGGGAGAGAGAGGACGGAGCAGAGCAATTCCCGAAATTCGAGAAACGATTTGAGGGGGATACCGACGGGGGTCGCGAACTCGGGGCCCAGGAATCGAAAAGGAGATAATAGAGCGCGCGTGCAGCGGCCCGGTAATGAGGGAGGGGGGGGGGGGCAGGCGAGCCGTGATTTTATTTCGAGAGACCGCAGATCGAAAAACGGCCCCGGCCCCAATGATAAAATTGCAGTATTAAGTCGTTCGCTTTATGTGTATTCTCTGAAGTCCCGAAGTCCCGGCGCTGATGACTCGGCCGCGACCCTGTCATTACCCGGAGACCAAGGAGAGCAGCCAGCCGCCGAATCGCGTTCGCGCAAGTTTCCCCGGGCCGAGGGCTTTATATATCTGTCACTGAAATGATAGAAAGATTTCGCACAATTGGCTCAGCTGCGAGCTGGGAAGGAGAGAGGATTGTTTGCCCGCTCGAGCATTGTCGTTTTTCCTTGATTTTTGATGAGATTTTTATTAACATTGCGGTATTGCGCTCCACTCCGCTCGAGAGATTTAATTTAAAAATTCCGAGGAAATAACAGCGCCGCCGGTAACTATTTTAAAACGGAATCGAATTATCTTTCCTCTTCTTTATTTCTCGAGATCCTCTTTCTCGAAATCGATTCCTCCAAACTCTCCTTTAATGCCCCGATTTGACCGAGTCAGCTCGAACGGGCGCTGCGCCGATAGACTGGGCGAAAAAGCCCGAGCACTGCGGTCCTCCCTCTCCCTCTCCGTCCTTGCGCCGCTCGTAAAACGCGAATAGAGCACGGAATTCTGCGTTCCGCGGGACGATTTCGAGTCGCTGGCTGCCGACCGAAACCGATCATTAAAGCGGGAGAGCAGAAGACATCGGGAGGGTATTGGGGGGGGGGGGCGGGAATAGACCAATTTTCAATCTATCGAGACAATGCTCCGTGTTACAGCGCCCTTGATAAAATCATCGTCCAGGGATACAAGGCTCTGCAGTTACAGTATTTCTTCACTGCCGGCCCCGACGAAGTTAAGGCTTGGACCATTCAGGTGATCATTCCCTCTGTCTTTGGGTCAATAGTTTCAAAATTTTCTTCAATTTCAATTTGTATAATTTTGAAAAAGTGCATTTTGGGATCCGCTAATAAAAGCGAAAACATTAACCTTTCAAAGTGCGGCACACTTACGCGCCAACGGCTTCTGAAATACCGAGCCAGCTTGCGACAAAGTCGCGGCGGCCTCGGCATTTCTGCCGCGTAAACATACGTTGTACGATCAGGAGTATGATAATAAACGCTTACAATTTCAGTTCATTATCAACATATTACATATAATTTTAATTATTATGTATACATAGTGTTATTTTTATTCACGTAAAGATGCCGTTTTATTGCAATTATTATGTAAATATTAAATGAAATACCAATAACACAACTGGCACTACAATATTAACCAGTGTTATATTTTTACATGAATTTTTTACATATTTATTACTGATACCTAATTGATATTTTAGAAAGGCACCAAAGCACCACAGGCAGCTGGAAAAATTCATACAGATTTTGAGAAAGGATTCATTATGGCTGAAGTGATGAAATATGACGACTTCAAAAATGAGGGTTCTGAATCAGGAGTAAAGGTATCTAAAAATTGTTTACATTGATAAATTATTTTAAAACGCGTGTAAAATAAAAATGCTTTTATTATTTACAGGCGGCAGGTAAATACAGACAACAGGGTAGAAACTACGTAGTAGAAGATGGTGACATAATATTCTTCAAATTCAATGCCGGCGCAGGATTGAAAGATGCCAAGAAGAAGTGATAATTGTTGATCAACGCTTCATTCGTTCACCTGTTCAAAAAAATCCGATCCCTAAGACAGTCTGCGGCTTTGAAAATGTTGAGACCGTCAAAACAATCGGCTGAACTTCCTTCTTTTCTACGTGAAACGTATCTACATGTCAGTGTATAAATACGTGCTATATACAATTACAAAATGACTGTCGGTTTGTAATTTTTATTTTCATTATGAATTGTGGTTTTGCATTAAGCGTCGATAATTGCCCTTGTCCATTGTGAATGGTTGGTTTTTGTGATTGAAGAAAGAATTTACAATCAGTTATAGAATTTGTATAACAAACGCATTTCTTTTATTATTCATGCTAAGCATTTATTTACAATACATCGATGTAAAAAGTTAATATTATTGTCTCATTTCTTTGCAACTTATATTTATACATAAAAAATAATATTTAAATGTAATTGCAACTCCAGCGGAGTTTCTTTGAACTAACGTACAGCTGGAAATGGTTCCGAACATCGCAAGATGTCAGCACTTGCACTATTTCACCGCACTCGATCGACTTGCAGCACAGCAGTAATCGCATTGTCCTACTGTCGATAACTTAGATCTCTAAAAGAGCTTTTCTCATAGACTTTATGTGAATTCTGATTACTTAAATCCGGGTAAATCAGTAATTAAATTTCAGCCATTTTGAGATGTGCCATTCAACAATCGAGATTTTATCCATTCGTAAAATTCGACTTCTGTTCTTAAAAGTCCCTGCAAACGCTTCTTCGTCACTGGCTTTATGGTTCCATAGTTACTAAAAGCATTTTTCTTCTTTGGTCCTGTAACGTCAATCATGTATTAAATTCAATTGTCACAGCAACTACAAAATTATTCTTTCAATTAAAATTTTATGAACTAACATAAAATGCAGACTCTGTGACATTCAAAAGTTTTTATTGCGTGGATAATATTCTTTACGTAAGCAGTCGAATGACCTATCAACTACTTTATTGTTTTTACGAGTGCGTAGAAGAAACTTACGAAGTTTTTCATAAATAACCGAAGCGCCTTCGAAGAAGTACGGAAAGCTTCGTTCAAGACTCCTGAGGGTCTCGTCCATGAGGTCCAGTACGCCTATAATCGGATACCACCTTAGAACATTAGCTTTGGCCTGCTCCAGCGCCCAATCGTTGTTCCTCTCCCTGAAACGAAGAAAAGCCGGTTAGCAGGGGAAAAGAGTAGCACATTCGGCGTCTCAATCCTGACGTAAACAAGCGGAAAAGTGCCTTATCGAGGCTCGAGGCGAAAAAGTCGTTCCCGGTAAACAAGCGCAGCTGCCGAGAGCAGAAAAAGCGCACGAGAGGGCAGGGTTACGCAACCCGGCCGGCCGGCACACGTGCGTATGCTTCCGACGCGGAGAATTCCCGCTCGGGATCGTTGATCTTAATTTCTCGTTTTACCTGATCGCTGACGCAACGGCTCAGGCGCACCTCCCTATATGCGGCGAAAGAATTTTCTGCGCTCGGCAGCCACCGCGGACGGACGAGTGCCTCTCGGTTTAGCTTTAATTACCGAGCGCGCCGCTGCATTCGAGGGATTATTCGAGTATTTAGTGGTGGAAAATTCATTGCTACCTCCGTCATTTACGTCGGTAAAAGCGCCGCTTGAGTATTTCAGCTATTTAGAAAACGTTTTGTAAAATAACGGTTGGAAAAGTTTATAAAATAAAACTTTTAGCTGGTACGTTTGAAAAGAATATACAGAATCGATTGTCGCTGACTTATAGTTTATTATTTAAAAGCGTAACTCTTGTCTTCAGTTCAGGGCGATAGAGCTTAATCATAATACTGATTTGAATAAACACAAAGATGAAGCTATTAAAAAAAAGCCGGTTTTAAACAGAAGTGCAAGACGGTAGTTCAATTTCAATTGCAAATTTCTATAAGTGCATCTAGAGAAATCTATTTAATGAAATAACGGGAATGAAGAATTTGTGAATTTTAATTTCTGAATTAATGTGTACGCAGTATATTCTAGAAAATTTTTAAGATTCTTAATTTGAATTCACGGAGTTTCCAAAAAATAATCGAAAAAGTGAAACTTATCAACGCAGAAAATTTATACACATTCCTAAAAATAAGCGCCACACAGAGACATCGACTACGAGGAAGTCGACTAAATTTTACACTAAAATTGCGTAACACAATTTAGTCGGTCGAATGATTAACGACCGTTACTACTTCGTTGCCGGACACAGCTTCATCTTAAAACTTGTTTACCGACCTTAACCTTCTGTGAACCGAGCAAAATTCGCAAATTAGCTCATCGACAACAGAAAAAAACATGAAATTTCGATTGCACTGCAGCGAAAAATTGCAAGACAAAAAAGTACACGTCATATATGTATATAGAAAAATAAGCATTTAACACTGTAGATTATGTTTATGATTTCAAACTAATTTCAAGTTTAATATATTTTTGTGCATGATTTACAAATCTATTTCAATATTCAAAAACTTTATATTCTTTTTTTATTCTAATTGAAATTTGCAAAACTTGAATCATAAATTTCAACATCTAAATTTAAACAGGAATCTTTATACATTCTCTGAAAGTTTGTTCGATGCGAACCCAAAGAGTTTTCCATAAAAAAGAAGATTTATGTGAATTTTCTTATAAATCAGAAAGGTGATGAATGTAGACTCTCGCAAACAGCAACTCGCAATTGCAGCAACCTCAAAAAGCATAGAAATCTCGGCATACTCACGAGCAACGAGAATCGTGTCCGCAGAAATGAGATATCGAACCCCTGTAGATCGTGGCCGAATCGCCTTTCTTGAACCTGCGGACAGAACGCAAAGATAAATTCACCTTTTTAGCCAAATTACTCGGTCGTGCGCCGCTTCCCGCTCTTATTAATATTTTATGAGCCTCGCGGGGAAAAACCAGGCAGGACTTTTCGAGCGGCCCGCTTAATGGATTCAAATGCTTTCGGTTCTGCGCGTCGTTACGAAATTACATATCTCATTACGAATTCAAGCGGATTCAAAAATTTTTATGATAATGCTCGATTAAGCAAATTTATTTCGAGTCTAGGGCAAAAAGCAGTCGCTCCTTGGCATTCCTTCGCGCGTCAAATGGCCAAAACACGTAGTTAATCGATAATGAGGTATTTTTAGTAGTTTATTCTTTTTTTATTCTAGTGAGATAATTCGTTTAATGAATTGCGAAAAAACAGAATAGCTTTTATAATTTTTTAGGGAAAAGAATCGAATTTTTTAAAACGGTGTATTTTTAAAACGAGTGAACAACGAACAGTTATCATGAAATATTTGCAAACATAAATCTCGTAAACGTTGAGCAAATTCATGTTGTTAAATAAATTGCGCTCCAGCTTCATAATCATCCTGCCGCTTATGCAAACTTGTACATTTTTCAGTAATGATGCAAATGCCAATGCTTTTCTATGCCAATGAATCATTACATTTTCACATTGGTCGGTACAAAGCAACAATTTTACAAGCACCCTGCGTATACATTATTTGAAATTTAATCACCGAAATAAAGCAGCCCACATTAACTACGATATCTCACCTCTCCAACGTCTTGGGGTCGAGCGGGTCGCGAATCAGCGATATGTAACTGGGCGCCTGCCGTCCGAACGCCGAGAAATTCAGGAAGCGGACGTCTCCGTCGAAGGACAGCGGTATCGCCTCCTGCCTGATGATGCTCGTCACCTCCTCGACCAGCAGCTCCTTTGAACAAGAGGCGCAGTTAAAGCGGTCCATTAGCGGCGCGTATAAATTAGTCCTGCTGTCCATCGCGACGGCCAATTAGCATAACGATTTTTCGCGCGCGGGGCAAGGAA
Organism: Ormyrus thymus; assembly: GCA_035582935.1. Taxonomy (NCBI): domain Eukaryota; kingdom Metazoa; phylum Arthropoda; class Insecta; order Hymenoptera; family Ormyridae; genus Ormyrus; species Ormyrus thymus. Next base: position 13,775,283 of record JAWWEM010000027.1, read on the forward strand.
CGGAAGCCGTAATGCAGCCGCCGCCGACTGGCCTTGTTTCGATAGGCGGTCAAGCGCCTCGGGAATTCGAATGCTGCGGCGGCGGGAACTCGAGTCCCGAGCAGAGGAGTTATAAGTCCTCGGGTTTCGAGGACTCCGCCGCGGCGCAATGCGAAATTTCGACGCGGCGAGCGATTCAGAATCTCTGAGGTACGCCGGTTGTCGGAGGCGCGGAAGGCTCTTTTCGTGTCTTTTCAACTTTGTACGACGTCGTTCGATGTAAAACGATTCCGTTGCAACTTTCTTTACGATAAAGAGACCTGCCGAGCAATTTGTTTGAAATACGTATGTTAAAAATAGCTGGAATACATTTCAGATTAGAGTACCTTAAAGTGGAGCGGTGAAATTCATATCCGTATATTACTCCAATATCATGGCTCGTAAATTGCAGGAAAACCGGTAGAAACGTGTAAAGCAGCCGGTTTTAAAATGTTACATTTGTTCCACATTATTTTGTTATTACACGGGACTTTCTAAAAGTTTTCACACTTCCCACTTGAATATTCTCAAGTCCTTGGCAGTGAACCTGCGATATAGTTTATAATAATTTTCTCCCGTATAAACGAAGGTTAATAATTTTTAACTTATTAAATTTTAAACTTATAGAAGCTTTTACCTATTAAGAAATTTTATCTTTACACTCATAAATCTGTAACTCCTTCGATTCTAGTATGCCAAGAACTATAGGCTATTATCAACGACTTCCTTAATAAAATTTTTCCAGCAAAGCCGCGCAGCGTACACATAAATTTTCAATAAATTACTAATCTCATTCCGAACACTCGCCAATGTTCCTGTAGTTTAATCACTCCAGAACAATGGGCCATTACGCTTCGCGTTGCGCGCCGCGCGTCTAAAAATTTCCCAAACTGTGCGCGCGCGCAGAAAAAAAGAAAAATGAAGAAACCAGAACGTAAGGCCGTCGCGTCGCTTCTCACTCCCGGCGAGGAGCGTTTTACGAACTCATTGTTCATTTGCAGCCTCGTTATTTAACGCGCCGCTCTCTCATAAACCCCAGTCCCGACTCGCACAATCCCGCGAGAGAGCAAAATCCTGCGCCTCTCGCACGAGCGAGCGCTCCTCCTCGAGAAGCATTATCGATCAGGGAGAGCCCTGGCCTCTTTGGCAAGAGCGCCGCGCGAGCTGCGCCGCTCGGCTCCGCGGAGGGAAAAAGAAGAGAGCCGCGACCTTAGAAAGTTCAAGCCGATCGAAAGTAAAAGAATGCCATCATCGCGAGAGGCCCAAAGCATCGGCCGAACAAAGAAGCGGCCCCCGAGACTCGCGGACGGGGGTTATGTAATGCCCCCCCCCCCCCCCAGATGTTGCGCGAACGATATCGGATTTTTATGCGCGCTCGCTTTGTTTTTCTTCGATTAGCGCGATTTTATCCCCGTCCGCGGCGCGCTATTTTTAATGTCCGCTCGTCGATACGGCGACAGTTTTTAACGGGAGCAGGGCATGGATGTTTTTATATGCATGAAGTATAAATATATAGTCTGAGTAGTCTACTTTTGTACCAAGGACTTCTCGGTTTTTATTACTTCTAGAAATAATGTGCATACAAAATTTACGATTTGCCGCACAATTATTCTGCTGTGCACGTAGGCGTAACAATAGGGTAAAAAATAGATCAATAGATTGAAAAGTAGTTTTTAGAAATCAAAAGCAACGTCCGTAAAAAAAAAAACAATAATAAAACATTTCTTTTCAACGACATACTTTCGCGATTACGTATAAAAATTGGCCACAGAAAACATGAATCCACTCACTCGAGTCGAATACCAAAGAAAAAAGAGAGAAGTACCATCCTTCTTGGCAACGATTCGGTCACGTTCGTCAAAAGGCTCTCTGATTGCGCCGCTCAATTTCCTCCCGATCATTACTCACACGAGCGTATTGACCAAACCGAGTAAATAAAACTCGGAGCAACGAGTGAAAATCATCGCCGGCCGTTTCGGCAAACACCATTTTATACCCGCACTGTTACCCTCGCGCCCTATATTGCGTTTTCCGTTGCGTGAAACGAGTCTGCCTTTTTTTCTCGAAAACGCAATAAAACGACCGGCTGAAAATTGTCGTTTACCTACGCGGAGAGGCGCGCGGAGTAAAACGACTCGTAAATTAATTTACAATCTGTCGATTATTCGTGAAACGCGTTCGGGCGCGGGGAGCGAGGAAAAATCATCAATGGCAAAGAGAATTGTATGAAACACGCGATCGATGAAAGTTGCAATTTTCGTGTTCAAGGAAAATGAAAAGCTTATTACGGTTCATTATGGAAGTTTTATGCTCAGCTGAAAGTGAAATGTATGCATATTAATAGAACACTTTTTCACACTATCAAGAATGGATTTTTTTAAGTGTATATGCAGCTAATTAATTAAATTTCCGCACAAGAAAACTATATTTAAAACAAAATTATTTTTGTATCGCACATATCCTATTTATTTTTCAATATTATAATGCTTTTGTTCAAGTTTTCCGACAAAACAATGTATAAAACATGTCTTAATTAAGCAAATTAAGAATGCTCCTGTCAAAAAAGGTATAGAGTTATACATTAAAGTGCACGTATACGTTAAAGTACAGTTTCACCTTAATTTAATTATGAAAATGATCAAAATTTAATTTCTCTATAAAAGAAGAACTATATTACCATCTGGAAATTTTGTTTTAGTTACATTTCCGATTAGATAGATACACGACCGATTCGACACGTCGAGGCACCAAAAACTTGTCAGATAAAGTTTTTCTCAGCTTTTTCATTGTCGGCATCGTTAACAAGGACGCGACTCGAAGTTCTTCTGCGAGTGCACAAAAATTAACTTTGTTTTCAGCTTTCGTTAAACTTTGGTAATAAGGAGATTTATGTCGGAGCCTTAAAACGACGAGTAAGTCGAGTGTGTTGTAGAGTTTTGATTGGATTTTCTTTGCGACGCGAACGCGTAAAAGAATTGTTTTGTTGCGTTGTGTTACTAATTTTTCGAGCTGTTTTAAAGCGTCTTTTTTAAGAGTTGTTTTAAGAACTATTAGTTTGGTGCTTTAAGAACTTCTTTAAACACTTTAATGACTAATGTGCATTTTGATACTTGTCGCGGTATGAAAAAACCCATAACGGTTTTTTATCTACATCGCTGTTGAGATATTTAGAAAGGTGTGGATGTTTCGTGTATTCAAGTTTAATGAAAACTTTCTATAAACCAACAAGAAATAAACACTAATTATTTACTTTTCAGTTTTCTTGAAAAATTTATTACGTTTATTTAATTTAAATAAAAGTTCAATTAAATTTGCTCAAAAAGTTGATTGTACTATTAACTTAATGATATAATAATTAACATTTAATTCAAATCAACTTTTTTTCAAAATAATTTTGTTTTAATAATCATATGTCACATACAGAAAAATTGAAAATACTTTTACATTAAAATTATATAGGAATTGCATATAAAATTCAAACTTTTTTGAAAAGCGCCATCACAGGTAAGATTAATTAAAAATAATAAAACTTGTGCAAATTTATGATACATGCTAAAAATTTTATTCACCGATACTTTTAAAGTGAAAAATTTTTATGCTATTTTTACATAATTCATTTAAGCTGAAAGTTACATAATGTAAAACTACATTTAAAACGTAGTGGAAATATGCTTATAATGTGAATTATTTTAATATATTATTTTTTCTCGAAGCTGTCCTCTTTTTTACTAACTAGACAAAAGAATAGAGTATAAATCTTGAATGAGGGAAAATTTCACGTTCTACCATGAGTAAATTGACTCTTCTGCGTTACCTTTCCCTAATTTAGAACCAGCAACCTTTTATGAAATTTAATTTCAAATAAGAATCACTTCGGTAATATACGAAGACGTTACGTTAAAAAAATACATTGTTCACCCTCGCCGCCAGGAAGTTGCAATTATCCAAAATAAACAGTTCACCAACAAAAAAGTGGCTTCAGCCTACCAAGCCCACCTCCCGGCACATGTGCAATTCTTTCAATCCCCCCAACCTCCAAGCCCAAACGCACGAGAGCGCCCCAATTCCGAATCCCTCAGCCGCGGAGGCACTCACCTGCTGGAGGCTGCTGAGCGTGCCCTCGTCGCCCGGCGGCAGTCTTATGTGCTTGAAGGCGTTGAAGCCCTGCAGCCGCTGGAGGATGAGGACGAGGAGCTCCGAGCCGGCGCCCGGGACCCGCGTCACCATCAGCACGTGCTCGTTCGTCGCCGGGGGGATGCCGCGCGAGCCCAGCTCCGCCAGGGACGGAGTCACGTAGCGCTGCGTCTGTTGGTTTTCGTTTAGTTTTGGCTCTCGGCTCGATTGGCGCACTATTTTTTTTCTGCCTTTGCTTGGCAGTCGAATGGGAGCTGATTGCAATTTATCGCCCGAGTAAAAATCCATACCTTTTGCTCGCTCGAACTATAAATTTCGTTTAATTAAATAGCGATTGTCTCGACAATAAATTCTGCTGGCAGTGATAATTAATACGCGGTGCACCGCGATTTCAGAAAAAGATTTTATTTTTAACCCATTTTTTGTACTCTAACTTTTTGCCGCAACTTTTTACGCCACTGTTTACAAATTTCAATAAATATTTCCGAGAATTTCCTTTCTCCCAAGCTTATTAGAGGCAATCACTATCTTTAGGCCGTACATAACAAGGAATGTCCTCTCTTTTCTCTAAGCCCCGACAAAAAGTGGCAGAAACGGACAGCCATTCGCCGCCTTACGCGCCCGGACGATAATCGCGTTTAATTGAATCGTCAATCTGCCGGGCGAAAATAAATCGCAGGAAAAAACGACTCGTCGTATTCCGCACCTGCGAAGTCATCAGTCCGGAAATTACGGCCCTCCCCGAAGATTTTCCTCGCGGTGTGTATTACATATTCTCTTCCAGATATTACAGGTCGGTGGGTGGAGCGCTCGTAAAACAAACGCGAGCTCTAAAATTCGGCCGTCCTGCGCGCCGCTGCGCACATGAATTCTCTCTAATCGAACCGCCAAAGGCTGCCGTTTTGAAATCCTAGCTGCGACTGTCTGGATTTCGAGCGGTGCGCGCTTTATTTCTTTATTTCGCCCCGCCTCTTAATCGCCAGCGCGCGGACAAAGTAACGAGGAAGCCCCTCGGCTTATCGGCCACAAAGATATTGGGATATCTCGTCGATTTAATGTATACAGCGCCCGAGCAGTCCTCGTAAAGTATATTAAATAATTTTCAATCAACTAATGAAGGCGCATTAACCGCTTGAATTTACAGCGCGCATCCAATCAATTCGAAAGATTAAATTTCTTCGGTCTATCGTCTGGGAAAATCTACGCGCACCGCGACTCATCTTATTAATGCGCGAGTGAAGCGTGAATCTCCGCGCGAAACCTAATCGATCGTAAACCAGCCTTTTACTCTCGCCCGCCAGACTCCCAGGGACTCGATTCATCGCGGCTCTCAAAATCCGCGCACTTCCACGCATCTCTCGCTCCGGGAAAATTCCCGCCGAGCGCACGAAAATTATTGCTCGGCGCGGCAGGCAGGCGCGCTCGCGGAAAAGCGCTTTCACCGCGCGCGCCCCGAATGCAGCGATTCGCGCAACTGGATCGCACACGCACCGTGCGCCTCGCGCGCGCCGCCGCGGGAAAGAAAACGTCCGGCGCGTGCGGTTACGCAAGCTGGGCCCCGATTTTCGAAGTGCGCCCGCCGCGCGCGCTTTCTTTTTCTCGCGCGCGCGGCCTCGTTCGCTCGTGCCGTCCGCGGAGGAGAGGAGCGGCCCCGCCGGTGTAATGAAAAGGCAGCGCGATGCACTTTCCAGTTATTAGCCGGGCTAATCTGCATCGATTGCGTACGCGATCCGGCGGCTCGGCAAAATCGCGGCCGGGCTTCTTTTTTTTCGCATTCGCCTCGATATATATCAGTTTACGGCTGAAAGTTTTGAGTTATGAGCCGGGGATTGCCGATCCGTTTATGAGCGCGTTTATCCGCGCGAAGACAGTTTCACTTTTTTTAAGCGGCGGCGTATCGAGGAAAAATCGCTGCAATTATCGGATCTTACTTGCAGGAAGTCTCGTTTCAGAGGAGAAGCATATTATCGCAATTTTTCATCGCGCTAATGCATGCGAGAGAAAACTTGTCGGATAGCGCTTATAAGCTATGTTTTATATCGGTACGTTCAACTTTTATTTTCCGCTCTCCATATTATTTTTCGCAACTGACGATCCGATCTCATTAATTGGCTTGAGAATTTTACCGATTCTCGTTTTGTCGAGCGGTTAATGCATCGGTTAAGCTCGCGCAGTAATTAACGAAGCGAAACCAAAATAAGCATCTTTACTACGTGTACAAATTAGAAAAAAATTAATTTATGCATCGGAAGAAAACTCGTTAAAAGAGTGCACTGCTGAAACGTGTAGAACCGATCGAGTAAAAATTAAAAGTCGGTCGAGCTGCCTACTTTTCGCAACCTATGAACGAATTTAAATGAGCGCAGTCGCCTTCTAAGAAAAAAGTGTCGCCCGGTAAGTTTACTTGATTTAATGCTCGCGAACTTAACAAATTACGTTTTATTAAAGAATATTTATGCAATGACGCTTCTGAGTAATGCTGTTTTGAGCTTGCATTAGATTTTTAAAAATAAACCCGCTTTCTTGCGCAAACAAATTAACCGCTGCATCAAGCGATTGATGAAAAGGATTAAAAAAAAAAACAAATACCTAATAACCCACACTGACAAAAATTTTTTGTAAAAACTAAAATTTTTTTTAAAGATTACTATTTTAATGGTACTCGGAGGACGGCATATTTTAATAATTTTTACCGCAATTTTAGTATTTTTTCGTATATTTTACGATAAATTGTTAAAATATGAGTTTGTCCTCCGAGGTACCATCAAAATAATAATATTTAGTTGCGCATTATAAAAATTTCTCTCAGTGCGACCAAAGCAAATGCCGGCTGAAAAAGCTCTCTCATACCCTGAAGGTCTCTCCAGTCCTGGCAACCTTAGCGGGCTCCGCCTCGTAAAAGTCCTCCCCCTGATAGGAGCCGGCGTCGAATCCAGTTTCCTCCTCGTATGCCGCCTCCTCCCCGAGCAGGACGAGCTTGGAGGTGAGGCCGACGAAGCCCATCGTCAAGAGGAGGCATATCAGCAGCGAGATGCTCCTGCATTTGCGCATGACTCTCTCTCTCTCTCTCTCTCTCTCTCCTCAGGGCGCGTCGCTCGAACGGCACATGATTTCGCGTCGCGCGCGCGGCACTTTTTCTCGAGCTCGAGCCGCTCGGCAGGCGCGCGCGTATAGGTTTTCGCGTCCAGCCGCGCGAGGTGCGAACGGGAGAATGTCAGTGGGTCAGTCCGCGAGCGACTGGGGAGGCCCCCACGTGTGCCTCTCGACTGCCTCCCACCGCCGCTTTGGGACGGGAGGCGATGATGATGATGGGGCCGATGCAGGAGAGAGAGAGAGAGAGAGAGAGAGAGAGAGAGAGCGAATTCAATGCCGATGACGACACACCGCGGGAGAGGCGAGAGGATGCTTTTCGGGGAGGAAGCGAGACGGCGACTTTTTCGTGGGACTTACTCGGACGAGCTGGGATGTTTTATAATGCGATAAACGCTTCTTTGTATTCAAGCTGCATTTAAACTACTTTATGAAAAAGTCCACGTACGCTCTCCATCGATCCTGTTTAAACTATAAGCTGATGGTTGTATTATTTATGACCTTTTTTTTCGAAGAGAAAGCCTTTTTATTAAAGCGCGCTTTATTCCCCGGTGGTTATTGTTAAGTGATGTAACGCGCATTACGAAGCTACTGAAGTCGCTGTATTCCGATATAAAAAGTACTGGCATAATGTCGCATAAAATTACTTTTTTATATTAATTGAACAGGAACTGAATTTTTAAGCAATTGCAATGGAGTAACAGAGTGTCGTGCATATTAAAAAATCAATAAGACTAGAGTATGTGTCACGCTGAGTCTATTATATTACATGTGTATATACTTACCTCAATTGACTAAAAAGGCCTTTCTAACTTCTCGAGTTACTTGAGGTTTACACCGTGTTAACCTTGCATTTGTTATTCGATGTTTTTCCTTTAATCTTGGAACTGAATCTTGCTCGCGTTTAAGTAATAAGCACAAAAAAAAAAATTTAATTTTGCCGAAAGGAAATCGACTCTAAAGAATATTGATTAGTTGTGTATTTGTTGCACAAATTTCTACGGCAAAATATTGCAGTTCAACTTTAATCATCTCTAAATGAATGGAATCTTTTCGTTAGAAACTTATTAGTGACGGTACAGTCTGCGTGGGTGCACTTGCGCAAGAACTAGTTATTGCAGTTCTTAGCATCTTTCCTATCGAATATTATGCGTTAACATTCCAGTATGGCTGGTTTATAACCATTTAGTTAAATTAAATTTTATCAATTTGAAAATTTTGAATTTATATAATAAGGATTTTACGTTTTCAATATACCTTCTAATAAAGAATTCCTGTTAAAAAATCAAATTTTTAATAGAAATTACTTAACGAAGTACCTCAATAATAAAAGAATAATAAATATTACTTCTAATTGATTTATAAAAAAAAATTATTTTCATGAATATTTTAAAGTATATTCTCAATTTTGAACTCAAGTTTTAAGCTAACGCGGGTGACGTTTCTGGGATTCAGCTAAAGCAACAAATTAAAAACCGTTGGGCTTTCGGAGCAACAAATTAGTAACAAAATATGCCGTTGGTTTCATGCAGAAACAATAATTAGGGTTGGAGTTACCGAGTTGGCTGTAGCTTAAGTTTTACGCATTCTATAATAAGTTTTCAGCTAGCGCTGATCACGTTTCTGGGATTCGGCTTAAACAACAACTTAAAAACCAATGGGCTTTTCGAGGAACAAATTAGCAACAAAATATGTCGCCATTCTCGTATTGATATCTTTATTAGGTCAGGAGATAGAAAGAGAGGCTACGGTACATAGCTAAATATTAAATTAACGTATCCATGGTTTCTCGGAAACGGCTGGAGCAACAAATTGACAAAAAAGTACCGCCGAGTGTTATTGAAACGTGCATTGGATATTTTGTATTGTGGGCTTCATCTAAAAGGGGTGGTGGTTGATTTCTCTATTCGGGATGGGTTTTGGGGATTGATAGTTGCACCTCTTAAGAGCAACAAATTAGCAACAAATTATGTCGTCAGTCTCGTATTGATATCTTTATCAGGTCCGGAGATGCAGCGAGTGGCTATGCTATAGCTTAATATTAAGTTAGCGTAATCATTGTATCTCGGTAACAATTTTAAAACACGGTCTAATAAGTCGAATAAAACATAAACATTAAAATTCATTATAAATTAAAAATAATAATTCGACAATATATTTTATTTGTTTGATTAGTTTACATAATTATTTTTCATACAATATTTAATCTTAGATCTTAGATATTATTAAAAAATACATTGCTTTTATAGGTTCACTGCTTTTCATGAGCAATTTAGAAGCGGTAGTCTGTCAACAAATAATTACTTCTTTAGATCATCTAATCCAATAAATACTAATTGCAGTCATAAATATTATAGTTAAGTGTAAAATGCTGAATATTTATGAAACTCGCGAAACCAGTTTTTAAGATGATCTCTAACAAAACAAGTTGCAGAATCTGGTCTTCATAATTTAGAGAAAAAAAGTTCTTCAAATTTTATTAAAATTGTTTCACTAGATAGTATTATAAACTATTAAAACTGAAATCCCTGTGGAAAAATTAGATTACATAATTAAATTTAAGATTTATTGATGTAGTTACAGACTAACATCGAAATTAATGCCAACATTTACTTGATTCTGCGATTTTTTATCAAGTTAATAATCTAAAATAGACATAAAGTTAATGTCTTGTTTGGAGGTCGTTTAAAAAATAATTAAAAGTTAATGCGATTTTCAATTAATCGTGAGTTTGAATGAACAGAAAGAAAAGCCTCTACTTGCGAGGCTGCGAACGACTCATTAAGCGCGCAGACATACACGGTGGGCGTCTATTAAATGGCTAAAAGTCAGAAGACGCGCAAAGATTCTCACTGCCGCGGCAAATGAGGCGCGCGGTTATATGCAAGTGCGGCCCGCGGAATGCTCGCCGCGTACGCGAAGGAGTGTCGTGAAAGTGGCGCTCGCCGTACTATTATTCACAGATTATGTTCCTCGCGTGCCTAGTCCTAAAAAGGTCGAGCCACATCGCCTGAAAAGGAGAGCTTCTTTTGAAACGCCGTAAAGACACACAATGCGGTAAAATAACCTTCCTGTGCCGAGGAAGAAAGTGTACTTTCGGTACTATTTATATCGAGCCCCGAGCTGTTTCATGCATAATACACAGCTATTTTTAGCTCGTCGATACTTTAAAATAACATTTTTTTTTATACATTGTATATACTAGTATCCCTCTTGGAAGGAAACTCTATAAACTAAAAAATTTCTAGTAAAATCGTAATAAAAAAGTTGCAAATGCACACATTTGCTTAATAAGTTTCTTTTACCTTGAAATTTATATATTAATCATAGATTCATTGATCTAGTGATATAAATAAATCAAGAGATGATTTATGATGTTATCAGAAAAATAATGAATGTTAAGATAAAAATATTGCAGATAGTAGATAAAAGCGACGTAAATACGATACACGTTAACCTAATCTCGATAAATTAATTCAGATTCTAGTTCGATTTAGTTCTCAGATAAACTTCGAAATGATTCGAAATTCAAATGAATATGTTTTAATCGAAAAAGATTCTGTTTAAAAGTTCCAATTTCCAATAAACTTACAGCAGACGTAAAGTTTTCGAAATTTAAATCCCAGCGTTTTTGCCGCGCCAACGTTCAGGCCGGCGCAGTAACTGTTTACATGCCGCACAACGCCTTAGAAACATACAAATCTCCGCGTTGCAGCACGTAACCATGTCGATACTCCAACGAAACCCGTTTCTCTTTGCTGCTTACGTGCCAGATCGCTCACCCAATCTCCCATCGTCCACGTGGTAGTGTACAGTGTACCTAGGCCAGCCGCAGTCCGTCTCTCTCGGTCGCTTCTCCGTTGCCGTGCGGCAAAAGTTCGGGAGTCTTCCACGCGACAGCAGCACCCCTGCCTATCCTAGTGAGTACTGAGTACGTGTGTGAACAACCCGTAGTCAGTCTGTATTTGTAACTGCATCTGCGAACGTCGCGCAGTCAGTCAGTCTTTATTTGTAAACACTCAGACAAGCAAGCCCAGGCAGCACGGAAGAGCGAACGAAAAAAGCGGCCAGCAGAGACTTTCGACGCAGAAGAGTAGAGCGAACAAACACAGGCATTCGCACGCGTAGCCAATAAGTATGAACGCTTACGAGGAGCAGCGGAAGAAAGAATGGGACGACCTGGAGGTGACTCGCGACGAGTTCAACAGCATCACGGAGTGCATGAAAAAGCCCGAGTTCCGCAAGCTGCTGCAGGAGTACGCCGACGAAGTGAACGACCCGGAAAACCGCAAGATCTACGAGGCCGAGATCACGCAGTTGGAGCGCGAGCGAGGCGTCGACGTGACGTTCGTCCACCCGCAGCCGGGCTACGTCATCAAGACCAGCCTCGACGGCAGGCTCAAGTGCTTCCTCAACATCGGCAAGAACGAGCTGGTTGGCAAGCCGACCAGTCGTCCGGGCGTGCAAGACGACTCCACCCCCGGCCTCAGCTGGTCCATTCCCTACATACTGACGCCGCCGCGCGAAGACCTCGACAAGAAGAACAACCGCTGCCGGGTCTTCGACGTCGTCTTTCACCCCGACACACTGTACCTGGCCGAGAAGAATCCCAGGTTCCGTAACATGGTTAACGACACGGCGATGGACGGCGTTGAGAATAACTTTAAGGTAACAGAATTGTTTTATCGATCGTAGGCCTAAAAGTAGTTGCTCGGCTGGCTTCTAGTTTTTTACATGTGTGCCGAGAGGCGCAGTTCTCTTGATCGTTATTTACGTAACGGTGCGCGTGGGGCATCGCTCGGTGTGGGTGTGCTGCCCTGCTTCCGAAGTACGTAAACAATAATGTAAACAATACATGTACTTTGCAGGAAGTTTGAATCGTCCAAATTTAATGGTTTTGGCTGCTTCGCTTTCTCAATGACGTTAATTTTAAGATTTGATCTAGTTTTAAATGTGTCATTGTGCCTTTCTCTCATGATGGCTAAGAGAACTTTTCTAGAATGTCACACTTGTATCAATGATATCTGCTTATTTACTTTTCTGTCTTTATCTAAATATGAGTTGCTGATGTAGGAACTGAGCAGGTATCAGTACTGATAAAGCCATCATCATTAAACTGTTAATCAATATTGCATAAGTAATTTGAGTAATGATGCAATTATAATTTATTATTTGTTGATTGTATGGAAGCACGTTTTTTTAATGTATAATATCAACTAATTTAAAGTATGCAAAATTAAAGCTTATAAATGGTAAAATGACAGAACAAAGTCAAAGTACAATTATTACTAACATTTCTAAATAATTTTTTGAAAATGATATTTGAAATTTCTATATCAATTTATAATAATTTTATTTCAATTTCTAATAATTTTTGCAGGTTAAACTAGACAGAAAAAATATAAAATTTCCTAAAATGAATTTCAAAGGCATTAGCCAGGCGACAGTTATCAGGAAACCTTGTGAAAAACCAAGTGATGATGAAAAACTAGATATGGACCCTGAAATGTACGAAAAACTCATGTCTGGTTATGATGAATTGCGAGAACGAAGGACAAAATTTATGGAAGAGAAACCCATAAAACCTTCTCCCACTACTTTGTACTACAATTCAAGAGCACAAGAGACTGAAGACAAAAATTCTAAATACACTACTCCAAAATTTACTGTCAAGCATCAAACCAGTTTAGATATGGAAAATTTTTTGGAATCTAAGGATGCAAAACTTTATGCTGCAACACCTAACAATTTAGTAGTTGTCATTAATCTGCCACTTTTAAAGTCGGCTGCAGATGCTACATTAGATGTTCAAGAAAGGTGCATTACATTAAAAAGTGAAAAACCTGCCAAATATCTTCTGGAATTGCCTTTGTCTTATAAAGTTAACCCTGATGAAGGCAATGCAAAGTTCGATTCAAAGTTGAAACAACTAACTATTACTTTACCTGTGATTCGTGAAATGTCTTTTCCAATTGATACAAAAGAGGATAGTGGAGTCGAAAGTGATCATGGAAGTCCTCTACCTGAATCAGAAATTATAAGCGTTGAATCAGAAATGATAAATAATGAAATTGGCTCAACAATTTGTGAATTAAGTGAAAATGATGAAGTGCAAAGTGATTGTGCCGATACAGCTTTACGGACTAGTGAGAATGAGAATGAAATTCCCTTCATGAACCCGCACTTAAAATATTTTCTTCCAACATTTACTTGTAATTTATATGATAAAGTATTAGCCATCACGATTCATGTTAAAAATGTAGATTCTGAATCTATACACTACAGAATTTTGGAACAAAATTCTGGCATTCATATTCTGTTCACATCTATTGGAGCTGGATTTTTCCCTGCCTATCATTCACTGTGTTTACAAGTAGAAAAAGTCACAATTACCACAGATGCTGTGACAGTAGAACCATGGGATAATAATGTTGTGTTGTTTGTTAAAATTAAAAATCCTGGAACACTTACACACTATTTTGCTGGATTAGATCCAGATAACATGGAAAGAAAAGATTTCTCAATAACTGCTTCTATTAAAAACAAGCTGCAAGCTTTAGAGGTGAGTTTTATTAATGTTTAATATTTTCTTATAATTAAACAGTCCATCTTTAATCATCTCTAATCACCTTGTAAAAATTTAGGAAGCTCCTGAGCTAGAGGTTAACAAAAACGTTGAAGTAATTAAAAACAAAGAACAAGTAATTGTTAATGTTCGCTCTGAAAGTATAGATTCAGATGATGAAGAAGATCATGAAAATGAACCACCTCCTCAAGAAGAGCGAAAAAGAAACTTCACTCAATCCAGATCTGTTTCTGAAAGTAGTGGTGATGAACTGCCAAGCAGTATTGGTAGCAGCAATGGAAGCGCAAGATACAAAAGTATCTTGAAATTTTCACGATCTGTTTCAGAATCAAGTATTGATGACGGCAGTGCCGCATTATCTTCGGTAACATCGAACGACTTAGTAAACGAATTTCATTCGGAATCGGAAGGTTCGAGCTTAAAAAAAACGGTGCGGTTCAACGACGTTGTATCTCGTCAACTTTACAGGTGAATTAAATAAAACTTGATAAAACTGCTTTTTTTAAATGAAAATATGACAGATATATTTAATCAAATAATTTTATCATCTTTGTAATAATTGTACATCCACGTTTAAATTCATTCATCAAAATCTTTTTACACTTACTCTCTGCCACGTACAATTTTATTATTAACAAGAGGCAAATTTACAATTATGTTTTAAATTTACCTCCAATATTTTGAAGAAATAAATATTTTCATTATGTTAAATTTAAATATAAAAGGTATATTATATCGGTATAAACATTTTTTTTAAATAATTATAAATAATAAAAGACATCTGTTCCCAGGACTAATTCACGCAGAAATGTTAGCCGGAGACAAGCAAAGCCCCTTCGTAGTAAGACATTTCCAGGCAACGAATGTTGACTACCCCATGTCAGTAGTTAATTTATCAGTCGTAATATTCATGACAAATAATTATTTACATAAATTATACATACATATTTTATTAAATTATTTATTGGAATAAAACGCGATGTCCTTATTATCTGAAGTAATTAAATATTGACGACATAAAAAGAAAGAGTATTATGTGCAGAAAACTTGTTTATGAGAAAACGTGTGCTATTCCTTAATGTTAACGCGCAATTTAATTTTTCTAATTATATAATGACATCTGCAATTAAGTAAACTCATAGTAGGGGATTGCAGACAGGGGGAAAAAGCATATCCCCTCTGCACTAACATTTATACTCAAAAACACAATAACACTTCTTATTTAATAAAAAATTGACACTACTACTGAATAAGCTAAGCAATTCATAAGAATTTTAAGTTTAATACACAATTCATAAAAAAATCGTTTTGTTTTTTTTTTGCGATCCCATTGTTTGATCTAATAGTAAAAAAAATTGTTAAAACTGTAACAATGGTACGTGCGAGAAAAATATGTTTTTATCGGCCAGATAAAATCCAAATATGTACTCATATACTTTGCCATGCTTTGTTGTATAAATATATTCTAAGCAACAGGACGTGCACTTGGTTGCCATTATTCTGATTACGTGCTCTATAAAAATATCTTTGTCACTGTGCTCTTCTTATCTGACATCACAAGTGCACTTTAAATGAGCTTCAAAAATTTTTTGTTTCCAATCAATGTTTTCCATCAATTTTTCAAACTAAAACCTCCAAAGCCTCAGAGTCATTAACGCAAAACCTTTGCTTGCAGGTCGAACTCAAGCATCCTCGGTCAGCGGAAGAAAAATCAACGGAAACTCAAAAATAAAAGGCGCGCGCGCGATCGCCGGATGAGCGAGAGCGAGAATTCGGAGACGGACGAACGCGAGAAGTACAAAATTGATTCGAAACCGGAAGACGACACTTCCGACATTCAACCGTTCATCGTTCGACCAATTATTCATCAGAGCAACAAGAGCATCGTCCAGAAAACTTCCAACATGGAGATCGAATTCTTGTCGCGTTTGATGGGCAACAAGAGGAAGCAAAAGCGCAACCCTCGTAATAAGCAGGAAAGTAACGACGAGAGTAAGGACGACGGGAAAATTGAGACTGAAAACAATTCAGACGGCGACGAAGCGTGGAAGTCGCCCGAGTTCAAAAACGATCTGTTGTTCCACCTCGACATTTAAAGCAGAAAGCAGAAGGAAAGTCGAGAAGAATAGCCCAGCGTGTGATAACCTTTCTAGTTTCACTAACAAGTAGTCGGAATGATCGATGCCTTCGTAGAAATGCGATTCGGAATAAAGTTCAGGTTGAAAATTTTCATGATCGCATTAACTTTATATTATTTAGAAGATAACTGCCTGCGTAACCGAGTTTGGATATAGGGATAGAATTGCTGGATCAATGTTGAATATTCTACGTATTATATGCATAATCGATTTATTGAATAAATTTCTACTTAGATATATACTTAGGCTACCGTACTACGGACGTTTATAAGCGATTAAGGAAATAAAACATAGAGTTAATGTTAAGAAAATAACAAAAAAAAAAACGTTAGTAACAGCTCGTTAACAAATTTATTATGCAAGTTATAAAACAGTATCTGTCGAATTTTGCATTTTTACATTTTTTGAAAATTTAACGTGCGCTGAAGAAATTAACGTTTTTTAATCATGACAGTCGAAATTGTACAAATATTAGTTCATATCGTATGAATGTTAAATCGTTGCAAAATGATTATTTCGCGATCAATAAGTGCGCGATTATTTACTTTATTGAGTTTGTTCGATACGCTTTGCTTGTGTGCGACATATATTTTGTGAAGAAGCTACATTGAAAGCATACTTTGAACTGCAGTGCTAGAAAAAGTATAACAAACGCGTATTTATTTAATCTATTGAGTATTTAAATTTAACATTTTTTTTAGTCGGTTTGAATTTACTTTTTTTTTTGCTTTATTAGTTAATTTTGATGAACTGTATGTCATTTAAAAATATATATTTATACAAATATATATTTATCAAAATAATGCAATAGTTGTCAAAATTTCCAATGTGATTATACTGTAGATAATTGTCTGTGATAAAAGTTTTTAATAAATAATATTTTTTATGTTTAAACATGTATGTGATATCAAAATACAAGAATAATTTATCAAAAAATAACATACATAATTTTTATTCGAAACAATGTATTTAATACTACATTTCGAGTTATATTGATCAAATCAAATAACAACTGGTGTTATAAAAATAAATTATATGCATTTTTGTTAATCCAACGATTTTTATAATAACACATATTTTAATAAGAGGTAAGATAAAAGATATATACACTTAATTCGTTTTAAAAGAAAAATTTTTTTTCTAGCATTGCGGATTCTGTGAACAACAATGATGTAGAATTAAGTAAGATGATGTAAAAAGTGATAAAGCATGATTTTTAAATAAATAAAGATATTAAAACGAAATATTCTATTAAAAGTATTTTTTAACACCAAACCTAGTTTTACTTTCAATCAATAGTTTCAAAATTTTTGTATTTCTTTATCATAATTTGGAAAATTAGTACAAGTTGATTTTGAAGATAAAAGTAATAATATTATTGAATATAATATTTGATTTTTCGACAAATAAAATATTATTTCTTAAGGGGATCTCGGACAGGTTCGTCACAATACGTGCAACTTTACAGCACGGCCCATCTGGCTTATGTTTATCTTC
>JAWWEM010000027.1:13792845-13803984 GCA_035582935.1 Ormyrus thymus
ATGAATCTGATTTGCATAGTTCCCATAATAAAAGTAAAAACATTCGATATTTCAATAGTGTTAATTAACTTATTACAAAAAGTCAATACTTGTAATGTTAGACCTTTACTTGTTTCAAAGATTGCTGGAGCATTTCTTAGACTCGAGGTTTCGTTTCAAACAGTTTGTAATTACGACGTCGGAGATGTATATAGGCTCAGGATTAAAAGGAAAACATAAAAAGGCAAATTAGAAACAGAAAAGTCCCGAGAGCACTGCTTAAAGGTAATAAAATGACGGATAAATGAACTAATTTAAAGACGAGCGGCAGGCGCAGAGATGCAAACGTTACTTCTGATCTCTTGTGTAGCTTAAAGTATTAAACTTGACTTTGGCCAATGTGACTTGAGCTTAACGAAGTAAAGAAGTTGAGGCTGCAAATGCGGGGTTCCGCGGAACTTTCCAGAAAAGGAACATTAAGAATATAAGAGATTCTAGCGAGGAAATGTACTCTTGATTAACTTTTTACTCCTTGAACTTATTTGGACGCTTGAAACGACAAAAATACTCGCCGGCAAAGCTCGGTGGGCTGCATTTAAAATTTCTTACGAATCATTATTGCAACGCCTCGAGCTAATAAAAATTTGAACGCCGCGCTAGAGGACGAAAATACGTTTACTTAAAGAGCGAGATTGATTAAAGGGGTAATGCAATTTTTCCGACGTTATTTGTCTCAATTTTCCAGCTGAGGGAGAGATCTCCTCCGCCCGACCGCAAGAAAATAACGAAAATCACTCGACTGGAGCTCTTCCCCTCAAATATAATTAGATGATATCTCTCCCTCGGCACTGTCAATTTTCAGCGGGAAAAGTCGAGCAATTTCGCTCGGCTTCGCTCTCCCAGGGTCGGGCTCGCGCTCATTTTTAATTTTCCCTTACTCGGGTGAAACGTCAAACTCTCGCGAAAACTCCGCCCTGCAAGAATGCAAGATTATAAATAGAAATGCGTGAGCCTTACCTAGCCAGTTTATACGCTTGCTGGCTAATGAAGCCTCAAGCGTATTCAAAGCGAAGCGATTCGTACGTTATCCCAAGAAGTTATCGTGAGAATTATAATTTAACGAAAGCTAATACGGCTACTTCGTCGAGCCCTAACAGAAAGCAGCAACGTTAAAAATATCGCAACACTTGGAAATAAGCTCAAGTGCGCGTTTGAGACTAGACGTGCGTTATGACAGCAAAGCGCGAGTAGACGCGGCGACGAAGCGTAGATA
Organism: Ormyrus thymus; assembly: GCA_035582935.1. NCBI lineage: Eukaryota > Metazoa > Arthropoda > Insecta > Hymenoptera > Ormyridae > Ormyrus > Ormyrus thymus. The sequence continues at coordinate 13,794,098 of JAWWEM010000027.1, forward strand.
GTAAGCAATAACGCAATCGACCGAGAGATCTACTCGCGGCGCTGCTCTCGTCGCCTCCACGGTTTCTTCACCCATTATCCGCACACTCGCGTGTACTATTTTATTAATACCTTTTAACCATAGCCTCCTCGGGGACCGCGAAAAAACTGAGCGATAAATGTATACAAGCGCCGCAAGAATATTCAATACGCCTTCAAAAGCTGACAACGGCATTTCTCTCGTTTGTGTTGCAGACAGCAACTTTGTGCTGGGAAATGCGCAGGTGCCGTCGCTCTATCCGATCGTCTACTGCTCCGATGGATTCTGCGAGCTGACAGGGTTCGCGCGGGCGCAAATCATGCAGAAGGGTTGCGCCTGCAAGTTTCTGTACGGACCGGAGACCAAGGAGGAGGAAAAGGCCATGATCGACAAGAGCCTCGAGAGCAAGACCGAGCTGAAGCTCGAGGTGACGTTTTACAAGAAGAGCGGTGAGTACTCCCCTCCGCCGATGCTTACTCGCGGCAATGGACACCTTTCTCGTCGGGGTAAACGTTGATTAATTAGAGCTGGGCTTTCGTCGCGCGCGGGAAGGGGGGGGGAGATTAAAGTATTTCCTCGCTTTCTAGCTCGCCGTTAATTAAGGGGGCTTTACTAAATCAAAGTGCCTACTGATTTTGTGCTGAAAAAATATGGCGCCGGATATTTATCAAGCTGGCGTTTCTTCATTAAAATTTTATGTTCTGTTTTAGTTATTTACAGCTTGTTGAATTAATATTTCATGAAAAGGGATCGCAGCTACCTCGCTAATGGTATAAAACTTGATTAAAATATAAATATATAAATAAAACTTAAAATCGCATTAATTATTTGAAATTTAAGTACGCGTTGATTAATTTCCAAATGATCATTCCAATTTATACGGCTTCAAAATTCATTTCATTAAAATCGCCCCACCGACAGTTCGAATAATCCTTTAACCGAGGAACAAGACAAAGCAACGGGAGATACGTACGAGCGGAAAATCGAAAAAGAGTCCGTAAGCTTCCGGAAGAATCAAACGAACTCTCCGGCGCGTAGCTGAGAAATCCCCTCCACGGGCCGGCAGGAAATGCGCACTCAAACGCGCCAATCCCGTCCGGCCTGCTCGGCTAAACGAGCGGGAAGAGGCCAGAAAGCCGTAATAAATTGGCGAGCTTGCGGCTGCTCCTAAGCCTTTTTTTCCTCCCTGCCTTCCCTCCGCGCTCGCGGCAATTAATAAAGGCGTCGGGAAGCGATTCTTCCGACGAGAGAGGGACCTCGACTGACCTGGTGCAAATTGAGCGCTGATTCCGAGCGGAGACGCCGAAGGTTTATCTGTGACGGAATTCTTAGGTCAAGTAATTGAGTACTGGGCAATTCCTATATTGTTAAAAAAGACGTTGGAATTCAACTTTATTCTACGCGAAAAATAGAGTCGGTTAAGAGTATACCAAAAAAAAGCGCCGCTCTTACTGATATTACAGGCGACGTAATCCAATCTTTCCCTCCGAAAATCCGAATTAAATAACGCGCGGCGCAGCCTAAAAGCTGCCCGCTAATATCCTCCGAATTCCCCTCCGGGAAATAATTTCTTCGCGCGCTCCGCGAAACTAATTTCCCGCGCGCGGCGTCCCCGTCGCGGAAATAAACGGGTGCGCGACGCGGCCGCCGGAGGAGAGACGCGCGATCCGTCTGGTCTGGCGGGCCGGGCGGGAAAAAGAAAAATAAAACGTCGGAGCTTTACGAGCGCGACCTCGAGTCGAGCCGCGCGAGAGGGCGCTCATTGAAATTTTACGATTCCGGGTCATTATCAAAAAAAAAAAAAAGAAAAAAAAGTCGAGTGGGAAAAGTTTGACGTTAATGAATACCGGCAAGCGGCAAGATGCGGTGCAGAATCTATAGAGATACGCTGATAAACAATTTCGAGGACGCGCACGCAATAATTTGCAGATTCGCACTCGGGCGAGCGGAAATGTTTTTTTTTTTTTATATTTCTCTTGGCTTTTATTTTCTCTTTTCGAAATTTCGAGTTTTATATTTTTGTAAAAGCACATATTGTAAGAGTAATATTTGCCTGGACCAAATAACGATTCTCGGTGACTCCTGCAGCCTTAATTAACTTCCCCTCTGCGACTCTTGTTAACTTCGCCTTATTTGCCCCGGCGACCCTCGCAATATTACATTCTCCATCTGCATAAATGCCCAGGCAGCGCTCCGACCCGATCCCCGAAGAGCTTCGCTCGAAAAGCGCGAACGCGAAGCTCGCGAGTGCAAAAACTGGAACGTCGACGCCTCGTTCCTCCGAGCGAAAAACTCCCGAGATATCGCGCGTCTTTCCCCGTTCGCGAAAAGTCCGTCGCGCTCGACTTCGACGGATCTGCACGTCGCGGGAGCTGAAGCTTTTATCGCTACGTGAGGCGAATCCCGGCGCGAATCTGCATCGCTTTCCCGCGGCGCTTTACCGTAATGACGGCCGACGTCCGCGCGATGTTTCTGCAATTAAAGCTCTCCGCCCCGCCGGACGCGACGAGCAAATGGTTTTGTCTCTTTCCCTTATAACGCAGTCGGATTGTGCACAGCTGCGACGGGCCGCCAGCGCTTTTTCCTTGCTCAGAGGGCGAGGTGAAGAATTTCCTTGTGCACTGAACGTGCCGAGCAGCGGTTTACTTTTCCGTCCGTCAAAATCATTTATTTGAATAACTCAAAAACGCGGAACGGCCATACATAAATTGTATATAGAGTGTTCGATGAACGCTGCTTTAAAATAATTACAGCCTCAAATGAAGATGAAAAGGCAACATTTTGAAATAACCACCGTCGTTATATAATCCTCCATAAATAACGCCTGGCATTATTAGCCCGAGCGAGCGAGAGCAACCATGATTTAACGCAAGACGTCGCTTTTATTCCGCAGGATCTCCATTCGACTGCCTACTCGACATCGTGCCGATCAAGAACGAAAAGGGCGACGTCGTCCTCTTCCTGGCCTCGCACAAGGACGTCACGCACACGAAAAACCTCCAGCTCTGTGAGTTTTACGACAGCGGTGAGTGCACCGTGCTTAACACCAGCCGCGATTCATGTGCGCCGGGGCCCGATCGCCATGCAGTACTTCGCCGAGAGCGGCTCCCGAGGAGTGCGGGGCTGCCCTCTCTCTCTCTCCCTCTCTCTCTCGGGGCTTGGCCGCTTGGAAATTTTCGGGTGCAGTCGGTGACTTGCTCGTGCGAATCGTCGATGTCGGTTTTGGGGAGCTTAGTTTGCTTCTCGCGGGGTGGAGTTATTGCAGGTGGCTTTTCGGCGTTGGTAATGCAGTTTTTATGTCACGGAGAGCTTAAATCATTTGGGTAGTTATTCGCGCGAGTAAGCACTTTAAGCTTGACTGCGGGAAAAGAAGTTTTTATAGGTGCTTTTTTATTATGCTATTACTCTTGGAATGGTAAAAAATTTTTAGAAGCTAATAATACAAGGCGTCCGCTGAAATCTCAACGCAAAAGTGCTAAAGACGAGTCGTAATTAATGTGTGCATAATTCTTTATTTAAAAAAATCATGTATTTTTTTCAATCAATTATTCTTTGGCTTTTTACGTGTGCTTTGACTAGGATTAACTTTTAAATGTACATTAGATGTACATTTCTTTTTAAGTATAGTTAAAAAATTGTACTATAATAAATTTTTTAATTGAAGTTCCAAATTTTAATTAACTTTTAGTTAAAAACTTAAATTATAAATTTCATTAACAGCATTTCGGACAACCTTTATGCAAACGAATAGCTCCTATAAAATATTGACTCGTAAAACTTTTCGTATTCCAAATTACTGAATATGCCATTAATATTAATGAGCTTTCACAAGAGTGCACACAACATTAATAAATTAGCAGCTCTCTAAATTAAATAATTGCAAAATTTCCTCCTATCTTTAAAATAATGAAATCATTAAAAGTTCAAAACAAATAACTTATTCAAAAGCAAACGCGCGACGATTTCGAGGCCGAATTTTCAAACTACCAAAGCAACACTTTCGGCTCCTTCGCAAAAAAAAGAAAAAAAAAAAACAAAAAAGAAAACAGAAAGAGAGAGGGGAGCGAAGGACTCTCGCATTTCCGAGCTTCAGCGATTGGTGCTCCCCGCGTTACATACTCGCGGCTCCAACGTCACGCTTGCGCGTCAAAAGTTTGTACGTCCACGTGTACGTACACGTACGTAGTTCTTGTCTCTCAGCCCTCTTTCCTCTCGCCCCTTGAGCGCCTTTGGCCGAGCGTCGTCGCGTAATCACTCGGCCTCCCCCCCCGCGGCATTGTTCTTACGAAATTCGCGCGGAAGTCCGCTCGCGCGAGAAACAAAAGCGCGAGTGCTTAGTGGTTCATTGAAAAAAGAAAGAGGGAAGGGAGGGGGAGGCGAGTTACTTCGGGCGCGTTTCTTCGAATCGCCTCGACGCCGCTGATTCCTTGCCTCGCCTCTCCAAGCCGGGAGCCATTAACGGGGTAAATGGAGGAAAAACGTCGAGTGGGGAAAATTGAGCGGGGAGCATTGGGGATAAGGAGCAGTTCGGCGCGATACCGAAAGGGGGAAGCTCGTTTTTGCTGTCGCGTTTCGGACTGCGCTTAGGCAAAGCGGCTGCTGCCTGCTTCGGTATAAAGGACCGCGTATTCTCTCCGCGATTTTTCGTGAAAATGATTTACGAAGGGCTGTTAAATTAGAATAATGAAAATTTACTACGCGCGTAAACTTTAAGCGGGCAGAATTGATATTAATTATTCATTCGCTTGAAAGATGATTCGAGTATTTTGTTTGAAAAAAATTGAATTTCAAAAGGTGTATATTCCCATTAAACAGTTGTAAAATGTTTTACGCAACCGTCTGCTCTAAATACGTGCAATAAAGCCGAATTGCACTGAGTACAAATATTAAAGACGCACGCATAGAATTTTGTATTTGAATTCCCAATGCGAGTTCTATAAATCAAATGCAAATCAAGCCTGCCTATAAAGTCTGCATTCGCTGCCATTTTATACAGCTGTAAATTTATTTCGCAGAATTTACATTCGAGAATCAAATATTCGAGAGAATTAGCGATTCGCATAGAAAACAATAGCAGTTATTGGCTTTTGACGAAATTGAACTGTCAAAAGATTGAAAATCATAAAATAGTGTATTTATTTTACTACATTAACTGTCGCTATCTTTCATTGCGTTTAATGACATGACATTCGAGAATTTCCTAAAAAGCTAAAGAAGCAAAAACCTTTGATCTAAGTGCCCATTAAGCGCCCCTATTTAGATAGCAATCCTTCTGCCTTTAGCTATCCGTTTAAAGTGAAAATAAGCACTCAAGAAGCAGCAGCAGCGGCGCATTTCATTAATTTAACGAAACCGTGTTTACGAGCCCCAATTTTCGATAAGTCTCGACTGAAAGTAGGCGCGAGAGCTCTTCGACTAAAAACAGCCTCACTCGCGGCGGAAGATGACTAATTTCAAGGCCCAAGGCGAGGCATCCTTCGCGGCGCGTTTAATCCGAGAGCCGCGAGAATAAAAAAAAGAAACCGCAATCTAAATCCCGCGCCGACGGGGAAGTGGCTTTTGTGACGGGGCCGAGGGGGGAGTAGCAGGACTTACGTAAGCGTTACGCAATAGAACAGGTCGAGTATATATGTACAAAAAAAAAAAACTCTTTCTCACAACTTATTCTTTGCCGGCAACGATACTTCTATAATAAGTGCACGAGCTTTTTCAGTAAACATCCAGGATCAATTGCCCGTTCACTTCTGTATCTTCGCCAGCAGCGACGCTTACTTTCTGCTTTCTTGCGCAGCGACGTAGTTAGATAATAATTAGCTTCGCAATTGGTCTTGAACATTCATTATTGCCGCGGCATCTTCCACTTGTAATTTTTAGTACCGGTTTTCTTTATTTTCAGAGAGAAAATATATCTGTGTGCGTCAAGTACGGTGAATTAAGGGCAACCTTGTTTGCAATTTTATTAAAACGTAGAAAGATAACTTTTTCCATTATAAGAAGCAAATATAAAAAGCATCAGTTATTTCATAACAACACGGGGAGAAATATTTCAGTGAAAATGACAAATATTTCAATAAAAATTACTAAACTTTCTGGTAATGCAAGCACAGGCTGCCAAAACCCAAAAAATGACCACATTTTTTAGTAAATTTTACTGGAATTTCAGGAACATTTAATAAAGTTACACGAATTTTTACTAAAATTTCATTAAAATTTACTAAAAAGTATGGTAATTTTTTGGATTTTGGCAGTCTGTGCTCGCTTTCCGAAACAGTATAGTAATTTTTACTGAAACTTTTTCTCCGTGAACCATTTTTAAAAAGAATATCTCTGCATGCTTTAAAATGAAGGACTGTTTAAGTCTTATCGCATAATAACTAGAAAATTAAATTAACGTTTACTTTTTTTTTTAAATGTAACACCACGGCGTATTTTTTTGATTTATAACTTTAACAGTCTAAGATATATTTTCTACGAATTTTAAAATTAACAAAAAATGTTTAGCATTTTCACGAAGTTAGAACTTTAATCTATATAATGCTTCTTCACACACAAAAATTAATTAATTAAGCAATTTATTAAACGGTTAATACACGGAAAATTACTGTTTGTTCTTTTAGACTCGAACGGTAATTTAGACCCTGAAGCCCCACCAGCAAACTACGGAAGGAGAAGAAGCCGAGCTGTTCTCTATCAGCTATCGGGCCACTACAAGCAGGACAATAAACATAAAATTAAATTAAACAATGTAAGTGAAGCATTAGAAGTAAGTGCATGAATTTGAATTGTGATTTCGCATCCAGAATTTCGCAAAATAAATAATAAATATTCAAGTATAACTAAAATGTATAGTTAACAAGGGAAACTCAAAGTAAAACCGTAATAAACTAACTAAATTAAATATCAAAATTAACATTCTCCTGACTGACTAATTTCGCCTTTTACTAAACACAACAGCGGTCCACGATTCTTCCTGCATACGAAATTCCCTAATCGGAATTCATTAAAATCATATCGCAGCGCGGTCGCCCAAACAAACCCCGCCAAGTCTAATGAAAGACAGCCTTGCAGGCGTCCCCCCCGCCATTAAGCTCCGGCTGTGATTGCGCCTCGCGAGAAGCCATTAAACCCAAGCATCGGATCCCAAGATACAGCTCGGGCGGCGCGCCCGATAACGTCTCTGAATCCGCTCTCTTTGTCCCGGGGCTCGCCGTCTAAATTTAACAGCGCGCGCACGGCGCTCGAAATCGGATTCCATCGCGCTCCCCCTTTGTGCCGCGGCGGCTCTCGCAGCGGCGTCGCGCAGCTCGCGCGTCCCATCGCCGGCGAGGTGGGGGCGGGCGAGAGCGAGTTCGCATATTAAATTTTCACGGCGGCGTCCTCGTCGTCGGCAGCAAACTCCTCGTAATTCAGTTGCGACGAGTTCCCGCGCCGAGCCATTTTCCCTACGCGCCGGCTGATGCGATTGCCGCGAGTTCGGCACCTCGGCCGCGGGGGTAAGCCGAGGCTTTGTCGCGGCGAGGAGTTGCGCCGGGTATGCGATACGCGACTGCGGGAATTTTTCAGCTGACGGGGAGCTGAAGTCGTTTGCTTTCTGGATAATTTATGTTATGATGATTGTCGGCTAATGCTTCAGTCGTCTAATTAGTGATTTCCTCTATGGATGGAATGGAGACAAAGAAAGCTGGCAGATGTAAATGGATATTTTGGTATGAGCTGATTAAAATCGTAGCAGAAAAATTAAGTTTAAGAACGTGTATGAAAACCTTAAAGATTGGCTTTGAATTATTCAACTTTGCATTATTTGCCAAACAATGGCCAGACTAACAGTTACTTAAGTCCGGCCCTACTTTGAGCTACTTGAAGCGTTTGAGCTAAGAGGCTTCGCTTTAATTTACTAAGCTTCGATTGTTCGCATGGAGACAAAAACAACAGTTTTTAGTCGCAAATCGTCATTTCAATTTTTCACCATAATACTTAAAAGCAAGAAATTAATTTCATCATCATCGCAATTTAATGGCGCTTACTTTGACGTATATCACTGCTATTTCAGAACCAAAGCAGTTAGAAAAACAAATTAACCTTGATGTACTGAAGACCGACTAATTTTATTAAGCATAGCCAATGATAACTGTTAATATAGCTTTGAATCATCCGTTCGCTCTATCTGACGCGAATTTAGGATAATGAAAATCAGTGCCTGTTATTTTAGTTCGTAATTGATAGCATCACTCAAAGTTCAAAATTAACAAACTAATATTAAGTTTACAGCTAACTAAACTAGTGTAATTAACGCCTGCCTCTCATTACGCTGTCCATTACAGAAATGCATGAATTTAACCCTTTAGTATTAATCAATCAATCAGTGGGTTCCAAAGATTGGCACTCTCCTTTCCCTAAAGTATACATTCGCTCGGTAATGCCAAACTGATGCAAAAAAAAGCATTTAGTGGTCGATATAGCTATTTTGGTTTATTAGGCTTCAGCTATTTTGAGAGCTTATAAATGCACGTATAGATAGTTCAAGGTCCCGCGCCAGGACACAGCTTCTGCAAGTCAATTCTTTGCTTAATCTCGGATTAGCTCACAGTTTACACGGCGTTAACTGGCTGTTATTACTCACTGCGGGCAAGTTGTGGTAAACTGACAACTTCCGATAATGCCATCCCTACGTAGCTCGAAGCTTAACTAAATCCTCACAGTTTTTGCGTTCACGTTCCCGCGCAAGAAATTTCAAGCATGAAATATTTTAATATATTAAAACTTAATCTCTTACTTTCTCAATGACTCTTCCGACACTTGATTTTATTTTAGCATCGGCTCGCTTGCGCAAGAAATTCCCGCGCGTCAATACGCTTGTTGTCTTTCCGATAATTAAACTTTCTAATTAACTTTATAATTAACTTACCCCGTAAACTTAGGTAATCATCCATGGCGGCTAGAGCTCAAAAAATTAATAACATTTCTTACGTTAGTTAATTATAGAAGCTGCAGTTTCACGCAACAGCTGAATCCGTCATTTACAAATTAATTAAATCTTTACTATGAAATTACAAAAAAGCAATCTTTTTTCAGTTTTTAATTACGAATTTCGGTTAAAGGACAAGTTTCTTTCCCAGACACTTGATCCGCGAATTGAGCAGTGCCAGCACCTTCGTAGGAGGGAAAGAAAGAGAGCGAAATCGAATTATAACCCAGTGAAATGAGGCGGAAAAATGCAAACGAAACTTTTACACCTGTTGCAGACGCTGCTGCACTCGACGACGACCCCATTGCCGGAGTACAAAACGACGACGATCAAGAAGTCGCAATTCATACTCAGCCACTACGGCATATTCAAAACATGCTGGGACTGGCTGCTGCTCATAGCGACGCTCTACGTGGCGGTCGTCGTGCCCTACAATGCCAGCTTCATCAATCTCGACCGTCCTACGATGGTCAGCGACGTCGTCGTCGAGATAATATTCATCTTAGGTGAGCGCTATACTTCTCTTCTTGGGCTGTTACTTTTTTTGGGTGTATTAAGCGACGCGAGTATCGAAAGTGTATTGAAAATTTTGTCGGAATTCGCGTGTTTGCCTGGCGCATAAATATTCCACGTCCAACGGGAAGATTTTCGGCTCGGGAATCGTATTTCCCTGGCCCTCTGGTCCGTGCATTTATTTTAAATTCTTCCGGCGAAAAAATATGACGCCGGTAAACCTCTTTCGGAATATGTCAAACGAAACCTCTGGCTCTGCAAGCTTGCAAAGCCCGCCAAGAGGATTGCATTAGCAGTAAAAAGCATTTGTCTGCGGACGTCCCCCTCTCGCGTTTCCAAGCTTATAGGAGCGCACATCAAGTATTTGAGATGTATACATCGGAGGGAGAAT
>JAWWEM010000027.1:13804084-13822359 GCA_035582935.1 Ormyrus thymus
ACTGTAGAATCAGTGATTGTTGTATAAATTTGTGTAATCTAAATTTGTATAACTCTGAATTAAATAAATAAATAAAAAATAAATAAATAGATACTGAATAAAGACTGCCGAAAACAAGAACCGCTGTCACTCGAACGAAGGATGCAGGTGGCAGAGAGTGAATACAATTTTGATGAGTTTTTCTACTTGAACGGAAAGCTTTTACAGCTGACTTCGTACATCATTCATCGATCAATGCAATTTATACCCTATGCATCATCTCTAAGCTATTGTTTATTAAAGAATTGAATACAACATTTACGCACTTGCTGCCAGTCGCTCGAGGTTCATTAAAAAGCAATCGCAAAAGCAGTGCAATCCCCGGTAACTTGATAATTTAGGAGCCTTACAAATGGTGATTGAAAAAACAAGTTGATTGACTTGGCGTTACGTTTGCAGGCAAAGGAAAAACTAGCCCGAGTGCATACTCGGCCGTGCTTCTCTGCCCCAGATAAAGTAGTAGTTGCCGCTACTCTCTTAAAGGGGACCAAAGGCAAATGTTTACACCGCGCGTTGCAAAGGCCCTTCCGTTCGACGGCGGCCTTTTAAAATTGCCCTTCCACTCCACGGCTCATCAGCTTGGACGGTGAAAGGGCAACGAGGTATAAGGTTCGATAGTAAGGGGATTAGAGTGCACAGGAACGTAGATTGGGGAAATGGACGCGAATCGGAATGAGGGTATATGCAAGTATTTTTGAGCTTGGCCTTTCAAAAGTGCATAAGGGAATCGAGTCTCTTAAAGCGGAACTAAGATCAGGGAGAAAAGGTTTGTACTTGGCAGAGGGTAAAAATCAACGTTAAATTCTTTCAGAAAAGGTTTACAGCGTTTTTAGTATGAATTTAAATCCGATCGCTTATTTAAGTGGACGTCGAGGGAACCGTCAGTACTTCGTTTATCGAGAGATATATTGCCTTAAATATTTTACGGACTTTAACTTACTTCTGTAAAATTTTATCGGAGGAATAAGTTCCAAATTCGCTTATTCGTATTTCAAACGGTAATATAAATTTAAAGATCTTTTTCTTTTTCGTAAAGGCCAACGAGAGCATATTTATAGTAGTCAATTTTTGTAATCTAATGTGAACTTCAGAGAAGTGAATATTCATGCGAAATTGAAATATAACAGTATTATCTTGTTAGATATTTCTGTTTTTGATGAAAACGCCAATCACGGTAACTGACAAGAACAAAGGAAAATAGAAAATGCTAAAAACCGTGAATATTTGAAATATATTTCTGCTGGAAACCGTGACTGCAAAATAAATCATGGCTCGTCTTTTTAATTTTAATTAATTTGTTGGAAAAAGATTTAAGCTCGGCGTTAATACACGAAAGCGGAAAAGAAGGACAAGCCATTCTAGGCTTTATCGAAAATAAAAGATCCTCTGAATAGGTATTGTAATTATTCTTGCACGCCAGCTCACTAAATGACTATTTTAATTGCATTCTAACAGCATTTCCGGATCTCATTTCGGATCTCAAGATACAATTTAATTACTTCCATGAAAATTTTATATCTTCTGGATGTACGAAGGGATTAGAGTAGTGTGATGTTTTCATTAAAAAAAAGATTACGTGAAATTATCTTCTTAAAATTAATAAGTCTTGATTTTTCGAAGAAAACGATAAATAAGCGGCGAAAGCAGAAAGCACCGTCTCGAGTGACATATTTCAATGAACGGTAAGCCTCGAAAAAAATATGCCGTCAAATTTAACGCGAAAAGCTCGCCCTTTACTCGGTCAAGTTTGTCTTATTGCCTCGTCCATCGCTTGATCCCGGTACTGTGCACTCAATAACCTCTCAGATTTTGAAGACCATCCAGGGAACAGTTTTACGCGCTCCACTAAACCTTTATGAGACGTCCGAATGGTCGCTAAAGTGGAAAAATGAAGCAGAAAGAGAAATTTTCAAAATCGCACGTCTCGAGTAGCTGCACTATTTTACGACTAGATAACAATAACGGAGAAAGGCTGAGTTGGGACAGCGAATAACCATCAAGCGTGATAAAGCCGATTCATCTCGCGAGCTCGAAATTGCCAGACGCGCAAGCAGCCAGCCGCTGAATTCCGAGCGAGCGAAGCTCGTAAAACCGAAGGGGAGGAAGGAAAGGAAAACAGGGTTTTCAGTCAATTAAAAAAGTGCATTTTAGAACGAGATTGTTTGAAAAATATTCGCCTGCTCATTGTAATCATCGGGTTATATATATATTTTTTCCAACTGCTGTTTTATTTCTTCAAGTGAAATGTTTTTAAATATATTCACGGAGAGAAATATTACAAATATTCGAACAAAAATTACTAAACTTTCTGGTAATGCAAGCACAGACTGTCAAAACCGAAAAAATTACCATACTTTTTAGTAAATTTTACTGAAATTTCAGGAACATTTAATAAAAATTACACGAATTTTTATTGGGTATTGGTAATTTTTTGGGTTTTGGCAATCTGTGCTCGCTTTTCTACACAGTATAGTAATTTTTACTAATACTTTTTCTCCATGTTGCAATATTATATGTTCCTAGCAAATTGCGCATAGAATAAAAATTTTTTTTAACAATACCATTAGAGGTAAACTGCTGACCATGAAAGCGCGCACGTGTATACATAATAATAAATACCGCGCACTAACGACCTAAAAATAACCGCGGCGAGCCATCTCTGCATAGATGATGGCCAAAAGAATAGAAAAAACCATCCCTTCAGGGCGGCCTATTTTAAGCCAATCGCAAACTCTAACCGCAGTCGAAGCCGGCAAAAAAGAACTCATGCGCAAGGACACCGAATTCGTGTAAGGATAAAACGGCGAGGGAGCAAAAATAAAATGCAAGGCTCTCGACAGAGAAGCAGCAAAGCACAAGAGGAACGAGAGATCTGCTCGAAAAAGCTCGAACATTTCTCGGATCAATGGCGCTCGCTCCCTCTCTCTCTGGATGCAGAGCCGCGCGCGGTTCTCTTCCTCTCTCGAGAGAAGAGCAAGTCGATGGGGGATGATGTAGGGCCTGAGCTCTCGGAGGAGTCGGGAAGGCAGGGGGGAGGGAGAGAGAGAGAGAGAGAGAGAGAGAGAGAGAGAGAGAGAGAGAGAGATGAGAGTTCTAGGCTTCTTTGCTTTTCCACGAATGGAGTTTGTCTCTGCTTCTCTCGCTCTCCGTCTCTTTTTAGTCACCGGCTCGGAGAAGCGACGACCCTCGTTTCGCGCTCCTCTTTTTTTCCCTGCTCCTCTGCAGTACACCCTATTTCTTTCTTATATACGAGTATCGGCGCTTTTAATCTGGTTAATGCTACCTTTCGAACGCTTTGGTTCGGACGCTGCGCGTCATTGACTCCTTTTTAGCTTGCTTCTTTTTTGCCTTCTTTATGGTTATTTGGAGAATTAAACAGTTTTTCCTGCTTTTCGTAAAAGGGAAGGTCTGTTTTTGTATTTGCCAAAGTGAAGTGATGCAGGGAGTGAATTAAATACAGTTCAATTTTATTAATGAAACTTTTTTTATAAACTTTGATAGCTATTTATAGATTAAGGATACTATGCTACTTTTAAACACATTTATTTTTTTAATTTTTATTTAGACTTATCACTCACTAATTATGAATTCTTAACAATATTGAAATTTAATCGTTTCAAAATTTTTAAATGTTCAAATAAATAAGACGTTTCTCAAATTTAAAACAAAGTAAAAAAAAAATATTTCATTTCCATGATACTAATTAATTTAATTTAATTGGTGCATTGAGTGGATTGTTAAGATCCTACATGCTTTGAACGATCAGCTCTTGCAAATTTACTCATTACGTCGTTACAGTATGACTTGACCTAAATTAACTTTCCATTAGCGAATAATCTTTTTATTTTTATAAAAATATTTTTTAAAAAAGAGAAAACATTTACAAATTTAAAAAATGCTAACAGGCTCTGATCAAATTTGTTATCCTCATATCATCAATTAAAAATACTTTCGCTTTTTTACCTTTAAATCGCAGCATCGGCAAACGATTCCAAAAGGGCAACAAACGTTAAAAAATGAAAAGTTAAACAATTCAGTTATAAATCTCTAAATTCAAAAAGAATTCCCTTGAAAGAAAACTCTCGCGTTCGTTTTCTAACGCGGCGCGTTACCGTCTGCCGAGGCGGAGCGACGGATGTGCATTTGCCTTTGTATCCTCGTCGACGAGGATGGAGATGACTCGAATTTGCTCTTGAATCAATAAACAGCCCGCGAGGCAGAGCAGACCTCAAAGAAGGCTGCAGCTCATTGTTTGCAAATTGCACGCACTCACTCGTCCGCGAAGCGAGTTTATCTCTCTCTGCTCTTTGACAACTCCAACGATAATCAAATGCCAAAGCGAATGGACGGCTGGAATAAAAATATAAACTGTCTTTAACTCGAGTGCTTCGGGACGTTTTGCTCGTGATTTAAAGTGACTTTTCCGGGAATCGAAAGAATACTGACGAGGAAAAAGCGCTGCTAAAATATTTGCGCGCTTTGACGCTTCGATGAAATTCGCACTGCCTCGACCAAACGTCTTCGAAAAAGCGAAAACTTACAAAGAATTACTTGACATTCAAAACAGGAAAAAGTCTAGAAATGCTTGTTTATCTTTATAAAAACTGAAATCTCGCTTTTCCGTAAAAAAACATTGTTCATATTAGACGATCGAGCCCCAATGTGCATCGAACTGATTCACGTGGAAATTTATTTATAAAACCTGCGTTTAAAATAGTCCGCTTAAAAAACCAGACATCGATAATCCGTGAAGAGCCGACGACTGCAAATAACATCCAGAAAACTGAACCCTCCACGGTGAAACCGAAAACCCCAATGATCAGCGCGTCTCTTCTCTGCCGCAGACATAATCCTGAACTTCCGGACGACGTACGTGAGTCGCAAAGGCGAGGTGGTGAGCAACAGCAAGAGCATAGCCGTGAATTACATCAAGAGCTGGTTCCTCATCGACCTGGTCGCGGCGCTGCCCTTCGATCTTCTCTACGCCAGCGACGTCTACAGCAGCGAGGTCAGTTTTTCTTCTTTTTTTTTCGATTTCTTTGCACTTCCGATTGATCAGCCTCTCGCGGCACTTTTCGCCGTCCGCGAAATAGCCAATTGGCCGGGGGCAAACGTTTGCTCGCGCCCCGCCGGAGAACGTTTACTTGGCTGCCCAAGAGAGACTAATGTATTCGAATACTCCCTCCTTCCGCGAATTTCGGTCGCAGCATGTTATCGTACGGTTTAAGTAAATAGTGGCATCTATTTACTTTGCTTCGAACGAATTCAAATAGAAAAAAAAAAAACGGCTGCCAATTCATTGGCCCGTAGCTTCCTACAAACTAACTTATCGTTCCTATATTTACAATAATACACTAATGCATTATTTTAAAAACGCAACTAAATCGTACTAAATACAGCTACCCCTGCCGGTGAAAGCCACTAGTCGCCTTCGTTTCCCCGAGTCCTTCGTCAGATTACAAGCCAACGTCGAACCCAAGAAGCGCGATCGAATGCATTCGCTGGCTCTGAATGGAGTTCGTTTACCGCGGCGCGGATCGCTTCGCGCGCCCGCCGCGTATTATTATTATCGAGGATCTCTGGGTCCCTCTGTTACCACGAGGCGCATCTGCCCTTCGCACTTGGCGCTTTTTTATCGCCCCGCCCGACGATCTCAAGGATGCACGATATCGAGTGACGTCCGCGACTGAATGGACCAATCATCGCTCGAAAGGCTACTGCTGCAATTATTTGCCATTGTCGCGGCCTTTCGTCATTCGCCCCGAGTTTTATTAAATTGCTTTTCGAGTACAGCAGAAGTGCGCGTAGCGCAAAGTATGCTAGAAAAAAAAAAAAAAAAATTAGAATCGCTGTGACTTCTTTGCGAATAGCAATCCAACGTGCTATAACCTATCGATAAATCTTGCTTAATCAAAACGGAACACTCAAGTCCCGATAGTAAATGTAAAGATCGCATAAACCGAGCCGTCGCGATAACTCAGGCCCGCTTCGACTTACACATGCGTCGGAGAGCTCACGCAGTGCCTAATTAGATTTAATATCCCCAAAACACTCTCGGCAACGACGAGAAATTCCCGTCCGGTTTACTTTCCTCCGATGCGCCCTCGAGCCAATAACAGTAAAGCAAAGCGATCCCGCCGCCATAAAGCATCGCGCTCGCCCACCTTCAACCGCTGCGTAGGGGCAATAAACGGTCTGCTGGTGATTTCTCATTTTCCCCGATGCTCGGCCCCGATCACCGACCCCCTCCCGAATCCGGTCACGCGAGGCTCCGGCGCAAGAGGGACTCCGAATGAAATTATTTCGAATCGATTATCCCCGGTTCCCGAAGGTGCTTCAGCTCCGGAGTGGCTGCGTGCGCTCGAGGGCATGTCGACGCTGTACGCAAAACTCTCGTTCGAGCTGCTCTGCGGCGACTGAGAAGCAAGCCTGACGCTCAACCCCCCTCTTACCCGATTGCTCTTTCTCCCCCAGACTGCGACCTCGTTAAATAGCTAACCTTTGATGACGTGAATCTTTGCTCTCAGAGGCGGTTTAAGCGCTCGGTGACAATTCTGATGTGTATTTTCGGGATGAAGACCGACTGGTATTGTGAAGGGAAATTTTTATTTTATTAATGTCGAAATAATTGTTTCATGGTTAAAGAATTTATTTATTTGATTTCAGAAAATATTTACGTTACTTTAATACATATCTATGTCGGGGTTTTCCTCTTTCGGTAAGATAAGAAATATTAGCAAAAAGAAGCAAGATCAGTTGGTATAATAAATTCGACTTTTATTTGATTTTATTTCTAAAAAACAATGAACGCCATGCATACCATTAATTTGCAGCTGCTACAAAAACTCTGAATTCGAAAATTATTTTTTCAGGCGCAACAGCTCTTTGTAAAACCACAAAAGAATATTCCTCTACTAAATTAGTAAGATAAAAAATTCCTCGAAAGGAAGTACTCGCCATCCCAGAGCTTTAATTCTTAAATTAACGGCAAAAATTTAACGAATTAAGAAAGTTTTATACCGCACTTTGGAAGGATACGAACCGCGCCTTATAAAACGGCGGCTCTCCGCTGTCTTATCCAAGACTCGGTTTTATATACGCCTGTCAGTAAAAATGGCCATAAAAGAATCATTCCCTGTCATGTCTCGCGGAAGGCGTTTCCTCACATAAAAAAAGAAAGAGCGAAGAAGAATAAGAAGCGCGTTTGAAACACTTGCAGGAAAACCAAACTCGAAAAAGCATTTTATGCGCTACGTCCATTAAGGGGTTCTGGTCTAGAATGCGGCTTTCTTAAAGTAGAAAATAGTGTACTTAATGACAGTGTCCGCGTGAGATCTGATGAAAAAAATAAGCCTTCGCGAGCTGGAAAAGTTTTTACGGACAAAAGTTTTAAGCCATAAAGTAGATTAATTGCGTTAGAGCTGAAATTTAGTGTGTCTAGCGTACAAAATGCATGTGCACAAGAATTACGAAACTTCAATTTCATTAAGGACTTGAAATTCTGTAATTTGTTTGACCATTGTAAAGCAGGTAATGCAAATTTGAATATCTTGCACATTTTATATAATAACTGATGTCACGCGAAGAATATTTTAACCCAGAAATGCATCACAAAACATTCTGTGAATAATAAATTTAGTTTTTACTTTTGAATTAGTTTTTCTTCGTAGACGAAAATAAAAATTGATGCAAAAGGCTTTATTTGACTTTCAAATTCATTGGTGTAAAATTTTTTTTTACTATCAGCAAGAACCTAATAGTACAAATACTTATTTTTCATTCAAAATTTTTTCTATTAAAAAGTAAGACATGCCCATTAATTCGAGCTTTGTAATTTAAGAAAAAACATGTTTCAAACTACTCTTAAACTGTTGCTTCGAAATCATGATCTCATACATCTTCCGACTTGGCAAATTTTCAAATTCAATATTCTCGGTACTTTCCGCAATTATCACTTTAGCAGTAATAACAATAAGAAAGTCATAAAACAATATTGCATCGATGCATTATTCCGGTGAAATGATGGTAAGCACTATCGATAAACTATCGGCAATAAACCGTTTATGAAATCATTGCCACTGGACACTTTTGAACCATTAAATCAGAATTAGTTCATTATCCTGACCCACATCTCATGATGAGTAATACCCGCAGTAGGTAACACTATGCTCCGTATAATGACGACCTACTTGGATAACGCAAAATCGCATAAAATACCTCCATAAAAAGCATCTTTTACTTTCGTCGGATCAACATTAAGACCGGCACTGTAATCCTAACCATATAAAAGCCAAGGAAGGTAATACTACCCAGATTTCATCTTTTCTGCTGTAAGCGACATATGCTAATTATTTCTATAAAAATGCAAATTCATCATTCGATTCTCCTAACGATCAATAAATACCCGTAGCCCACCGCAGAATGTTAAAAGAAGCCTCCCTGCGCCACCAGCACATCCAGAGTCCCCCATCTATTACGCACTTACAAGCAAAGCACCCTCCGAGCACTCTCGAAATCGCTAACGAATTCCCTCGCACCCGACGCCGGCGCATCAGAGGGGAAGAAAAAGAGAGTCGAGGCCTCGAGGCCGAGCGCGTTAGAGCAAAGCTCGCAGCCCGACGGTACTGCCCGGGGGGGGCGCTGTAAAACCGTCGCCGGAATCGCTACACCCGCCACCTTGATTTCTGTACCCAGGAGTCGTCGCACAGCTACTTCATCCACCTGGTGAAACTGACGAGGCTGCTGAGGCTGGCGAGGCTGCTGCAGAAGATGGACAGGTACTCGCAGTACAGCGCGATAATACTGACCCTGCTGATGCTGTTCTTCACGCTCGTAGCTCACTGGCTGGCGTGCATCTGGTACGTCATCGCGGAGAAGGAGCGCTTCAAGCACGACAAGGACTGGGATCTCGGTAAGCGAACTGCCATTTTTCACGCGCGAATGTCTGTCGCCTCCTGCATTCGTCGCCCGAGGTGCATTTTATGCGACGCGTCAGTGTTTCGTCTCGGAGATAAATATTTATGAACGAACTTTCTCCTGCACCCTCTCTCTCTCTCTCTCGTCGTGCGCGAGTGTACGTAATGAAAACGTCACTCTTACTTTGATAAAGCAACAGAAGCCTTTTCATGGGTCGGTTGACGCGCGCACCAAGAACAATAATATCCGGAAATATGCCTCTCCGGATATTATTGTTCGATTTCGTCCCGCATTGCGCCTGTCAATCGTGATTTCACTTTCTCTGAAACTCGAGTCGTCGATGTTCAGGGCGAAACTGCCGCCGCATCCGTGGCATCTCGAAACTTCTAATCGAGGATCAAGCACTTCTAAGCGAGGAAGATCACGGGGCTCTACCCCGCTTTCGGCAGGATGCCGCGAGATCGTCAGCTGATGCACCGACCTGATTTCCGGTCAAGCTACCGATTCGTCACACGACGCACGATTTCCAGCTGATTGAAAAATATCCGTGCTAATTTGGATAATGAAACCTGTATAGAATTAAATATTTCAATTGTCGCGATAACTGCGCGGATAATGAAAACTGATTATCCAAAAAAGAATGTGAAATAACAGAACGAGTGAAAAGTAATCTGCATTTTTAAAGCCCCTTTTAAGATCACAAAAAGGCCCCCGCTTGCCCGCCAACATCCGCGAAACTAGGTTCTTGCATTATCCGCCGCGAGCGCGGCGAGGCCAAAGAAAGTTAAGAATAAAAATTCAAGCTCGTTCAAAGCGATCTCGGCCTCCTCGGCGGTAAGAGGGAAATTAAACGAGAGAGGTATACATCTCGCCCGGCCCGGAGCCGGCGCGATATTTCCCACGACGCGAAAAGAAAACTTTCTCGATTCGAGCCAAAGTTACATCCTACGCCTCTCGCGATTAGCATCTCGGCCAGCCATTAACTCCCCCGGTGTTTTTTCGCCTAAGCCCCTGCTCCGCAAAGACGCGCTCGGACGCGCGACCTCGCTGATCCCGCCTGTTGCATCTTTCTCCGCGACCGCCACCCCCGACGTAAAAAACGGAAATAGCCAGGGACGGATTAAGTAGGGAGTCAAGTTGGGATATAGCTTTACGGAGAGCTCGGAATAATGTCGACTCTGACCTTTGTCATTTTCTGAGCGGTTACGTAAAAGTGGCGAGCATTTTTGGAGCTTCATTCATCTGTTAAGACTGTATGTCTAGTGCAATTCGCTTAATTATACGCAAGGAAAAAACAAAATTATAAAGTATACGTAATATTTTAAATAAAAATTTTAATAAATCATTCGAGATTCCAAAGCGGACAAAGTAAATAGTTTACTTAAACAGTTATTTGAAAAATTAATCTCCCCACACTCCTCCCCCGTAAAGTAAACCGTTCCCCTCGATAAAGCAGCTCTGCACGTAAAAACTCGGCGCGTAAATCGAGGCCGAACGCCCGGAAAAACGATCCGGGCCTCGTAATTCACGAATCCCTCGCCAAGCACGCGCGACCGTCCTCGCTTGTACAGATAGCCGAGAGAGAGAGAGAGAGAGAGAAGAAGGAAGACTTTTCGTCCCGGCGCCCGAATATGACGAAGTGCGCAAGTTACACGGCGCGAGTCCCCGACGTGCCGTAAAGGACACTTCTCGCCCACGCCGAGAGGAACCCCCCGTCGTCGCGTGAATTTCCTCCGAAGCGGAGCGGCTTCAACTTCGCCCTTGTAAATACGAGCTGCGAATTCGAGGCTGGGCTTTCGCGGGCCGGCGAAGGCAGGGACGCAGTTTGCCTTTTCTCCCGACGTCTTTAATGCCCTCAAGTCGGGGATGTGATCAACGGTCCGAGGCGACAGTGGTCGTGCGGGTGAGAAAGTATCGCCGGTCGTCTGGGATGTTTGCGATGTTTACGCGAGTCCGTCGCGTAACAAGCTTGCCGTTTCACGATCCGTTTATTAAGCATTTATTTAAACTAGTCCGGCGGGAATTTTTGCTTTAATATCTTATCTCTTGTTGATGTAAGCGGAGTTTTAGTACAACAATCCCCAAGCGGGAGAAACACAAGCAGAAAAACTTGACGCGAATGACTAAAGTTTAAAGAAAGTATTTAAATTTCCGATGTAACATTTTGTTCCCTGCGGTGCACTTTTTTAAACGCTAAGCTGAGCTCTCAAGCGTAAGCTTCGTTCTATTTTTTCCTTTCTATCCGTTCAAAAGAAAATAAATGATCTCTTACTTTCGTGCTTTCGTATACCTCCATATATTCCCCCTACGTAACGATGCAGATCGCGAGATCTGCTCGATTCCAGCGCTCACTCAGCCGGATAAATCCAACTATTCTCAGGCACGTTAATAAGTGAACAAGAGTTAGAAATAATAGGCATCGCTTTCGCGCTCAGCTCGCCAAGTTGACTGCTTCCATCAGCGAGCCGCGCTTCGCTCTCCCGCACGTATTTTCCGAGCGAACCCACGGGACCGGAGCAGATTCACGGACTCGCTCTCCCCGTCTGTTTATCCGCATTCAGAAACTGAATTCCAAAGTGTAGCCCTCCGAATTACGCAGTCGTCGCGCATCGGGGAAGCTTCCGTTCTCCTCCTCGTCGCGCCGTCGGTTCTACGCGCCGCCTCTCGCGCGTTCAAACCTCCCGAGGATCTCGTCCGCTCGAGCGCGCCGTACTTTTGCGACGCGCACGCGTCTCCGGGCTTCGGAACCGACTGCTCGGAATTGAGACCCTCGCGAGGCTCGCCTAATCGAATTAGGCGCTTTTAGCGTTGTTGTTGGATAAAGACGAGCCTTTCTTGAACCGCGCGAGCTTCCTTTATACAGCCGCCGTTGGCGCGACAGTAAAAGTCAAGTGGATTCTGGAGAGCAAATTGAATTGCGATGAAAGATTTCATTTGCTTAAATTGAAATTGCCGAGGGCGAATTTAAGGAGCCTGCCGTGATTTCTGGGGGGGGATTAAATCGGAATGAGAGGGAATGCATGAATTTAACATTTTTGTGTCCGTTTAAATTGCTGCTTTCTCTGTGAATTGAAAATTCATGTAGATGCCACTTGGTCATGCTGACGTAATTGCTCTTAACAAAACGTCTCAGAGCGCATGTGAAAACAGTTAATCAAAAAGAGATCTGTTTGAATTATTTATTTTTTTTTTCAGTCAAAATAAATGAAAAGTTTGGATTAACTATCCGTGTTTGCCTTGACCGGTTTAAAGTTCATACTATTTTGTGAGATAAGCCGATTACGGGCTAAGAGGAATAATTAAATTATACAGCATAGTAGATAGTATTTCCTTTAAAAATCTTAATATATAAATTAAAATTATCAAATAATTTATCACTTAACAGCTCACTAAATGATATTTATTTTCAATATAGAAAATTTTTCCCCCTCTACTGTTAAGTGGTAAATAAATGTTCGATCAATTGGGAATAAAGGTTTTGGAAAACATTGGAACATTTTAGTTGTGAGCATGTTTAGGTAACTTGATTCGCCAGCCTCATCAGGTTAGATTTTATTATAAAGTAAAAAGCTCAAAAAAATTATTATGTTTACAATGTATCCTGTCGAAAATATTACATAAAAGAACTGAAAAGCCATTTATACAAATAACTATAAGGAATGAAATATTCGCGACATTTCATCCTTCTTATTTGAACTACTCGTATCGCACTTTATGTGAATCATGGAATCATTTCTGAAATAACTCTTAAAAATTTTTGTTCCGCGTTTATGATTATTTCTTTATCTCAATCAAATTCGTAAGAGAAATTTTAGTACTGGCATAAAATATATTTAATAGATAATTTATAAAAATTTGTTGCAATAAGTAAGCCAACTTCAGTATTTTGTGCGTAATTCGATATTTTTCAGTGTAAAATTGCCGGGTAATCGTTGTATCTGTACGTTACATTCGAGCAAGCAACAATGAATTGTTTCCAAAACATTTACCCCCCGACTGACCGACCACTCATTTTACCTTATTGTATTCTGTCGCTACGAAGTATCCATAAAATTTTTAATAATGCCAGCCGCACGTGTTCGAATAGGATGGATCCACGCGCTGGCGGACAAGTTGAAAGTGAACGTCGTAAACATTACCCACGCGGAAAGCTACATCACCGCGCTGTACTTCACCTGCAGCAGCTTAACATCCGTGGGCTTCGGAAACGTTTCTGCCAACACGACCCCCGAGAAAGTATTCTCCATCTGCACGATGCTCGTCGGAGGTGAGGGGAATTCTTTACTGCCGCGAGCCGAGCCCCTTTGCATTTCAAAGTTATAATTTCTCCGCGGGTAAACGCCGGACGCGCTCTGCGAGCTGAAAGAAAGCGTCGCTCGCTCGGCCGTCGGTTTTACCAGTTTGTACAGCTTCGCGGAAATTAACTTTGAAATTGTCTTTGGACCGCGGTGTTAATTTTGACCTCGTTTGCTCGTTAATTAATATTACAGAACAGTGCGTTTATTACGACTTTATTTTGACAGCTCTGATGCACGCCGTGGTGTTTGGTAACGTAACGGCGATCATACAACGTATGTATTCCAGAAGATCTTTGTACCAGACTAAATGGAGAGATCTCAAAGATTTCTTGGTGTTGCATCAAATACCGGACGAATTAAAGCAGCGAATGCAAGATTATTTTCAGACTATGTGGTCACTCAATCATGGAATCGATATTCATGAGGTATAAGATTACCTTAATTAATTTCAATAGCATTGTGAGCTTTTTCATTAAATTATTTTCATTATAGTGTTTCAGTATTGGACAATTTGTTACTAACCAAGATGATAAATTGGCTATAAAAACATACATTTTTTGTCCATATTGAAAACAACATTTTTTTTTTTTCATTTTACTTTTTCCAAAATGTATTTTCAGTTTCGTATTAACCATTTATTTTTGCATGAAAATTATAACCAGATTATTACTTATAAACTCTCCTTTCTTCAAGATCAAATGCTATAACGTGAAATATTTTCAAGTATTTTTTAATTAAAAAAAAAAAATCCAATAAAATAGTGTCTGTTTATACTGCAATTCCGTACTCGTGACACAATTTTTTACATATTTTATTATTATTAGCGTAACGCTATCTGAACCAGTACGAAAAAAAAAGCGCGCACGCCAATCGATAAATAACTCGTAAGCTCCCAAGCATTATTATTTCTCATGTTCTGTTTACCGGCTTACGTTCCAATGTATTATACCATTTCAGTGCAAAACTTTCCCCAAGATATTCCGCACAGAGCAAAGCAATGTCTGCATTAATAACGTAAGAAATTCACATTTATTCCCCCGCAGACGCTGAAGGAATTTCCAGAGGAGCTGCGGGGTGACGTGTCGATGCACCTGCACCGCGAGATCCTGAGCCTGCCGATATTCGAGTCGGCCTCGCAGGGCTGCCTGAAGCTCCTCTCGCTGCACATACGCAGCATATTCTGCGCCCCCGGCGAGTTTCTCATCCACAAGGGCGACGCGCTGTCCTACATCTACTACCTCTGCAACGGCTCGATGGAGGTCGTGCAGAACGAAATGGTCGTTGCCATTTTAGGTACGTGGCAGACGCGCGCGGCGGATAATAATAAAGTTATGCGGCGAGCGCGCTCCTTGCGCACTCTCTGTCATCTTGTTTTGTTTTCGAGCTGACGCCGCGCGCCCGCCTTTCTCATGAATAACTTACGGGACGAGGTATATGTGATGGAATATATTGGGGTTACAGATTTGTATATTTATGAAAAGTATCGAACTTTATCCACTCTCCAGGTACATAAGCAGACTCCTGTGCACTCGTACTGACTCTCGTTTTTCCCACCAGCATTTTTTAATTAATTTAATGGTGCATCGCGTGTATTGGTTGCATACAGATGCTAGAATACACAAATCAATGTATCATTCGTCAGTTTTCCAGACTTCTGTCAGTTGTCCAGTCATTTGCTTTTTGCGTGCATCAACCAATGAGAAATTCAGTATAAGCCTGCCCTTTCAGCCAATGGGCAGAAAGTGGTAGCTTCAGAGCTTCATAAAGGTATTAACTCAATGGGTGAAATGCACAGTTATCTCGGGCTTAATGTAGACAATGCCTGGAGAGTTTCGAAATTCCAGTCATGTTAGAGTATGCCAAACAATTAAACTATTGTATTTCAAAGCATTACTCGAAATCTGTACAGTAACTCCACTTAGCAATTCAAAATTAACTTTCGCCTACTTCAGGCAACAATTATGAGATTCTTGAGTAAAGACTTACACTGCTAAGTAACTATCTTAGCCTAAATTAGCACTGATTTGTAGGTTTCCTTAACTATTGCAAATGTACCAAGATTATGTTCCATTAGTTTCAGTTAAGGCTGAAGCATTAACATCACATAGTATACGATGCGTAGTATCCAAGTAAGCTATTTCGCTGGTTTGTACTGCAACCCAACATTTCATTAATCACTACCTTTTAAAGATCTGTAATGCAATTTAATACGTTCGTAATCCACAATCATTCTCCATATTTACTTCTTTGATGTATACGTAAACGGAAACGGACATTGTTTCTGATTTGACATATGATTGTAAATAACATCGTATAAAATCCATTAATGTCGTCCATATTTATTTTACCGCTCCAAGTAAATTAATTATTCGCTCCAAATCGATAAATTATTAAGCCGTCGAATTAATTTAGTATTTTACCAAAAAAGTACTGTCTTTACCTTAAAAACACTGTCCCAAGAATTTCTCTCAATCGTCGCACGAAACTGCAGGTAAAGGTGACCTGGTCGGCTGTGACATAAACGTCCACTTGCAACACGGCAACAACGGCGGCGGTTCATCGGGGACATCGGTGGTAAACGACGTGGTGGTAAAGTCGAGCTGCGACGTCAAGGCTCTGACCTACTGCGATCTCAAGTGCATCCACATGCTGGGCCTGGTGGACGTTCTCAGGCTGTACCCGGAGTACCAGCACGAATTCGCCCACGACATCCAGCACGACCTGACGTACAACCTGCGCGAGGGCTACGAGGCCGAGGTGATTTGCTCCTCGGCGACGAGTCGACGCGATCCTATAGATGTGAATCATGTCTATCCCCACTGTGGGCTCATAACTCTATCCGTCTATTATCTACAGCTTCTTGTCGTTACTAACAACACGTCATATTAATTGTTGTGTCTATGTTTATTAATACCAACATCTAAGGTAGTATGTATCAATTTTTTTTAAAACTGTTTCTTTCTTTGGTCATTACTAGAGTTTTGGCTGTGCCAAGGAAAACGCTGTTAAGATATGTGCATATTTCAACGTTGGGAGAAAAAATTTTGATAATTTTACTCAATAATCATTAAATTAATTCTTTCTTAATGTTGAAAAGTCAATATCTTATTGAAGGTATTTTCACGAGCTCTCATTTCCTTTAAAATAATTCAATTTTCATCTACTTAAAATACTGAACAGATTTCAGGATACTAATGGCATGAATCCATATTCATGAACGCGAAGTAGATGCATGCTGTATTTAGTCAGACACTATATTCGTTAGATAACAGCCACATTCGCAAAATACACTCATAAATACAACTTAGAATAGTCCGATACCAGTCACCAAGCACAATTACACGATTATTCCTTGCATTAACAAATCACTATCAAAGATCTAACAACACCTGTAGGTTTCCCAAATACTCTAGAACATATTCTAGATCTTTGCTAACAATTACTCGTTCGAGTGCATCGAGTAACTTCAATCATCTGTCCGAAGCAGCAGGAGTCGGAGATAAACGGCGGTCCATCGCTGACCCTCCCGTCGATCAGCGAGGACGATGAGAACGTGCCCGAGGAGGGCGAAACGTCGCCCCTCTCGCCGCCCAACAGATCGCCTCTGCACGCCTCGAGTCCTCGGCACGCGAAATTCAGGTACTTTGCACTGGTCAAATGCGCGTGCCCGCACCACCCGAATAATGCAACGCAACGTTTGCCCTTGCCAAAGGGACGAGTACCAGGGCAAGAGGCCACCGCGAGGCGTCCTCCGGCAAGGCAGGACGACGAGCCAAGTGGCCGCTCAGGAGTCCGTGGAGGAGCACATACGGGGCTCGGTGGAGCGGCTGGACACCCAGGTGCTGACGCTCCACCAAGACGTGGCGACGCTCAGCTACGAGGTGCGCAACGCGATCCAGGCGCTGCAAATCCTAGCCAGCTCGCCGCAGAGCAATCCGAACCTGCCCACGCCCGGCCGGGGCGGCAGCAGCGGGGTTCTGGCCCGAAGTTCCTCCCACCCTCCGGACGCGCTGTGCTGGAATCCGCCGGCTCGGCTCGTCGGCCAGTCCTCGCAGACCGACTGGCCGGTGGATCTGCTCGAGTGCTGGGTTCGCTCCGAGCCGCACCGCGTCCTCAGGATCCTCGGCCTCGACCCCGAGCTCCTGCTGCGACCGGCCGCCGCGCCCCACCCCCCGTCGCCTACGCCCTCGCCCTCCTCGCCGCCGCCGCCGCCCTACGAGCCGCTCTCGCCGCTGCTCGGCTCGCCGGTGCAGTCGCCCACGGACTCGCCAGGTAAAAGCTCTCCTTGAATCGCTTCACTTTTTTTTTTAAGGGCAATGGAAGCCCCGTCTCGTCTGCTTCACGGCGGGGCTAAATACTTCAAAGCGAATTTACGCTTGTTTTTAAGTGCTTTTATATACGTTTGCTTTCAAGGATATCGCTTTGTAGATAATTTTTACGCATTTAATCTTCCAAGCGGTATAAATAAAATTTTTAATCAAAGCTGATGCGCAAAGGACGCATTTGCAAATTAACGGCATTGAAACGGCGGGATGAAGTTTTTTTTTTCATTTTTTAATAATAACTGAACTTTACGAGCTTAATGTACTGTCTACATAATGTAAGTTATTACATATGTAATTTACGACTTTAATAGGCAACCGTAACAACCTCCTAGTGTCCGTAAAAAAGTAATAACTAATGCGAAGGCTGCATTATCTGGGTTCAAAATGAAGAACTAAAGTTTCTTCTGAAAATAATTAGAATATGCATTTATTTTGTACACTATAGCAAGCTTTTTAATCCTAAGGCTGTTACAAAATTTACAGTGTTTCAGAAAGAAGTAAAAAAACACCGCGGCAATTAAATATGCTACCTGCTTTACTCGGATAAGCCTGCTTTAAATAAGCTTTTCGCCCAAACTACGGCTTGAGTAGACTTAAACTCCAACTCAAAAAAATTAAATAAACCCTGGTGGAAATCGCCCATTTTTCTCCCATTTATGAAACGCTTTTTTTCACATGTTTTAACCATTTTATGACT
>JAWWEM010000027.1:13822459-13836674 GCA_035582935.1 Ormyrus thymus
TGGCTAGGAAATGGTTAAAACATGTGGAAAAAAGCGTTTCATAAATGGGAGAAAAATGGGCGATTTCCACCAGGGAAGCGGCATAGTAATTAGCTCACTTTATACGTGTTGTTCGAATAATCGTATTAATTTAACTGACGCAGACAGCTACGTCAAAGCACATTTTACGTACAGTCAACTTCAAACTTTGAACAACAAAATTAAAAGCTACCTCCCCGTCGCGCGACTTCGAAATCCGAACAATTCGACAAATCTAGCATTCCTGTAGGGAGCGAAAAAATTACCCCCGACTGACGACAAACGAATTCCAGGTGGCAGCAGCTTCCCGTTCGAGCGGCGCACCTCGGGCAGATCGGTCGGCGGCGGCTACTCATGGAACACCGGCGGCAACGCTCACGGCAAGGCGCAGCACCGCTTCAGCGCCGGCGATGCCGACAGATCGTCGCCCCTTTATCAGGCCTTCAAGGCGCATCTCCGACTGCCCGAGTCGCGCTCCCTCACCTTCGATCCCTTCGACAGCTGAGTCGAGCCCCCCCGCCCTGGTGAGATTCCCTCTCTTTTATTATCGCTTCTCGCTCGCAGACGCCCTCGTTGCATATCGAAGCGTACGAGGGTCGTTTAAATAATTTCAGCTCTCCGCTGAAAAAGTATCCATTTCGATCCTTTTCGTTCACTTGGAAAGTATCGGGAATAGGATTCTATATAAAGCGAGGCTGGAATAAAATGCGATTCGATTCAATTTCACGGGCTACTTGAGGATTACACTCGGCAGCAAGTAGTTTTTCCTGCTTTTTAGAACGAAGTTTCTTCACTCGAGCGAAATTGTATAATTCATTTTTTCTCACTATCATTGCCCCGCGACTCTTCTACCAATCTAACGCACAATTATAATGAAAAAAATATATATAATGAAATTCGATAGCACTAATAACGAAAGGCATTTTGCAACCACAGGGCGTCAACCCAGCGGAGAAGATTCGTCGACAGACGGAGGCACGGAGATATAAGGGGGCGCTCACGCACGGCTGCACGCGCTTCTATTTTTGTAATTTTTTCCCGCCGATCGCGCGACATCGATCTCGCGATCGAGCCGACGAGCGACTGCCGCTGCAGAGCTCCACACCTACTGCCCAGAATATTGCGCGAAGCTCCGGGGGAATCTGGCACGCAAAGCGAGAACTGCGCCAACGGACTGCTCGCTGGCTCTTATGACCTTCGCTCGAGCGCGTCGACACTTTTTTATGATGAGTTTCTTTTCAATTGTGGTTTCACGTGTAAGATTTTTTACGACGACGTCGGCAGGAATCAATTTGTTGTTAAACTTTAATTATGTTCTTTTGGATTATCTTGGAAAAGACACTTTAGTGAATTGCTGTGTACAGGAGGCTCGAAGGACTTTCGTTGGTAACGAATCTTAATGATAAATCCGGGGCAATTTTTGATTGCGTTTACATTGCGGGCGATAGAAAGGATTAAAGTGCCTTTTTCAACGTAATATAATTTAGTAGGTATCGTTTGACTCTAATTTTTTCTCAATAATTCTATATGAATACTTATTACTATCGAAAGAAGAAAGGATTCGAAGTAGGGCGGTTTCCTTCTCGCTCTTTGGTGAGTGAATTTGGGGCGAAGAACGCACAAAAAAGCTGAGAATCCATCTTTCACTTCACATATCTTATATCATATCTTTATCACGATCACATATCAAATGAATGCAAAAAAAATATGTTACTTGACACAACTCTATATTCCGAATTCAGAAAGAGCACAAAAATTCGTCTCAAATGTTGCGGTTCAAAATTTAAAACTGAATTGCTTTTGTCTATATCGTCTCTAAATATTCGGCTCTTTGTATTTTTTGTACTGTAGGTTTTTTAAAAGATTTATCAAACAAAATTTGATACGGCTTTTATTTTTCAAGCAACGTAAGTAACTGAAGAATAAATATTACCAAATAATCCGTTAGAGGAAAATCAGCTTCATCGGCTTCTTTTGAGATTCATAAAAATAAACGGCTTTTATGCATAAAGTATTTTAAAGGGGGTTCATAATAACCCATTATTGACTGAATTACGGGACATAAATAAAATTAATCAATAATATTTATACAAATAATAATCGTAACATTTTTTTATATTACAAGTTTTAAAGCTATATTGTTTATAGACTATCTACATGAAAATGCAAATAGAACACTAACTATAAAGAGCACTTAGTTTTGAACTACGCAACATGTACGAAAAAGCATCTCTGATTTTCAAACTTAAATAGTCATAATCAAGTAAGTCATCCGAATAACTTTACGAAATTCAGTACGCTTCGGTCTTACCAGTAGCAACTGACAATTGCCAGTTCTTTTTCGCATAACCTTCGACTGCGCCGTCGCGACGAGCCTCGGCGTTGGCCAAAAGTTTTATTCTTCCGCGATAAGACTCCTAATCATTCCATAATTTAAGCGCGTAACGTTTCATGCTGTGATGAGTTAGAAAGGGATCGAGCAGATATTCTTGTTTTATTGCACGCAGTTGATTCGTCGAAAGTTCACTGGCAGCACGGGATGCTCTGAGCAATTGTACATTTAACGTAGAGACGAGTAAGAAAAAAAAGTCGCTGTTTACTGTACATTTCAACAAGCGTTTAAAACGAGGAGCGATTGTTCATGCGTCACTTGAAAAAAACTTGAATGTAGCAATAAACTCCATCAAACTCTTCGATGTGCATCAGTAAACGTATTATTGAACGATCGTCGAACTGTGTATTTTCTCCCTAACAAAGCTACAAATAATCGCACGGCGATCGCTAAATCGTTCTCGAGAGCGAAAATAATCCCGCCACGGCGATCGATCTTCGGAGTAAAAATCAATAATCTAAGTGTTAGAAGTGTTCGATGAAGAAAAAAAAAAATCAAAGCTCCCGAGGCAAAAAGGTTCATCGCCAATGTCGAATAAAATACGTGTAAAATGTACAGAATCATACTTGTAAGAAAATGTACGTATATACATATATATATCTGTAAGTATTTTAGCCGAGCGCTTAATCAGTGTCATGTAAATAAGAATGAAATATTAAGAGAAATAATGTGATTGCGGCACGGCTAAGGCCATGCACAATATCGTATATTCGTTCAATTTTCCGCGCCGTACATTGTGAAGGCTCGACGTCGCTCTCCCGAAAATAATATATTCATCGCTGGACGAGGAATAGTTAAAAACGAGCAAATAAAACAAGCGAATCAATTTTCATCGGGAACTGAAACATATTTTGTTATACACGCATGTATGTGCGTTGTCAAAATATAAATAGAGAAAACTCGGGATTGTAGTTTGAAAAATTAATCTTCGACATTTAAAGTACCTAATTAAATGAATCAATTGCGAGTTGATTGCATTAGTAAATATGAATTTCAATAACAATAACTAAGTCGTATTCAATGTTGGTTCAACTTTTTCTATGTGAAGTGTAGTTCAACTACAAGCAGTAAGTTAAAGTAAGAACCTTGATTTATGTACTAAATATCTAAATTCATGGAATCGCTATAAATTCAAGTGTTCTCTCGTAAATAACGCTAAACTCGGTACTCTTCTTCATTAATGCATATATAAAAACGAAAAGTAAAAGTGTAATAAAAATATGTGATGCCGTTTAGTCACAATTTACGGCGTGCAGTTGTTTTATAAATATTTCATATATTTTGTTATACTATTTCTATGCTCTCTATACGCGTTATAATTGAAAAGGAAAGCTAATTGTAATGTAGTAGATAAAAGTCGATTCTACGTGTCGAAAAACTCCTATACACCTCTTTTTACACTCTTCGTCGATCCCGAATGTATAGTAAAAAAAAAGTAACACTGTTAAAATGGCAAAAATATGTACTTATTATAGTTAGGAACATTTTTTCAAATGACACACCTAATACATATAATAGATGCTTTAATCTTTCCGAATCGGCGACGGGATTTCCACGGAAGCAATAACCGGACAGAACGAAGCACGTCTTTTTCCAGTTGTAGTAGCAACTTTCGCAAAAGTCTATATTTTCAAACCACACTGAAGATAAAATGTATAAAACTTTAGATATATGACCTTC
This sequence comes from Ormyrus thymus, assembly GCA_035582935.1. NCBI lineage: Eukaryota > Metazoa > Arthropoda > Insecta > Hymenoptera > Ormyridae > Ormyrus > Ormyrus thymus. Next base: position 13,826,550 of record JAWWEM010000027.1, read on the forward strand.
GAGCGAAATATTAATTGGATTGAGGTATTGAGAAAATATATTTTTATACTTGACGAATTTCGATCGTCTAATCTAACTTTCAAATGTTTTAAAATATAAAAATAAATGCAAGAATTCCATAATTTCATTAAAATATACAAATACTTAAAATCAAACTAAAAACGCTAAAACAAAAGTTTTTTTATTAATAATTTTATATAATATATAAATTTATAATTATAATAATCGAATAAACGATTATTCAATTAATTTACAAACCTTAATCATCGTCTATTGCTAAAATTTTCTACTCTTCTAAATATATTGCAGCTAACAAATACGACATATCCACATAAACTTTTAAAATTATGAAGAAATTTTTAATAACGAAAGAGACATGTATCTTCTCAATGCCTCTATTTCAATATTTTCGCGAACCTTCACCGTCTGTTTCGTCGAACCGAAAAAAAAAAAACCAACGCGACATGAAAGCGTTCAAGATGAAATAAATGTATTATGTCTGCGTGAAAGCAAGAAAGTTGCGATATCGGCCGCCTCGAAAATATTTTGTGAGCTATTCGTTCGCAAAGACGAATTCAATAAAGCGAGAAAAATCCAACAGCCGATGGCTAAAAAAATTTCGGGCTCTCAAAAGCTTCGAATATTTTATCAAAAATTTCTCTTTTCTAGTACAACCGATACAACGTAGACTCATTTGATAGAACTGTACGCGAACCTTCCGCGAAATTCTATTTGAATTGACAATTCGAATTCGCGTGCTGCTTTACCAGATGAATCCTGTTAAAATTCATGTATATTTTATGAAACCCTCTTGATTTTTTTTGGAATAAAACTTTAAGTATAAATAACTATATTTTTCTCTCGTGAAAAATAAAAAAGTCTAATTCAACGTATTTCGAATAACCAGAAACATTTATTCCAAAAAAAAAAGAAATAAATAAATAAAAAGAGCACAATATCAGTGATACCGAAAAAATGTTATTATGTGGAAAACTATTTTTAACGGCACTGGCGAATGAAATAAAATATTGAAGAGGTGAAGGAAAAGTCGTATGCTATAAAGGTACAAAAGAAAATGAATGAATAAGAACGTCATTACGCACACGGTGATGCGCGTAAAAAATCTAGTCCACGTAGAGTAAGATAGGCCTTAATTATATAATGTGATATCCTCGGAGAAAATAATAAAAAAATACATATAACGGCGTGACAAAACCCGAAGAAATAAAGTATCTATGATGTCGGTTTTACCTTTTAAAGGTACTTCGATTTCCCGAGCTTCAACGCAGAACGAAGAAGAATCGAGCGTCAATAAAAGAAAAAGAAAAAAGAGAAAGAGGGTAACGAGACGTTTTTCTTCATTCTCCGTCGAGCTGTCGAGACATCGCCTTACTATCACCGAAGATTCTAAAAACGACTTCTAATTAAGCATGTTCACACTATACACAAAAAAAAAAAACCGAGGAAAAAAGAAAAAAGCCCATCGTCGTTTTTTCTCTTTAATAAACGGTATAAACGCTGAGATGCTAGTCAATTTTCTTGGTTCTGTCAAACACACTGGATGATATATCGTCAATAAAGACAACAATGATAAAAAGAACCTTTTGCGTTTTTATTAACTTTCTCAAAAATTTACTCAAAGACTACTCATTTTGAAGCACTGATTTTATTTAAAAACTTTTTCTGAGTCGAAATAGTTTTTGAAAATATTTTATTTATAAAAGTAAGTTCACACGATTAATAGTTTATTAGTTCTATGCTTCGACTTTACAATAGTACATTACGAAATCGAATGCTTATGAAAAAATATCAGGTAAGTTTTTACTTCGGTTTTCGACAGTTTCGAAGAATCGAAGATTCGTAGAATCTAAGCAGTCAGTAAGCGAGTTTTGCGAAATCCGATAACACGTATTCAAATAAAATCAAAACTAAATCATAACTAAAAAAATCAATATAAAACTTACCCACACAATTTAGTTTGCTTTTATGCCAAAATAAATGTATATAGAAATTGACTACATATTGATCAAGTGTCATAAAATTTTTTCTCGTAATTAAATTAAATACAAAATTTTGTTGAAAAATGCTTAAAATCAAAGATTATTTCAATTATTTATCTTTTCGACAAATGCAATGAACGATTTTTCGCATTTATAGTTTACGAAATTGAAACGAATTCGAAAGGGCGGTTAAAAAAAAGTAGGATTCCGAGAATCTAAAAACGGTTGGTGCATCGATTTCCACGAAATTGGATACTAGGTATTTCGATAATCAAAACTAAATCAAAACTCAAAAAACCCATATAAAACTTACCCACACACTTTAGTTTGCTTTTATGCCAATGAACAGATACAAAAATATTGACTAAATATCGATGAATTATCAGAAAATTTTTATCTCGTAATTAAATTAAATACAATATTTTGTTGAAAAATGCTTAAAATCAAAGATTATTTAAATTATTTTCTTATTTGGATAACGGAATCGAAACGAATTCAAACGGGCGGTTGAATTTTCAGGTAAATAAAATAATTTTAAAATATAAACTCAAGTGGAGTTAATTAAAACGTAATAGAATACACATAAGCTACCTTCCGTGTTGTGCTTTGCTGTGCTGTGCGTTGCGATTTTTTACAGGAGTAGTCCTCTACACATTCACAGCGTCTGTGACTAATATAGTCGTTTACCTTACAGGAGTTACAGGTAAAACGACACGGTCGAGTCAAGTCAGATCACCAAGTTACCGCTACCACTGCCAGCCACTGTCTGCGCAGATTCATGCGCAGCGCACAACTTCTTTACTCGGTAGGTAAGAAAAACCTACAGATTCCTTTATAATTCGCTTCAGAGGGCGCCACTCTGGAAAAGCTACATACTTCAAAATTCTCGAAACTAACAAAAATCCCGAACAGTGAATTTCTGAAGCTCATACATCTATATGTTACTTATGATAATGCCGAATCAGCTGGTAAAGAAAATAATGTGTCGAATAAGCTAAGAGCGCGCACACAAAGGCGAGTACGCGCGATGATGCACCGACGCGCATTGCTCGTTCCAATAACACAGCCGCTCTTATGCATGACTCGTTCAATTAGCTTGTATTGGTGCTCAAGCAGCTGCTGCGAAGGAAGAAGGCGTTAACAACGCACATCGCCAAAGAGGGGCCGTGATTTTCGCAGAGTCGATTTATTACAGTGTTCAGTTTAGAATGTCAGCATCGTTTTTCGGTAGCCGCAGCCATTGGGGTTTCAGCGCCGAGATGTTTTGTGAGCCGTCAAGATAACGGATAACACACCGTTTTTGCTGATACCGTGCCGGAGAGAAAAGAAAATAGCCGATTATTTGCATAAAAGCAAAGCCAAACACGGTGATGTTTCGCGAAGACAGACAAGTGGCTAGAAATAACCACGTTTTAGCGATACTGAATTGAAGAAGAGCTTAAGGTTAACCTCAGTCTCGTGACCGACTTTTTGTTTTTCTCTGATTTTTTTCTTATTTGTATTTATTGCTTATCTTTTGTTTGGAGACGATGGCTAGTTTCCTCACAAATCAGGATGATGTCCAGCTTTGTATACCTTCGTACGAGACTACTGATGGAGTTACTTACTATACGGTGGATGTCAAGATTGATAGTATAAAGTGGACTGTTAAACACAGGTAAAGATACTTATTTATTTATTTAGACCAGGTTAGAATTATTATCAATATAATTTATAAATGTGTAATATTTGTATCAAATAAGTCAAATCTGAACAAAAATGAAACGCAATTTTATTAAATATTACAATTTTTCAGGTACAGCGAATTTGCTGAACTTCATGATACCTTAGTTACAGACCATTGTGTTGAAAAAGATATATTACCTCCAAAGAAGCTAATTGGAAATAAATCTGAAACTTTTGTTGAAAAAAGGCGCTTAGGACTTGAAAATTATTTGAATTCAGTATACAATTATTTGAAGAAAATTATGCCCAAACCTCTAGCAACTTTTTTGGAACTACATATTTATGAAATTTTCTTTTTACTGCAAAATTTAGCATTACAATTTTTCTTAGAAGGATCAACATTGTTACAAAGTTCTGAGACTTTTACATTTGATATTGTTCAGGTAAATAACTATAAATTTTATTTCACCATTGAATTTAAAACATTACACTAAATGTATTGAAAATTATTTATTTAAAAAATGGTAAAATTTTAAACTTATAACTGAATTTGCTTTATCAATATGCTTCAGTGCAAACAAAGGAAGATAAAAATAAGCAATTATCTAAAAAGTTAATTGATTTATTATATAATTAAAAAAAAGAGTAGTAAAAAATTACTGAAAATTAAGTATTATATAAAAAATATATTTAAGCTGATATTTTTACAGAAATATTATTATATACTTTTTTTAAAATTTTTAATTTTTTTATATTTAATGATCACATTTATATTTGGTCTAAATCGATTTTTCCAGATGTATGCATTAAGTGAAAGGCTAAAAAAACCTTGTCCATCTTTAGAAATTACAGATAAGAAGTGTGATTTTAGTCACGTACTAGATTTTGCTTCATATTTGAAACATCTTATTATTAAAGGCAGTGATGATGCTTATGGAACCAGTAATATTTATCCTTCCACTTTAAGTATTGAATTATCAAGTTTTAAAACTGTAGAAAGTTTCACTGTAGATAATTATCCAGTAGACAAAATTTATAATATGGGAAATCTTCGAGATACAGTGAAGGTTCTGAACGTACACAATACAAAATTAAGGAACATTACAGAGCTGACTATGTGCGAAGAAGTGCATAAACACATTGATTCTGCAAACGATTCCCATGTATGGTTACAAGTAACACATTTAGATTTAAGTGACAACCGGATAGAAGTGATAGATGAAGCTATTAAACTATTGCCTCACATTGAATCGCTTACTTTGAATAATAATAGATTAAAAGAAATTTCAAATATTACTCTTTTACCGAGGTTGTCTCAATTACATTTAGCTTCAAATAATTTTACATCGTTGCCTGAAAATCTTCATACAAAGTTGGGCAAAATTGTATACATTGATTTATCGCAAAATAACCTAACATCTCTTGCAAGTTTTTCAAAATTGTATTGCCTAGAAGGTTTAGATATGAGTTGTAACAGAATCGAAGATATACAAGAAGTAAAACATATTGGAAATTTACCTTGCTTGGAAAGCATTAGACTTACAGGCAATCCTGTATCAACCATTGTTGATTATAGAGTCAAAGTATTAGAACCTTTTGGTAGAAGGGCTGCTGATATATATCTTGATAATGAAAAACCAAATCAAAAAGAACTTGATACTGTTTCAGTTCTTCAAGCACTAAGAATTGCAAAAGAGGGTAAATCTCCAACATTTAACGCAACTGATGCTCCGTTATTTTCTGCAGAAATACCAACTGTATAGGATAATACTTTTTGCACATTGCGTATTTATTTCTAAATAATAAGACTTTTCTTAAATATTGAAACAATTTTATAATTTAAAATATTTGGATTTTTACGCATGAGTCTGAAAGTAAAACATTACGTTTATTTGATATTTTTATTAGCGGTCTTTATCGTTGAACAAATCATTGTTGTAATCTTAAGATAAAGCATTGAAAATCACTAATCAATCATAAAAATGACTTGTAAATACACTGATCAAATGAGAGTCGTTGATTATGTATTTTAACAGTTCACGGGTATTACGTTAGTGCTCTTTTTCTGAACTATTTTCATTGCAACGATTGATTATTTTAATCAATTTGTACATAATTTTACGAATTCAAGATACTGAACATTTATAATGGTTTTATAATTATAAAAGTATGATATTAAATATTAAATAAGATGTGAAATGTTTTTATAACTGTACATAAGATAACGAAATATTTTGTTAAATAAATTATTATACTGTGATAACCAGCAAAAATCATTTTTTATTGCTGGACCTTTCAAGATTTCTTGTCTAGTTTAATTTCTTATCGTAATAATGCATTTTATATTTTAAATGCTTAAATTGATACTTTTATGACACTAAAAGAAAATGAGGAAAGTCAATACTTCAAACTGAAATAATATTTTACAAAATATCTTATTAATTTAAGAACTATAAACATTCAATTAAAATACATAAATGAAAATTTCGTTCTACAGCTAATATTTCCTTATAATTAAAGGTGCAGGGAAGAAAAGTAGAGTAAAATTATTTGTTGTCAATTATTTATTAACTTTTAAATTTTATGTTGTTGAAAATATTAAAATATTCATAAATAATATTAATAATATAATAATGCTTACATACGCTAGGCATTGTGTTTAGTCTTTTAACGTACACCTAAACTAACACGTATATAAGTTATATTACCGACAATGATTTCGGTTTCTTGTATGTTCTTTTCTTATCTTCGCTTATCGTTGTTGGGAAACTGTTCTGTCCTTCGTTAAATAAAAAAAAAAAAATCTCTTTGAACGCTCCAGAATTGTACGTTAGGGATGCATTTGCGTTATGTAAATTGTTTCTTTTAGTTTAGTTCTTTCTCTAATTTAACATTCGACGAAACGCGAGGCGCCAAAGAACGAAAGTCCGCTACGCTTCAGCGCACACATATATGTAGATTATTTTGCAAGACACATTCGCGTTTAGTTTCCCTTGTCTCGAAAGGCGTCGCGGTGCACAAATTGTTCAGCTCGAATTTCGACAGTGACGCGTAGCTGTACAAAAACAATATATTATATATTTATTTCTAGATACAAGCGCTTTCCGCGTGTCCGATTAAATACAATGACCGTAACAATATATACTTGGAAAAGTCTCGCGTTGCAAGGCACAGATGCTGAGATTAGCGCGCGGGTGAGTTTCATCTTTCGAATTTGTACATCTTGCAAAAGCTTGTATACGCAAAAGGCCGAGTTTCGTTGCTTGTTTTTTTTTTTTTTTTGTTTTTTTTTTCTTTCCTACGAGAGACCTACTTTTAAAGTCGCGAAAACAAGAGAAAAAGAGTGGTGTAAAGGGGGGGCGCTTAAGAATTTGCTTAGGGGCGCCGAGACGAAGGGAGCTCAAGAGAATTTAAATAATAATACAAATAATAGTAATAACATTAATATAAAAAAATGGAAACCTAACGTTCGACGGTTTGCATATAATTGTTTTTGCTCTTTTTTTGCATTGATAATTCTTGTCTTATATGCGGAGGATTCGCGCTAACTGCCGCTCTAATGATGCGCGATGGGGATGAGCTTCTCGCCCTGGCTGAGAGCCGGCAGAGGCGCCTCGACGGTCAGGACCCCGTCTTTGCTGAGCGACGACTTGATGGTCTCGGGATTCGTGCCCTTCGGCAGAAGGAATTCACGGTTGTACTCCCTGTAGACGGACTTTGTGTCGGTCTTCTCCTCGTGCTTGGCGTGGACCTGCAAGGCGAAAGGGTCGTTCGTTAATTTTCTCCAACTCCCGCACTCCGCTTCTCGTTCGATTCAGTAATGAAAAAACGAAGGCAATGACGCAAGCCCGATATAGGACGGGCGCTTGACCGAAAGACTCGAAGGCCGATCGATTACGATTATAATTCCGCTCGCGTGCCAGCCCTGATTTATTAAGACCCCCGGCTAATCGAGTCCGTTCGACCCGAATGCGTCACCCGTGAAATTTCCCTCATCGACCGGACTCGCACACAGATGCAGCCGGAGGCAGTGTACAAAACGCGATCGGGCTGAGTCACTGACTCGCGGGGAACAAAAGGGAGGCGCGTGGGAAGCCGCGCGCGGCGCCTCGCGGAGGTACTTTCAAAGGGTAACGAGCTCGTTTTCTAACGGCGGTCGTATTCAATCGTCCGTCTCGCAGATTTTCGCGGAGATGTATAGGACGCCGGATGAGTCAGCGAGTCGGCGTATGGCTTTATTGTCGTATTTGGCGAGTGAATCTCCGCTGGAATTTTCTGTCCAAAGAGCTATTCAAGGGGCGATCTTTTGTGCTCGCGGTAACGTTTTTCTTTTTTTCCATTCTTTTTAAGTCTGCTTCGATTGTTTTGTAAACGAGCTCCTGATCTGGGTATCCGCTGAATCGAAATTGCGTAAGAATAATTTGCCGATTGTTTATTCCGAAATGATTGTCTTTCTGGAGAATTCCGAATTTTAGCACTTCTTTAGCGCGGCCCTGGAATGCTGCTACAAATCCCCGAAGAATGTTTAATCAGCTGGCTGTGATTAAGATCATTTGAATAAGTCAAGAGAGCACGAATGTTGTGTTTCAACAATTTTTCGAATGCCGCAGCTTAATCCATTGGAATAATGAAAAATAATTCGTGCTAAGTTGTCGACCCGCTTCGGCGGCACTTCGTACATGGTAATTTAGGTCAATAGAAAGGAACCCAGGCAAAAGCAATCCAATAGTCTGAATCGAACCAAATATCAACAAAAGCTCTTACTCCGTCCTCTTCATTTTTTTTTCTCAAAAAAAAAAAGAACCCTATCATTAAGAGGCATCAATCGAGAGAAACTCTTCCCACGACTGACTGCCGCGCGTTTCTATGCACTCGGCGAGATGAAAGCACCGCCGACTCGAAGGGCTGATTGCTCGTAAAATAAACGAGTCAGTTTAAAAGGTATCGCGCGCGGCCTACCAGAAATAAAACGTGTGAGATCGCTCCTCGAGAGAGAGAGAGAGAGAGGAAAGTAGGTTACGAGCCGGGGGCATGTTTACGACGCCGTTCCCCGGGCTCGCGAAATAGGACAGTAGGAAACTTTGACGACGCACCCAGAGAGGAAAGAAGCGACGTCGCCGGCGCGGCGCCGGCCGATGAGTGTGTACGCGGTTCTATATAGCGTATCGTCGATCATTATCCTGGTTTCTTTCCGTTAGGATTATGCATTCCTTTTACATTAATTCGGGCTTCGGGTTGAGGAACGACTTTGTGGGAAGCGTTTGTGCGCCTAATGCAGTAATGGGACTCTTCAGAGGATGTGGATCGATAGAATTTGCCCTGAAAAGGAGCGTTATTACGTTACGCTCAAAGTGTCGGCGGAGAATCAATAAATCATGCTTTCACTACTTGCTCGGCGGTAATTCGTCAATTTAAATTCGTTCTCGCTGCGATAATGTCCGTTGGATAACGATTTCTAGGTAAACTCTAGCGCATAAAGTATTACGCTTACTATACCCGCGCACACATCGTACTCTTTTCGCAAAAGTAATTAAGGTCAAGTTTCGTTAAAAGTAAAGCGCTTCCTTGGAAATATTTTCCTAGGGGGCTTGCACACAAACTCGGCTAGCTTTCAGCGACGACTTCCGCACCCAAAATAAACGTCGACAAATCAAAAAAAAAAGTACTTAAAAATTCCCCTCCACCGGCCGAGCGCGTACTTCGCGTCATATATTATTCCCTGGCTGTACGGAGAGCCGTGCATCGGGTTTTACTTTGCGTCGTGCCGCATGACTATGGCAGCGATTGATGCATTAGATATTCAAATGGCGCGGCGCTCCGCGAACGTGTCCCGCATGAGTCGCGGCTGAGAAGCGACCGAAATCTCGGAGCTCCGAGAGTCGCGGGGGCCCTCCCACGAAGAGCCCCGCGCTCGTTACTTCTTACAGTCCCACCTCCGTGGCGCGTCGACGAATTCGCCTTTCACGCGCGCGCGCGCGCCTAAATAAAGTCAAGACCTCGCGACGCTTTCGCAACCGCGGCGGCGAGAGGTATACGGAGGAATCCCGCAGCTCGCTCGAATACGTATATATAGAAGAATCGAATTCGCGCTTCCCCGCCCCGCCTCCGATTAGCCTCCGATACATCCGTACTTCGAGAAAGCTTGAAACAAATTTAGAAATTAAGTAAGCTCTCTTTAAAAAGGCAGTCGCGGCTTCCTCTTTTTTTTTTTTTTTTTGCTCGCGCGTCTCATCGACGCATTTAGAAATCAAAACTGTTAAGACGCGCCGCAGCCTTTGGGCGTCGCATTAGCACCGATTTGTGCCTTCGCTCCTTGACCGCGACGCTTTTTTGTCGGTATACTCCGGCAGGCGCGCGCGAGTGGCTGTCTTTTAATTTAGCGCGCTTAAGGTGGCTCCGGCGATTTTTTAAATCCATAAAAAATGAAAAAGAAAAATACGAACTGATAGATAAAATCTCA
>JAWWEM010000027.1:13836774-13847196 GCA_035582935.1 Ormyrus thymus
ATTTAAGTAAAAAATTCAGTGCACCCTTGAGGTCCACCTATAGATACGGCCCAGCGCGCCGGAGCCACCTTAATGCTCGTCGGTGTGCGCTCGGGGATTTTTCTCCTTTTTTTTTTGTTTGGTCGCCGGTTTTTGTCAATGCGTACCTTATTTTCAGTTCCACGCTGAGTCTGTATTTAATTTATTCTCGAGTGGAAGATTAAGGAAATAATATACGTAAAAACTTTCCGTTTATATACGTGATAAATTCTAAGTTTAGCTTGTATTTCATACACTTCTAACCGAACCCCCAAAGTTTTTACCAAAAGGCTGAAAAAAGAATCCCCGCCGTTTCGTACTCGGAAGCAGCTTAATTTCACGGAAGACGCACGCGCGTGCCGGGGAGCTTTAGAAACGGCAAAAGCCTCGGGGGCCGCTCCCCCCGCGACTCGCCGAGATGCACCGAGGCGAGCCACGCGATCCTAATTGCATTACGTAAAGCGCTAACGAGTTGGCCCGCGCGATTCTCGCGTGTACGTGCGTGGGTATACACGGCGCGCGCCAAAAGTGCGCGCGGAGGCTCGTATCCTCTTTACGGTCTCGTGCCGGAATCACTTTGAGGAGTCGCTCCCGAAAATTTACGAAGCGCCGCGGAGGCGCAGGAAATTGCAGTCGAGATTGCGATCGGATTGACGCCGAGCGCCAGGCGGCCCGGATAAAAGCAGGAGCGTTTGTTTGCTCGGGCGGAGAGTCGTTTCGAGGAAGTTGAATCGCGCTTTTTGAAACTCGCGCCGGGGCTCGTTGCGCAACGGATGCTAACTGCATTTGTGTAATTAAGATCTGCTAATTGGTTACGTCAAGCTGGCGGCAATAGCTTCGGGGGATATTTTTCTCTTTCGGACAAATGTTATGCGATGCCTGTGGAGATTGACTGGCTGCACTTTACTTCTGTGTATCGGTTAATATTCTTTTTGAGTGTAGTTGCGTCACGAGTGTTGTGTTGTAGCGCGAAAAACAATGCTTTGTAGTTAATAAATCACGGCTTGAAATACATCAGACGTCAGTACGTCGGACTTGCAGTTTTAGCAAGCCTCGCTGGCCAAAGTCTAGCTCCTGCTGATTCCCGAAATCCTCTCGAGTTTCAAACTGCTTGCTTTATAAAATAAACTCATCGTTAAATAAAAGAAAAAAGTTCCTCTCCATAAACGTCCGCGTGTCTCTCCGTCGTAATTGAATTCCCCCGCTCGCCTCGCCGCAGCCCACTTCGCCGCCGTAGAACCGCAAAAAGCCATACGGGGCGAGAGACGCACGTGCCAGAAAACGTCCCCGAGGTCAACAAACGTTCCGCCAAAAGGTAATAAGCTACATCGTCCCTGGCGGTCTCCTCCAAGCCGAGGCACGAAGTCTCCTCTCGCTCTCTCTCTCTCTTCCGGCGACCGAAAGCGCGACGCGGCCCACGTCATCGATCCTCCCCCCGCGCGATGCGGACAAAGAGAGAAGAGCCACTCTCGCTATCGATCTCCGCGGGAGGGAGGAAAAAAGGGGGCGTGCGTGCACGGCGGCGCGGGGTAATCGTAGCTCGAGTCACGAGAGCGAAAAATCGAGCGGGACAGAGGGAAATTCAAGCAGAGGAACGCGAGGCTCGCGCGCACGCGAGAGCCGTAGATCGTCTTACGCGCGGGGAAGCAGGCCGCGAGCTTGTACGGACCTCGAGGGGATCGAGTCGGTGCTAAGTTGCCTCCGCGATTGTGCCACTCGCTTACTTTGTTTTCTGGCTCGGGCTCGAGCCGTTCCGTTTTCATTCTTGGAAGAAGGACTCCTGGCTCGAAGGGCGATTACGATTCTCCACTGCTAATTTACTTTGTACGGAGATCGAAGAATTTTCAAAGAATTGCGGCATTCGACGCGGTGCTTCCGCCCGCGTGAATAAAGGTGTCGATTTCACGGGAAATAAGATTCTCCCCGAGCTGTGCTTTCTTATGATCAACGATTCAATAAACATCGAGCTATTTATAATGACGTTCCGGTTTTGGATTTGAAATTTGTTTAGCCTCTTAAAATACACGTGACCTCGATTCGAGACGTTAAGCAACGACGGCGGCGGCGGCGACGACGATGATGCTCCGTTTTTAGATTTTTCCATTGTCATTTTTTTATTTTTTTTATTTTTTTTTTCGCAGGTGAAAAGAATGGCGATTATGTCACGTGGGGGCGTTAATAACGACGAATTCGTGCTCGCCGACCGTGAATCTTTATTCGGGCCGTTCTTCTCGCGTTATCGCGCTCGTATACAAAATTGATCACCGTCAAGTGGCTTACTCTGCAGAAAAAGGAAGAAAAAAAAACTCGGCGGATTTTTCGCGCATCCCGTGAGCTCTCCGCCGATTCGTACATTAATTCGTCCTCAAGTCGAAAGTCTCGCTAATCGTGACTAAGCCGAAACACGGATCGCGATCGGTCAATTCGGCTTACTTCTGAAAAAAAGAAGTGACGGAACGTGCAATTTGCCGAGAGCCGCCGCCGAGATCCATCCGAAATAACGCTTGGCTCGCTCGCTTGAGTCAGCTGCTAAATATAAACGTCAATTTTTCGCGCTCTCAGACACTCGAGGCTTCCCACGCGGATCGCCGCCGAGCGGCGAACTTTCGTAACGCGCGACGGGAGGAGGAAAAGTCGGGTGGAGAAGAAGGACGGAGACGAGGTGCTAATTAAGACTTTTGCGTCCTCCTTCCCCGCGGCGATGCTAAATCCGCGTCGATCGAAACCGCTGCCTTTTTCGCCAACTGGAATAGAAGAGCGATTGAAGCAGCGCGCCGAGCGCGAGGCAGAACAAGACAGCTCGCACTTCGCAGAAGCCCATCGTAGGAAAGCCGGTCCACCGAGTGCATCGCGCGATGGCGCAAGGCTCGGCTGGCGTTCCCATGATTCTCGCTCTCTCTCTCTCTCTCTCTCTCGGGTGCCACCGAAAGCCATTTTTTCGCGGCTCTCCCTCGCTTTTTCGAGCGACGCCGACGTCCTCGGCGACGCCCTTTAAAGGACCGAACGAGCGGCGCCTCGAGCCTTGACCAAATTACACCTTGCGGGGAAATCGAGGGGATACGCTTACGTAAAAGCCCGGCCTCTGGAAACCGGCTCCGGGGGACTTTCGGCTGAGGCCACTTTAACGAGGCGAGTTAATCGGGGAAAAATCGAGGCGGCGATCGATCGGTATTTTAAGACGCCGTAATTGAATCGACGCGCGCTCCAAGGCGCCAACTCCGAAGTATGAGCGGAATTTAACAGTGCGAGGTGAGTTATTTCTGAGATCAATCGAGGAAAACATGCGGAGAATCGCGACTTAAGACGCCGTAATTGAATCGCCGCGCGCGAGCGCTAATCCGATATGACATATCCCCCGTTGAAATTCTTCAAATTCGGACAAAGAGTGCCTCCGGGAGCACGCTTCACCTGCGCCGACTTTCTCACGCTCCCGCGGCTCTCCCGGAAAAAGGGCAGCAGTCACGACTGCTCGCGTCGTCCATCGCGAGAGAGAGAGAGAGAGTGAGAGAGAGAGTCGGCGGCGAGTTTCCGCGAAGCCCACACAAAGCAGTTACAGTTTGTATTCCGGCACGTACGGACAGCGAGAGGAGCCGATACTAATCTTCCTCGAGGGGCGGGGGGGGGGGGGCGAGTAATTGAACTACGGCGCGCGTCTGCGTAAGGTACAACGACCCCCCCCCGTCCCGTTCGCCATTACTTATACCCTCGCCGAGCGGCAACGGAGAGAGAAATTCGAGCTGCCCTCCTTTTCCTTGCCGGGCTAATCAATCACTCGCTTATTGTTTCCTTGTACGCAAGAAGCGGCTCGACGGGCTATATTTAGACTTAATCCGTTATCGCGGAAGCTCATGCTGTTTCAAAAAGTTTGCGCCTTCTAGTCGTGGAACGAAATTCGAAATTGCTTGCGTTCGTATCGCAGCTATAACAATAGTAGGACTTTAACTCAAAGATTCCCATCTCCAATTACACTTGCAATTTCCCCGGCCGGAATTTTAAAGAAAAAAAAAATCAAAGATTAAACGAAATAAGCTGCTTTCGAAACTCGAGCACGAATTCCCATTTGAACGCGAACAATATCGCGTGCTTTTTCTACCTTCAGACACGAATGACACTTGTCTCCGGGCGGATCTCTTCGCTCCTCCACAATGCCACCATTATTCCGAAGCGTCGGCGGGCCGTTACTTATTTTCGGAGCTGGTTATTTCGAGTGGCCGAGGAGTCCGCGCATGGAGCGAGAGGAATTCTCGCCGGCTTCTCGAATCGTGAAATCTCGCTCGCCGACGCGCGTCGAGCCGAGGAATATTTTTTCGTGCAGCGCCGACGAGGAGTGCGCCTTTTTCCCGATGCGCGGCACGTTTTTTCTTTACGGGAGGAGCGGAGGGACTCGTGAAGCTTGCTCGTGGCAATGCGAGTTGAAGCTGCTTAATTACTGTATATTAGCTCACAGTTGAATCGATTCGTTATAATTGTTTGGTTAAGGAATAGGAAAGTTTTACCTGCGCCAAGAATAGAGATTTTATAGCCTTTTTAAACATCCATTGCTTCCCAATTGTTATTTCTCACTTGAAATATCAATGTTTACGTTTGAACCTAACATTTTCAACGAGTTCGAGTTTGAAATTTGGCCGCTCGAATGACTCTTTTTTTTTCAAAGGATGTTTCACGAGTCAAGATTTATTTTTAGACGACTTCCAGCTCCGCCGAGAGTACACGTTTAAAAAAGAAGCGACACGCGAAAAGCGGCAGTGGCAGGTAAAGCAATCGGACGCGTGTTTGATCAAAGCCAAACAGATCCACAAAGCGCGCTTCTACTTCGAGCATTACACAATCCGGCATTGTAAACGGGCGAAGCTGCCGGAGTGAGTCTTGCGTAATCCGTGCCACAAGACGCCGCTCGGCCCGCGGCAAAACGCGCGCGTATTCGCTCTCGTCCTCCGTCCGCCGGGCGGACAGATGCGCAAATACGCGCACTCAACGTCGGAGCTCCGCGGCGCGAGGATTTCGCGAGCGCGCCAAAATGCTCCGGTCCTCGGATCGACGCTCGAGCGCGGATTCCCGCCGATGCTGCCCCGCTTCGCGTCTCGAGAGAATTCTCGTCCCTCTTTGATCGACGGTTCTCGAGGGCTTGACACTGACGCCGGATGATGGCCCGCTTTCGGCGACCATTTCGGTATCCGAGGCCGACTTTTTGACGAAGGGAAGCCGCTCCGGAAACGAAACTCGCGATACTCACGAGAAGCTTGTTGTCGACGGTCTTGACGACGATCTCCTCGGGCGTGTACTGCGACACGTCGAATCTGAGCTTGAGCATCTTGTTGTCGCCCTCGTCCTGGATCAGGGGGCTGTTCAGGCCGTCCAGCCAGGTGGAGTCGTGCTGCGGGCTCAGGGAGCTGTTCTGAGTCGACGACTGCTGCGTCGTCGTGCTGTAATTTCGAAAACAGAAAGGAAGCGAGGATTAGAACGAGGCGCCTTGTGTCGGGGTGCCGACAGGACTAAGGAGAGTCTGATCGAATGAAGACCTAATGTCTGTAGGGGAGGGGGGTAAGTCACATTTATGGTAGTGCCCTTCGAATGCCGCGTGACGTTGCATTAACGCGCACATTTATGCTGAATGGCCTGCTGAGTGCATGCATTGATTTTTGAACAATAATATTCGGCGAGGATGCGAGAAATCAAAAATAATATTAATAGTCTCTACGAGCGGTAGGCTAAATGAAAATTGTCCGTGCACTAATGTGGATTCTACGTAAGAGACGCGTTCAAAAATCAACTGTTTGCGCTACTGGAGATAACGTTACCGCTGACTGGTCGAAAGTGGATTTCTCTAAACATTCGAATGCACACCTCGGGTGGGTCTGAAGCCAAACATGAGGACGAACAATGACAGCAGCTGCATGTGAACGATACTCAAAGCTAAGCGAATGTCTGTCTACGAAAAGAAAGAAGGACAGTGCAGAAAAAACGGCGAGCTGCGCAGATATGCTCGATCGTAAGGACCGAGAGAGAGAGAGAGACGAGTCGACGTCTCTGCTTCTCCGCTCTAAAAAAAAAAGAAAAAAGAAAAGCCGAAGCATGAAGGAAGAAACGACGGCCGGTGCGTGCATGAGGTGCGTGAAGAGCAGAAAGCGTGCACTGCTGCGCGGGTAACGATGTACGCGATCATTGTCGGAAGGCGCTTTGGCTTGCTTGCCGGCTCAATTGGCGTCACCTTTTGAAGCTGTCGAAGGCGGATCTCAGCGGCGCCTCGGGCTTACTACTGTCCCAACCCTCCGTCTTGGAGGTCGTCGAGGTCCGGTGCTCGCTGCTGCTCGTGTGGTGCCGGCTTTTAGGGAGGGTCGGTTAGTTTGCGCGTTTTGCGAGAGTTTTTTCGAGTTCGTCAACGTGTCAGCCGCATCATCGTCCCCCGCAACGTGCAGCCGAGCGTTAATTGGTCGCCGATTAGGCCAGATTAATCAGTCATTAATTAGTATTGACGGGGAAAAATTCATGCCGGGAGATTCGAGTCGGACGCTTTACGTTACCCTGTTCTAGTGTTCAGATTTGAAGAGCTTAAGCTTGGGGTAACGTAAAGGGTCGACTCCAAGATAGACTTCTTCTACTATCGTTTTGTATCTGAAGTAAATGCGTTAAGGAGAAGAGTGCAAAGTAAATAATTGATTGACTTGGAGAATTTTTAATCAAGAAGCAAACATCAGTTATTTACTTTGTGCAAGTATTAAATTGCTTTGTATTTCGTAAGAGTTAGATCGAATTTTAATTTATTAGTTTCGCTGAGTATTGTTTGATAATACTCGTTATAATGATGTGTTTACGTCAAAATACAAAGTCAACAATACTTGAATGTCAGAAAGAAGTAGCTGAGAATAGATTAAGACTATGTACACGTTCCTCAAGTTTGTACAATCTGAAATTTCTTAACCGCAGCATTGTGCACCCATAACGACGTTCCAATCTACTTTTTCAAAACAGCTTTCCAGTAATAATTAACGAACGTAGATCAGCAAAAAAAAAAAAGACGCTCGTAAAAATCCCACCGATCCAGGAAAAAAGCGGCAATGTCAATGGAAGAATTTTATGGGTGGCCAACGAAGCGGTGCCCCGCACAACGGCGAGTATACATACACAGAGAAAACCGCTCGAGCAAAGTTAACAACGCAGGCGGGTTTATGTACAAACTCGCGGCCGGACCAGCTCTCGCTCGCTTATCCTTCGCTGCTTAGAAATAGCATTTTGAAATCGTACACTCCAAGGCAAATAGCGAGAATAAGAGAGATGCGCATCTTGGTCTACGACCAAGAATAGCCAAGCTCAAAATAAAGTTCAAGTTGAGGCGCCTCCTGCCTTGCATGCGCCGCGATGCAGAACCGGAAGAGTCTCACCGCGAGAGAGAGAGAGAGAGAGAGAGAGAGACTGAGTTTCGTCTTCGTCGCGCGGAGGTCGTCGACCTCCGTCGCCGAGATCCCCCGCGGGGGAGGCTTCTTCGACGGATTGACAGAGGCTCGCGAGGATGTCGAGAGGATTGGCTATGCGGAAGAGCCTGTCGGAAGCGCGAATCCCGAGGGCGAGAACCGAGGCTCGCCGAGCTGCATTTACATTCGAGCTCCGCGCTCAAGTCCTTTTTCATTAGTTCCGCGTGCTACATCATCGCCTCCGAGGCAGAGAAATATCGCGCGCGACTGACATCGCAGATTTACGCGCGACGGAGTCGCCCGGATCGATAGTCAATGTAAGTGCGATCGAGACCTTCCTCGTCCTCGAGTCGTTAAGTGGCCAGAGGAACACGCGTTCCCCAATGATAGGTAACGAGTACGAGGGTCGTTCCCTCTCTCGATGACGAACGCGGCAGCGCTCCTCGGGAATACCTTACAAGCGTTTTGCAACGATCGAGGCGCGCCTCGAAATCGAGCGAGAGGGACTTTCGGCCGAGGAGGTCGAGCTTTCGAGCGTATTTAGAAGACGTTCGAGTACGCGACGCGCGGCCTCGTTCCATCGGCGATAATGAGGCGCGCTTCAGCGGGGCTTAGACTCGACATTTCGCCCGGGCGGTCCTATCCGACGTGACGATCTGCACGCGCGCGACAGATATAGGCGTCGCGCAGCTCGTTTAATAGCTCGTTCGCGAACGCCGAACGCCTATTGATTTTTCTCCTTGGGCGAGCACTGCTTGACTGGGAGCTTGACAGTCCGAGAGGCGTTCTTTACTTTGAGGGCGGAATTCAACGGTAATTCGGAATCCGCTTCGCTTTGAAATTAAAATACGCGAATCTGAGCAAGGTCGTAAAATTAAAGCACGGCGGAGCGACATCCTTCGTCTTTTGAAAAGAAGTTTGTAAATTCGCAGACGCCGACGAACGGCCCCCAGTTCCAAGTGAGCAAGGAGCGCCGGAATTAGAAAATTTAATTATAAACCAGGCGGGAATCAGCGCTCGCCTCAAGTTCAATCGAGCTCGGCGGGCTCGATTTTAATTCGACACTCTATCTTCGCACGCGAGAATTGGACTGCTAAAGGTCAAGAGGACAAGTGCCCGCTAATCCATCTTTAGCACGCGAGAATTCCGGCTGCCTCGGCTTGATTCTCTGCCCTCTCCAAGTCGAGGAGCGAGCAGCCCTCCGCTTGCTTATGCAGGGACTGGACTTTTAGTGGCTTAGAATTTTTTCTACAACTGTCCCGATTGTACTTTGACTTCTCCGTTATTAAAAGAGGGTCGCGTTGTGCTTCGTTAATATTCTCATTCGCCAACGACTACATTGCGCACAGTGTAAGTAGATTTATTTGAGCAAACAAGCACTTAGTATGATTGAGCTGCACGCATCGCTCTATTTTAAGAACGTGAAAACGTACTTTTGACAAAATAATCGAATTTCGCCGAACCGATTTGAAGGTACAGATTATTATTACACAACTTGCAGCTAACAGAGCAGGAAAACTTTTTTTTAGTAAACAAGGGCCTTGGTCACACATAACTGTTGATTACTATCGCCATCACCATAACTATTACGCAACCTTTCCGCATACTTAATAAACGTCAGCTTTATTCAGTTTTCTTTTTCTTTTTTTTTTATGACGAGCGCATTCTTTTCATACACGACGAAACGCATTACAACCGTCTTTCAAACGGCCGTCTCGCCGATCGCAGATTAACTACTGCCAATGTAGGAGGGGACGCTTAATTGACGTTTCATTGTTCATCGAGTTATATCGAGTAATTCTATAATCGACAGCGATGCATCTGGCGCGCGCGACGAGTAATTTTTTCCGTTAATTACACGGTTTCGCGCGCTTGTGTGCGATATTCTTTACGCGCCGTTCGTGCGGTCGATGTTTGCTTGACGGATGATTCTTCGGGGAAGTCAATCGATGGAAGCACGTTTGCCCGGTTAATCTGATACTGGAACTTCCAGTGTTTGAGGTGTATTTATTGCTTGATTGGCTGTATTCATCATTTTTGGACAATGTTTGTGAATATACTGTTAATAATACGTGCTTTCAGAAAAATGATCAAACATTGATGTTGCGCCAGTTGATGAAGTTATAAATATTTGTCGAAAAGTAATGCGGTCAGCAATTGGAGTAGCTCTTGTGCGTATAAGCAGTTATATTTAATTATAAGTAATAAATTTTGTTTCTCCAATGATTACAAGTACGTGCGATAGAATGAGATCTTTGAAAATTTATTCGAATTCAAGCCCGTTTCACATTTGTTCGTGCTTATTAAGCTCTAACTTATTAGTTTAGGTATGGATAACGTCAGCTTTAATTATAGCACGATAATCTCGACGGCAATAATCCGATGATAATTTATTCGAAAGAGCGACATTTTTTTATAACCGGGAATCAGCAATTACTTTTATCTTTATTTGACAATCTAGCCTCTTGTTTCGCAAATCCAATGAATAATTTTAAGCTCGTCATCCACAATAATAACATCCAGTAGTGCCGTCAATCAATGAGAGAAAAAACATTTCCCCCAACTTTAAAAGCGAAGAAAAGCGCTCGAAACCGCCGATTCCCAATTACGCGCAAAACGCAGGCTTCACCTACCGATACTTAATGACGGTCTTGTGCCGTGGCGGATAGAGCTCCTCGTCCAAAATCATCTTTCCAACGATCGGGAGCCCCGAGGAGCAGCAGAGCGCTCGATCGAAAGTCCCGAGCGCGCCGCGGCGGTGCTGGAAAAATGACTGCGCAAAACGCGCAGGAACGCGGCAGCCTTATCCTGCCGCTCCGCGGCCGAGCCGAACGGAACGCGTCCGATGGAGGGGAAAACGGCGATGCTCTCTTTGCATCGCTCCCGAAGCGCGCGCGTATATATAAAGTCGGCTGCAGCGACCCTGGTAGAAATCTTACGTAGTTTTTGACTAATGAATAGCCAGAAATGCGATTTCTGGTTTAGTTTTGGCTAG
>JAWWEM010000027.1:13855808-13875408 GCA_035582935.1 Ormyrus thymus
TAAGCTCCAATTGCTCACGCGTACGAGATTCCCGCGAGAAAGCCCGGCGAAAAGAGGAAGATTACGAGGCGCGCGCGCGCGCAACTTGGCGGCTACACCCCGAAGCGTCGCGGCCTGTCTCGAATTTTCCTCCGGGACTAATAATAGCGGCCTGCCCGCTAAGAATCTCGTGGCTGCTTGTTTTTTCAGGAGATTCCGCCGCGCGCAGAAATTCTCGAGCGTTGCGGGCCTGCAGCTCAGCGGGCTTGATTAATTGGACCGGGGTGGGAATTCGATCGCTTCGAGGAGGAAGCGCGGATGAAGAGAAAATGAGAAATTTATGTAACTTCTGGAATGAGCATTATTATGTAGACGTGAATATAAGCTGAAAAGATTTATCGTTTAGACACATTGTTAGCTTCTATTTTTAATCAACATTTTGTAACGCCTTGCTAAACCGCAGCTGTATATAAAAGTGTTATTAAAGTCTTATAAAAGATTGCTTAACGTGTCAAAAATGGAGTTAAACAATAATATGATTTAAAAATTAATTCGATTCCTCCAATAAAACTGCAAGATTTACATATACTTAAAAATAAAAGGTGTATCTGTAAAGCAAAAAGCATATTTTACGTAAATTATATTCTTTAAATGAGATCTTAATTTGGAATACATAAATAATTGCAAGCTTTTCGTTAAAAAATACCGAGCTGCCCTATAAAAAAAACTTGCGAAAAAATGTGCAATCTGCATGATTAAGCGCCTGAACTATATTAGGGTATTAAAAGCTAATGAAAATTCAATCCACTCGATTACCAAGCGATTTATTTTTAGCCCAACGTAATCAATTAGTAATTTGAACGTATTCCACACGCAGCAAGTATTAAATTAGAATAAAAATTAGGCAAAGCGGATGCGACGAGAAATTTGACTTTGACTGTCGCAGCTTGACTGTGACATTGATCCTGACTCTGTAACAGCCGCATTGATTTCAATCAATTGTACATTTATAGCACTCGTGTACAAAGAAAGAATGGCAAGCAAAAAATAGTTCTATCTATTTTGTACCGTCGCGCAGGTGGAGACAGATTTTTAGGGATTCGCGCTCTGGAGGGAAAATTTCGTGCCATCTTGCGGTGAGCTGAACAACTTTGGTGCTCGGTATTTCAGGTACCTTACTTTTTATCGTGTTTACAAAAGTGAGACACTTCAGCGTGCAGTCTGTAACGAAAAGCAGCATGGGGAATAGAGTTAAAAATGAAGGTGACAGAAACGTCAAAAAGCAAAATAATGATGGGGGCGAAAATCAGAAAAAACCTTTTAATAAGAAAAAATATCGGGAACAGAAATATAGCAACAAATTTAAAGGTAAAACGTTATAGAATGTAAATGCATATTTTAAGGTTATAAAAAATATGAATATTTTGTTTCCAATATTGATTTACCAATTCGTTTATTAACAATAATTCATTGTTTTTCAGTAAATCAATGGGAAGAAAGAAGGAAACAAGCACTTCTAAGAGAACTTCATAAAGACATGAAAAGGGAAGAAAAAAATTCCAAACAGAAATTGAATAAAAAGCCGGAATCAACAGAACAACAAGCTGATAGTACAAGGTAAACTCTAAGATTCTTTAAATAGTTCTTTTAATGTGTAATAGTTCTTCTAATTGCATGAAATTTTTATGCTAAAAGTCTAAATGGTCTTATTTTCAGTGGATTTACGAATAAGAAAAAAAGTCCTTTTTGGATAGCTAAACAAGAATTTTTGAAAAAGAAGGAAGAAGAGAAAAGAAAGAAGGAAGAAATTATAAAAGCTCAAAAGGAAAAAGAAGAGGCTCTGAAAAAGTACAAAGAGAAAAAAATGAGAACTTTTAGAGAATTATCAAAGAAGACCAAGAAAGGCCAACCAGTAATGAAAGGTAGAATGGAATTATTATTGGAAAAAATTCAGCAAAGTGTTTAATATGCACTTTAGATTCATAAGTACATTTTACCTTGTAAATAATTATTTTATAAAAAATATATTTCTTAAGTGTTTATTTTTCAAATGGCTGTTAATTTTGTCTTATTTACCTTTTAATCTTGATTCAATAAAAGTAAACTTACAAGCATTTGCAAGTTTGAATAAAATATTTTGATTTTTATTATTTTTAAGTAATATAATATAAATTATGTTCTAAAATTAATTTACAATTAAGTACTAGAATTGCTTCTATATTCATCTATTGTTGAATACTACAAGAGACTGAGTGACTAGCGCAGCAAAATCAAGACAGCCGAAAGTCACAGCGTTAACAATTCCAACCCCCCGCGTACATTGAAATCTATCTCAGCAACCGATATGCAATATCTTTGGCTTTTAAACAAGCGCGGGATCGTTTTACCCCGTCGCGCCTGCGCACAGCATCGGGCGGCAGATAAGCCACGATTGCACTGTCGTCGGTTGGGCGCCTCGTCCGCCAGCTAGTAGACAGCACAGTGCTGATATAGCAAAGTGCGCGAACGAGCCTGGCGCAAGCTTAGTGTGCGTGCGTGTGAGTGAAAGAGCGAGAGAGCGAGTCCGGCGGTTGTGCAAATGGCGACAGGCACGGAGAGTTCCGCAGCGATTCGCGACTGAATCCACAGGAAGGTACCGCGAAAACTAGCCTGCGAGTGCGCGCAAGCCCGAGTGCCCCGTGCCCAGAAGCAGCCGCCGAGCCGAGAGAGCCTGCCCACTTCCCGGAGGAACGCCTGCAGCACGCTCACACGCACGACCAGCTCTCCCCAGGGATCGTCATCGTCGTCGGGAATAACCACCGTGTAAGCATCGTCAGCCTGAAAATATCCCTAATCCCTTCTCCGAGCTCTTGACCTACAACGCGCCATCCTCTCTGTGCACGTCATGTGTCAGATTTGAGGACGAGCCGTCCACCTTCGCAAACATCCTCTCTCGAGAAGATGAAGAGAGAGGCCGACTTCTCGCCGGCCTGCAGATGCGGCCTACAGTGTCCGGAAAAGCTCCTCCATCCTTTTCCTCCGCTCTATCTGCTTTGCTCTCCGCCTCTTTTCGTGGCTGCATATACAGTGTGTTTGAAGCAGCGTCTCTCTCGCACTCATTCATGTGGCGGTGCTCCATCTCTCTCTTTCCTCGTATCGAGCCGCTACCGCCTCCGCCGTGCAGTAGTGTCTCCCCCACGTCTCAGTCGATGACCCGCTTGACACGGCCTGTCAAAAAGGAGACTGCCAACAGCACCAACGGCCACCTCTAATTGGAACGAGTGCCGAGCACGAGAAAAAAGCAACGCACGTACGCACACGCACTTGTCGATCCTTTTCGTGAGCGCGCGAGCCTATCGAGGGCCATAGCCGGCAGAGAGGAAGCAGCCGCTTCTGCTTCTGCGGCAATGATTAGTATCGGGATTTTCCAGAGGCTTTGTTGCTGCTGGTGCCAATAGTAGGCGTTTAAGTTGGAGGAACTTCAGTGGTGAAGGAAGTGATCTTTTGGACTCTTGATTGATTCCATGCAATCCAGTCTGCAATTCAACATTTTTTTCTGTGATACCAACTTCATGTGAAGATTGTTTTGAGAAAAATCTGTTTTCCACTTCTGTACTATTTATACATATAAAAATCAAGAGAATCTTGATAAATAATTATAAACATACTTGCTTACTGAATCACACTTTTGATAAGAATCTTGAAAAACAATCAATGATAAAGTTCATCAGCATTAAAAATTACTTTTATTAAATAGGATGTTCTATTAAACTTGGATCTATTAGTTGAGATAAATATTTTAATTTGAACATTTTACTTTAATCAATAAAGAATTGTCAGATTTTAATACATATATGTACTTTAAGTGGATAATAAATAGTTTTAGCAAATAATTTAAGTATAATAGAAGCAAAAGCTTATGCATACTTCAATGCAACTGAAGTTCAAGTGGTTAGCATTCATTGTAAGGAAAAAAGGTTTAATGATAAGTGCATGTATAGGGGGAAGAAAAAGAATAAGAGAGGTTCGATGAAATAATAAAGGTTCTCTCATTACATCTGCAGACATCAGATGACGTATTTATACCATCATAGCTAGAGTCTGCTTATTTCATCTTGTTTACTAAATTGATTTCAAACACTGCTATAAATTTTTTTCATCCTTACTCAATACCTATATTTAAATTTTTGTAAGAAAATGTCTTTAATTTTGAAAAATAATAAAATTTTTTTATTTTTTGTCAGTTGATCATTTAACAACAAATAATAAAGATGCCAGCCGTTCGAGGAGATGGCATGCGTGGTCTTGCCGTATTCATCTCAGACATTAGGAACTGTAAGTATTGATTAGTTTTTCTCTTAAGTAATTCGAATAATTTTTAGCTAGATAAGATAAAATAGTATTGTAAAGTAGATTTTTCAAATGATTTTTGTTAGAACAAAAATCATACAAATAGTGATGCAACCATTCTGAAAGACAGTTAATGTAAAACTTAGCCAATTTGCATATAAAAACTGTATACTTGCATATATAACCTTTTTTATAAAATTATATTTAATGGAAGTATTTTATTTAGAACTAAGGTTTTTATTTGTCCTCCTATATATTTTTTAAAATATTGTCAAAAATGTGTCACTAAGATGATATAGCCAAGGCAAAATGTTACAAGATTTAATATCCAGTGCATGGGAATTGGGGGCGGAGTTTTGATAGGCCTATCTGTCTGATAGTGCAGCTCTTTTTCAGAGACAGTATTTAACACAATATCAAATCAATGAAGCATTTTCAATATTTGCTACTAAAAATCACAGATTATTATTATGCAAAATGTTTTACAATGAATTTAAACATTTTTTTAACTGTTATACCATAAATTTAAATATAAAAGAGTGATAGATATGTCAATGATCAATGCATATGATCAGTTTGTCATTAGGCCAAATGGCATTCTGCCACTCTGATAGTTCTCTAAATATTGTTTCAAAATATATTATGCTATTAATATTTTACACTTTTGTTACCCAAAATTATTTTGAAATTTGTTTTGTCATAGGCAAAAGTAAAGAGGCAGAAATAAAGAGGATAAACAAGGAATTAGCAAATATTCGAAGCAAATTTAAAGGGGACAAAACACTTGATGGATATCAGAAGAAAAAATATGTATGTAAGCTGCTCTTTATCTTCTTGCTTGGCCATGACATTGATTTTGGGCATATGGAAGCAGTGAATCTGCTTTCATCTAATAAATATTCAGAGAAGCAAATTGTATGTAACAAATTTAAAATTTATTTTTGTACCCAATGCATTGTTCCTTACATTTTTGTTATTTTACAGGGATACCTTTTCATATCAGTGTTAGTCAACACGAATAGTGATTTAATTAAATTAATTATCCAGAGTATAAAAAATGACCTTGGTTCTCGTAATCCAATTCATGTGAATTTAGCCTTACAATGTATTGCAAATATTGGAAGTAAAGATATGGCTGAAGCCTTTGGAAAAGAAATTCCAAAACTTCTTGTATCAGGGTAAATACATGAATATTTATATATGTTAATTATATTTATCAATTTTAATTACATAATTTTTAAAAACGTATTTACTGTTCTCTAAAAATTGTAATAAAAATCGTTAAAATTCTTCAATAATTACAAAATAAAATTTTCTCGTTAAATTTATAGAGATACCATGGATGTCGTAAAACAAAGTGCCGCCTTGTGCCTTTTACGACTTTTAAGAACAGCACCAGAAGTAGTAACTGATGGAGAATGGACTTCACGTATTATTCATTTACTAAATGATCAACATTTAGGAGTAGTAACAGCTGCAGCTTCTTTAATCGACGCTCTTGTAAAAAGAAATCCTGATGAATACAAAGGTTGTGTTAGTCTTGCTGTTTCACGCTTGAGTAGGGTAAGAAAAATACTAATCATTAATCAATATTTTTTTAAGGCTGCATTTTAAAAAAATTTCTATTTTTAGATTGTTACCTCAAGTTACACAGATCTTCAAGATTACACATATTATTTTGTTCCTGCTCCTTGGTTATCTATTAAATTATTGAGACTTCTGCAAAACTATACTCCACCAGGTATTTTTAACATTGTTAATTTTTTGAAGAACAAGTTAACCAAATTCCTTATCTATTCAATTCTCTGCGACATTGTTATAAATAATAAAATTTTATTTGATTAGCTGAAGATCCCGGTGTTAGAGGAAGATTAAATGAATGCTTGGAGACAATATTAAATAAGACTCAGGAGCCACCAAAGTCAAAGAAAGTGCAGCATTCCAATGCAAAGAACGCTGTTCTTTTTGAAGCCATTAGCTTGATCATTCACAACGACAGTGAGCCGAACTTATTGGTTCGTGCTTGCAACCAGCTTGGTCAATTCCTCTCCAATCGCGAGACCAATTTGCGTTACCTAGCTTTAGAGTCAATGTGCCATCTTGCAACATCAGAATTTTCTCATGAAGCAGTTAAAAAGCACCAAGAGGTTGTCATTTTATCAATGAAAATGGAAAAAGATGTTTCTGTGAGACAGCAAGCTGTTGATTTACTTTACGCCATGTGCGATAAAAGCAACGCAGAAGAAATTGTGCAAGAAATGTTAAACTACCTCGAAACTGCAGATTATTCTATTAGAGAGGAAATGGTATTAAAGGTTGCTATATTAGCCGAAAAATACGCAACTGATTATACTTGGTATGTCGATGTTATTCTTAATCTCATCAGGATAGCTGGTGATTATGTATCGGAGGAAGTCTGGTATCGCGTTATTCAAATCGTCATCAATAGAGATGATGTTCAAGGTTATGCAGCCAAAACAGTTTTTGAGGTAACTAACTTACTTTTTACTAAAACAATTTGTATTAATTATTCTTTTCAAAAATAAAAAAATTATTAATTTTTAATGACACAAAAACATTATTATTAGGCTTTACAAGCTCCAGCTTGTCACGAAAACATGGTGAAAGTAGGTGGCTACATTCTTGGTGAATTTGGCAATTTGATTGCTGGTGACCAACGATCATCACCTTCGGTACAGTTCCAACTCTTACATTCCAAAGTAAGTTTTTAATTATAAAATTCGTAACTGATCGAGGAAGCAGTTATTTGATTTTAATATTTAATTTCAATTTATTTACAGTATCACTTATGTTCTCCTATGACCCGAGCGTTACTTTTATCGACGTATATTAAATTTGTCAACCTTTTCCCCGAGATTAGAGGTCAGATACAGGATGTATTCCGACAAGATAGTAACTTGCGTAGTGCTGACGCTGAACTTCAGCAAAGAGCTTCCGAATATTTACAACTTAGTATCATTGCATCAACAGACGTTTTAGTAAGTTTTTATGATAAAAAGTATTATTGTTAGTTGCAAAAAATTGAAATAATTTTAAAACTATTGATTGAAAGAATCCGAATAAAAAGTAAATCGTTCATGATACAATTACAAATATATTTATAGGCCACTGTCCTTGAGGAAATGCCCGCATTCCCTGAAAGAGAATCTTCCATTCTGGCAGTATTAAAGAAAAAGAAGCCAGGTCGTGTGCCTGAAAATGAAATTCGAGAAGGCAAAAGTCCAGCACCGAACACTAATCATCATGCTGAAACCTCATCAGCTGCTGCTGCTTCTGCCGCTGTCAACAACTCGTCTGCCGATTTGCTGGGTCTTTCAACGCCTCCATCTTCTCAACCAACAGGCAATACCGGTGTTCTATTCGATGTACTAGGCGATATTTACAACATGCCAAACAAAGGGGCTACTAATGGAACCCAGGCGACGTACAATGCTAAAAAGTGAACATTTACTTATTTTTAATCGTTGTACTAAAATTAATTTTTCTTATGTTAATGAATAATATTTAATTAATGTACTTTTTGCTGCAGGTTTGTTTGTAAAAATAATGGTGTACTTTTTGAAAACGATCTCATTCAAATAGGTGTAAAATCAGAGTTCCGACAAAATCTTGGTCGCATTGGCTTATTTTATGGAAATAAGACGCAACAAGCACTTCTCAATTTCCAACCCCAACTGTCTTGGTCAGATGAAAATCAGATTAAATTAGCTGTACAAGTGAAACCTGTCGATTCTGTGCTAGAAGCAGGAGCTCAAATTCAACAATTGATCAATGCTGAGTGTATTGATGATTATAATGGTAATTATTAAAATATTTCAAGATAGTTAAAACTGAATTATTTTCTAAAACAAATATTTTATTTTTAGATTCTCCTAATATGATAATATCATTTATTTATAATAATATACCTCAGAAAATAACAATGAAGTTACCATTAACAATAAATAAGTTCTTTGAGCCAACAGAAATGAACGGAGAATCATTTTTTGCTAGGTGGAAAAATCTAGGAGGGTAAGTATCTTATTAAATTGGAATTCAATAAAATATTTAGTTAAATTTGAATTTTAAACTTACGTAATTAAATTTTTAGGATTAATCAACAACGATCACAAAAAATATTTAAAGCCCAGATACCAATGGACTTGGTGCAAGTACGAACAAAATTGCAAGGTTTTGGTATGCAATTACTGGACGGAATTGATCCCAATCCTGATAATTTTGTTTGTGCTGGAATCGTACACATGAGGGCACAACAAGTAGGTTGTCTTTTACGCCTAGAGCCAAATAAACAAGCTCAGGTAAATCAATTATTAACTCTGAGTACAGTTTTCAAGTCTCAAAAATATTAATAATTTATTCTTTTATAAATTTAGATGTTCCGGTTAACAGTGAGATCAAGTAAAGAGTCGATGTCTATTGAGATCTGTGACCTGCTGGTGGACCAATTTTAAACGGCCTTGCAGGTGCATTCATCAGCCGTAACTTATTTTTTACATGATGCAGAATGATCTTCGTATACTTTGTCTAACGTTACAGAGAAGATGGAGTATCGTTCTAAGGGAGTGCAACGAGAACTTTATTGAATGATTGTTAATCGAAGAAAAAAAGGAAAAACGAAACAGCGTGTTGTTCCCTTAAAGCTTTTCGTCAGAGTGGCACTATATAAGAAAAGAAAGCCTTTTCGTGTATAGATTAATTATGTGAAGACCATTTGTTACCGCGTAGGACAAAGTTCAAGAAGATATTGTTTCGCGTCAAAATGGAGTCAAAGTTGAGATTAATTTGTGATCGACGAGCGGGACAGGTCGGCCGGACAGTGGACAGTATTAGTCCGTAATCATGCAAAACATAGTGTCAATGAGGTCAGTTTATGGTTAATTTAATTAGCTAATTTTACCTCATTTTTTATCTACTTCTTTTGCGATTTATATCATGCGTAATAGCGAAGAAAGACTTCAAAACTGTACTTGTCGAGAATATGCGTTAGATTTAAATTGGCATATAGTTATGTTTTTTTATTATCACGGTATTTATCCAGAACAAAGCGCAAAATAAGGAAATCTAAACGAGCGATGTGTAAGAACGTGAGTGAAAAAGTGAAAAAATAGTAAAATAGTAAAATTATTTTTTGTTTCAATTGTAAATAAGCGCTTGTTCGTTGTTAATTTTACGTCGATTTTCTTTTAATGGCTACATTTCGTAAGTTGGAATATCAATAATACGGTCGATTATGTTGGAGTGGTGTGGTGTCTATTCTGAGATGTACATTTTCCTTAAGTAACTTTAATGTTAGACTAGTAAGTTGCTGTCTGTCTAATACTCTTTCCAGTTTTGTTGCTCCGTTGTCGGTCTGTTATTCATTTTATAATGTGAATTGAGTAATATAGAAAAAGATGCCGCGAATCCATTGGTTTTTTTATTCAGAATCAAAAATCCACTGAATAAGTAAATCAATGGCTTGACCTTATCAAACGAATCTCATTTGTAGTATGTATACGTAGTCGACGCTAAAAACCGATAAGTATTGACGTTGATTTCACAGATTCGGTGTATATGAAGATATGAAGAAAAATTAAAAAAACCAATGACTCCAAAAAAATCAGATAAGCTGAATTTATTAGAGTTAAAATCACAATAAATCTGTAGATTTTGTTAGAATTTCTATCGAGGTATTGGATAAGAATATTTCACTGACAGAAAAATTGTTTATCTCACGAATGTTTGACGATTTAGAAATGAAAAATGCCAGACAAAAGTAATACATAATAGTAAAAAAAGAGGAAAGAAAAAGAAGCATCACCGAAAATGGATACGCGGAGATGATAGCAAACCGAAGCCTGTACAAAGATAACAAAAGAGATAGTCGAGTCGCGCGAATAAAGCGCTGTAATTAAAGATGTATAACCGACGTATAAATATATATACAAATGCATACACAGGAGATGTGTGTTCATATATACATATTATATATAAGAATATATAAATATACATACAAACGAATATTGTTAAATCATGCGCCGCGGAGTTTATCCTGGATAAAGTAGAAGTTATTACATCTCTATCTATGTCTGTCATCTCTCCTTTTTTTCTCTATCTGTCGTCTCTACTTCTTCGTCGTTATATGGGTATTAGTTTAAACTTGAACGATCGTTCTCGCCACTTAGCTTGTTTCAGGCTCTCCGGTATAAATGCGCAATGAACGACGCGAGGCTTGTTACACCGCTCGAGTTAGACGTAAGGACTCTCTTTGATTTTAAACAAGCACTTTTTGTTTATTTATGTCACATCTTCATAAAGATTAATCAATTTTAGAATAAGTTGTGATATTGTACTATCTTATTTTTTATGCGAATAATTGTCGTTATTTTATTATTAGTCATATTTATAATTCTAGGATTTTAAAATTGGTCAATACATAAACAGTAAGTCATCAGTGCAAATAAAATAACTTTATTATATGTTTATCTTAAGTTACGTTTAGAGTTTTAATTTTATAGAATCTGAAAAGCATATGTATAATGAACTAGAAATTGCAATAAAAATTATATATAAATCTAAAAATTTGCATTGTCTAAAACGAATTAAAATTAAATCAATTGATAATCTGAATTGTTTTAGAAATTATGTCTGCTAATAATAAAAATGCGACATAAATAAGCGAAAAGGGCTATTAAACCAGCGAATAAATTCTTACGTATGATTTGCGTCATTTCTTTTCTTCCCGCGCATTATTGTCGACTGTCGTTATTTTGTATCGTTTACTGCTCAGTGTACATGTATACGTTTGTAAAACACGCTATTGATTTATATTATAAAAAAAGAAAAACAATATAATCATATCGTACAACTGTTGCGTTAAATTTTTAATGCGTGCATTGACAAAACACTTATCAATCATCACCCATAGTAAATTTATTGACCCATTGAATTGTTTATCATTTCGATATTATGATTTTTCATTCATGAAGTAAATGACACTAAAATTGAAAATCTTGAAATAAACTCTTTCTTGCCGAGTATTCTTCAAATTAGTAATTTATTGGAGTCTAATGTAATATTTAGTTTAAGAAAAATGTGTATAAATAATTGTCATGTCTTTTTTTCAATTGAATACTTAAAGGCAAAATTATTCAGATGTTATATAAATGAAAGAACATAACAATAATACTAATTAATCCGAAATAGTAAGAATATGAAAATTATTAAAATGATAAAATTGATTACTAATAAGTAGGTGCTTTCTTGTAAATTTATTTGATTTATAAATTTCAATAAAGTTAAAATGATGACTAGCAATAATCTAGTTTTTATAAAAAGTGAAAAATTTAATTGAAAGTTTTGCAATTTTTTTAGTTACTCTTAATTAAACAAAACAGAGAAAATAGATTTTTAAAAATACACTTTAATTTACGCGAAAATTGCTGGTAAACAAAAAAACTAGAAACCGTTTTAGATGTCACATTGGGTCCAGAAAAGCGCATTTGTCAAGTGCAAAGGTCTATACAATTACAGAAACCCAGATGAATTAAGTATTTTACTAAAGAATACCAAAAAAATTTGTATGACGCTTATAATTTTGCGTTTGTTACGCAAATTTTGGATATCTTTTTTGATTCATCTTTTTTGAAGGATGCAACAAGTTAATCTGGGTTGTGGTGTAGGGCATCGATGATAAGGAATGAGAAGAATAACGACAATAGGAGTTCACATTCACGCGGGCTCTTTAATGTCATGTATCATGGCATATTACATCGGATTAATACATAATTACAGTTATTAAACGACGAGTTTTTGTCACCTACACGTATACACATTTCACGTGATATACTATATCCACATAGAGTGAATAATATTGACGAAGTACATGAAAGTTTGAAACCTTATAATAAGACTAAAAAAAAATTCGCTATATTTTTCAAAGCGCAAATATGATACACGCCTTCTATTCTCGCGCTCCTTTTATTCTATCTCTATACAATGTCAATCATATATGTGTATGCGGATTTGACGCGTCCGAAGTATTGTCGGATTGTATGCGAGAGTTCGATGTAATTGTTTCAGTTGCTGACAACTCTTAAAGTATGACTGACGCGCCCTTCCAAGTGAGTAAAAATATGTGACCTTATTTTCCAATTGGATTTTATTAAAGGACACGCCTGCTCTAATTTCAATGACCCTTGTTAATCAGTAATTTCTTTTAAATTCAAAGACAATTTGTCGTTTCAAACAATCAATCTGTATTTTTGCCAGTAACAGAAACAATTACATTCTACAAAAATTCTGCGAAAAAATTCGGAAAAATCGTTTTAACGCAATAGATCCTTGAAACGAGACGAGAGCTTGTTGCACGTTTTCGCGCTTTCAAAAGGGAACGATAATTTAAAATTTGTTTTCTCTTCTCCTTTTATTCATTTTGTAAATACCATCGCTACAAAGCGGGAACCCCAAAGAAAAAGGTAGAGAGGCGAAAAGGAAGAAAAACATTTTCATTTCCTCGGCTTTTACGCCTCTTGCTTTGAAAATGAGGCAGAACTTCTGGAATTTGCGTAATCAAGTTAAAGAATCGCGCAGTAATGGCGTCACTATATACACAATCGGATTTGCAGCTCACATACTGTTCGCACTTGTTAAAAAGGGCTTTATGCGCGAGTCCCGAATTTTTTTTACCCCGAATTAAGAGCAAATCCTCGTAATCGCATGAATATGTACTCGCGTCCATTTAGTGAGATCGCTACAACGAGACTCTCGTCCAAACTCCCCGTTAAGTAAGGAATAAAAGAGAGAAAACGGCGGATAAACAATAACGCTTGGTTTTTAAGTCTGCCAAATTCGTATTGATGTTGTAGAAGAATCGCACTGCGTTATTACAGTTATATATATTGTTAAAGTAGACGATCGCGTATTTTGCCTATAGTATTGAGGAACTAAGATTCAGGTTACAAGAGTTGAAACATTAAATTTACCTTCTAATTAGTGCATAAAAAAAGTAGTTTCAATTGATTTAAACGATATTAAGTATCTCTTTTGCAGTCTGAAACTTAACTCCTTGAAGCTTAGAAAGTATTTATGATTGTGGAAGAACGTAATCGTAAAAAATCTGTTTATATATATGGATACTTATAATAAATACAGCAGACGTTTCGTTGCTATTTTTGGCTTATCGTTACACGATTTTTGAAGATTTGGCATCTTTAAATAAAAAGACACTTCTCTTCTTGTGAAGAGGCGCGTACATAATAATTTAATCGTGTACATCAATCACGAACGAATGCGTAAAAAAAGAAAGTGCTCGGTGAACATGAAAATAATTAGGATAATCGCCTCGGCGACTGGCTAAGACACTACATAAGTGATGATGATCTTTGGGTATTACAGAAGTATGTGTATGAGTTTTGAAAAATATATATAATATATATACATGCATATAGATAAATACTTAAGAGATACGTAAATAACGTCGATTTTTCTCTGTACAAGGTTGATTTGTCGAGGGTCGTTAGAGATTCTTTGCATATTAGAATCGCTCACACATTGATTCGCCCCTACATTTAAGCTATTGTATATCGTCGACAGAAACGGCGAGGAGTCGAGCAATTAGTCGAGCTAATCGGCAAATAAAAAGGAGGAAGAGTGTAATTGCGATAATAATGTATATGCTCGATCAATCGTCCGACTCCGCGAGGAAGATAGTCCAAGGGACGCGTATGCACATGCAGATAATAGTTGAATATACATACACCGTAAGACTCTTGGTGCACTTGTGTAACGAGATGTAATTTGTCATTGCGCGCACGAGTGTGTATGTGTGCGTGTGTATTTATTCCATAGCGACGAATCTCTACGATACTGTATGATTGATCGTTTCAATAAAAACGACTATGTACATTGCCGTTCACACGTTGCAGTATTTTTATGAGTTCCGCCGGAGTTCATCCATTCTTTTAGCTCGGCCATTATTTTTACTTCTCGTCCGCCGATGGCTTTAATATAATACCCGCACTCTTCGTCTCTTTTCCGTTCAGTTAGATTGACTAGCTTAAGGGGTTTTCCTTTTTTTTCTTTTGTTTCTTTGTCTTCGTAGATGTGATTAAAATATATAATTAATTTTTCTTAATTTCGACTTACGATTTTAGAATTCTTAAAAAACGATGCTTATATTATATTATTATTAAAATTAAAATTTGAAAAATTTAGTTAGTTCGATTGTACGCCGATGCGTCAGAACATGGAATACGAAACCATTGAAATATTATATTGAATTAAACTCGATGCATTACCTATGATCCGTAATATTATTAATTTGATACGATATTTATACAGGTGTGCATAAAGATAATATTTAAATGCAACCAACTAAATTTTTGAAAATTTTAATATAATCGAATCTTATAATAGTATACTAATATTTTAATGGAGATGTCCATTTTTGTCTTGAACTTTATCTACAATATTATTTTATGTATTATTAATGCAGACACATATGTTTCATAAACACTTACGTATCAACGTACATACACATTAATGATTATAGAGCACCTTGCAATGAACTTGCAGCAAAAATACTAAACTTTTTCTGATGTTTCAAATGGTCCCGAGAGGTTATCATTTAAATGAAATTTCGCCGTTAAAATTGATATTCCATTCGCTTATACGTAAGCAGTTAATTAAAGCTGATTAATGCGGAAATTCAGTTTGCCGTAGATATTTAGCTTGCCATTGAAACTAATTTGCAACATCAGAAAAGCATCCTCATGTACGTAGCTATTACATTTTTTTTCGCATAAAGACCGTTATTAAGCTCTGCCATCGAGTCCAGATATTGATTGATCACTGGTGTCACGGCTCCTGTCCATCAATAAAGCTAAATTACTCGTTCGACAACAGAGATGCTCCCGCTCCAATATAAGACCGATTAATTGAACCGCCAAGCAGCGAAACTACATAAGACAACAAGTCCTCCCTCGTTATTCCCGACTTGTAACAAGCATCGCCGCTCGCCCCCTCACTCGGGCCGAATGGCGTTGAGCTTCTCCTCGTCCTCCTTCATCTGCGCCTGGGCGTCCTCCCAGAGCACCCGCTCCCTCTCCCTCTCGGCCTCTCGCCCGACCTCCTCCGGGTCCTCGTTCACGAGCTCGCTCTGCTCGCCGGTGCTGCGCGCGTCCTCGGGCGCGAGGAAGACCCCCTGCCGGGCCTCGGGGCCGCACTTGCGCCGGTAGTCCTCGTTGTCGGGGGCGTGCCTCCGGCAGGAGTCGCAGACCGTGTCGGCGGCCGGGGTGCAGCGGCGGGCCTCGTACAGGCCGGGTCCGCAGCGCGAGCAGATCCAGCAGGGCTGCGTGCCGTGGTGGGGGGAGTAGGTGCCCGGCTGGCACTCGGCGCACCGGGTGTCGCGGCCCCGGTGGCAGCGCTCGACGACGCCCCAGCCCGGGGCGCAGCGGGAGCAGTGCGAGTCGCCGCGGTGGTGGCGGAGGTGGGCGCGCGCCTCGATCGCCTGCAAAAGAGAGAAGGAGCATTTTTCACCTGCTTGTATGAAAAGTCTGGAGTCGAGTATAAACGGCAGTTCAGAAATTAGTTTCCGAGTAAGACGGTGGGATGTGTTATTCGAGTAAGCCGCGTGGAGTTGCGACGGAAGAATAATGCTGCTTGAAACTTTCATGCGGCGTACTTATAGTTAGAAAATGATATTTTTCAGACGTCTCTGTTAAGAAGATTAGATATTATTTTGAGATGCTTTGTTATTGTTAATATACTGGCTTTTACGATAATACAAAATAACGTAAGCTGCTTATAACGATATCTGTATACGATATATGTTCAGCAATCAGCTGGATCGACGTAGTACGAAAATAACTCAAATAACTTTATATTTCTATATGTATAGCATTATTCGCGTCCGTTTTATAAAATCAATCGAAGAGTAATTTTTTATTCTCTATACATACAAAAGAAGCATTTTATCCAAAACGAACGACTGAAGTTTTCGCGAACGAATCCCACAGCGCGGCGTTCCCGCAATTCCAGCAGCTCCAACGTACTTTCTCGCAAACAACAGCGCTGCAGCAATGCCGGAAAGCATACCGGGGCACCCCGACGCGGGACGCACATCCGGCCTTGTAAAAAGCCCCATCGCCCGTCGCATCCCCTCTCGCATCGCGAAAAGCGATCCCCGGCAAATAATTCAGCACTCGCCGGCGGCTTTTGTTAAATAGATACAGGAGAACGAGCGGAGGAACAGGTGCCGGGCTGGGAGGCCAGCTGACTTCGAGCCTCTCGCACCTTGCGCTCCGCGCCGCCACCCTTCTGCTCGCCGCTGCAGCCGCCTCTCTCTCTCTCTCTCTCTCTCTCTTTCTCTCTCTTTCTCGGTGTCGCGCTCGCTTGCTTTTGTTTCCGCGTTACTCCGAGAGCGAAAATTCCCGGCTGGAATCCGAGATGATTGAGTTTCGCGCCCCGAATTTTTCGCCGGCAGTTATCGGAGCTGTGGTTTCCGCCCCCCCCCCCCCCCCCCGAGCTGCGGTGTGCGCCGGGCGCTCGTTAATTACTCTTGTAACAATGTTCTTGTTGGGAGCAGAAGCGCGAGCTTTTCCGCTCGGGTAAAATCGTAAACGCGCTTTTTCGCTGGAAACTTGACGCGCGGCCTGATTCTCGGATTATTCCGTAGTTGGGATGATTTGAGCCACGGCAGGTTTCGGTTTTTATCCGATGAAAGTAAATGTATTATATAGAGAGATCGGATTGGCATTATTGAGCTTGGGACCGATTTACCGTTTGCAGGATAGGTTACTCTGGATTTGTAGACGTATTCTTGTAATGTGCCACTAAAAATAGTAGCTAACTGCTTTTAATCTAATGTAACAGAAAATAGCTGCAATGAATAATTTTGCACACCTGACCTACATTATGTTCTTTTTCTTACAGACAAATCCATAGAAATGAATTTCCATTTAATTAATCTTCCTCACTTCTGGAGTTAAGCGGTTTTATAAAACTTTATCATTTATGTAAACTTGTACTCCGGACAGGCCCAGATACATAAATAAATTTCATTTGCAAGGCAGGAAATTCGGCCTCCAGCAATTTTCACGTCAAATTTTCTCCCGGCGAAATCCGGCGTTTCATTATACACGTTTTAAGATTTGACGCGAGCGTACATCCGCAAGGTCCGGAAGCTTCACTCGCCAAGGGGGAGAACTTTATTTTCAGAGAGTCAGGTAAAAACGCGGCCGATAGATCCTCGAATGGCGAAATATTTATTGGCGGCTGCTGGGGCTACGATTATCCCACGCTCGGACTTTAGTATCGTTGCGTTTGAGGCCAGAAATAAAACAGCTGGTGTACATTTCAATCGCCTTTATTCGCCGGCCAAGTTGATTGATGGAAAGTTGCTTGCATCGCAGTGTTTTAATAAGTCATTCTAGCCCGCTGAATTTGAAAGATTTTTAATTAAAATGCATCAGTGCGCATGACTCGTATTGATTGCTTTTACTTTCGTGTTCGTGCGCAGGTTCAGTGTTGAAGTAATTTGCAATTAATTAATTATTTATCTGATGAAAAGTAGATTTTAAAATAAAGCACTATTGCATCAATTAATACCAGAAATAAATTGTATAAATGCCCGGTACAGATGTTCAATGAAAATTTAATGAAATATCCGCGAATTTAATTAATTGTTTTGTAATTATTAAATACAACTTAACGATATTTCGATTAATTTAAATGATATATATATAAAATGCGTAATTTATTGACATTGCACTAAATAAATTACATCCATTTTAACAATGTTTAGCGAATGGATATTCAAAAATGTAATTTTCATTTTAATTATTCATTTACAAAAGCTGTAAAAACAAGTGCAGCTAACATTATTAAGCTAATCAGATTGAGAAACTAATCAGCTCCAGTGCCAGTTTACTAGTTCATGTTTCGAGACTTCCAAGAATTCTTATTACAAATAACGTAGTTACAAATAAGTACATTACTAATTGCTACAAGACAATTCTAGGATCTTACAGTTGAACTGTTTGAGTCACTCCAAATTGCGAAGCCCATTTTCCCCCGAATCAAGTTTAAAATACGCTTTTAAATTTAATTCGCCCAAAAAATCCTCCATCCTCATGCAGCACCTTTAAAATTGCCGCAACCGCTTCCCAAGGACTCCTGCAGTCCCCGTCGCAATTCCCCGGCCAGGCCCGGAAAACAATCGCCCGAAGCGTCCTTTTTCCACGCTTGCTCCTCCGCAGGCCCGCATATAAATTTCATTACTCTGCCGCGGCTCAATCAGCGAAATGGTTTTCGCGCGCGCGCGTCGGTCGGCGCGCAGCTGGCACGTGCCAAAACGGCAGCAGGCCTCGTCCTCCTTTCTTCCCCTTCCGCGGGCGGTGCCAATGCCTGTCGGATGAAGCGCTTGAGCCGGACCCGAATTATTACCGCGGCGTCGGAGAAACTCCGGCTGATTTTCGACCGCGCGATGCGCGTGCTTCGACGGGGGAGACGTTCAACCTGCCTCTGGGTCCGAGTACTTTTTTAACGTCCGGATGCAGTTTTAATTGCCGGGCCCTTTTGAAACTTCACTCGGCCGTTAAATTCGAATTTTTCCCCTCGCGCACACCGGAGCCGTAGCTAGACTTTTAAACTTCAAAAATGAACATTTCACCAAGCTCTCGCTACATTCACGCCGCGGGGCGGGATTTTCGCGTTCCCGGAAGTCTTTGAAAAAGCCCCGCGCATCGAAACTAGGCATAGCAGGCAGCTCCTCTTCGCGTCTCGCTCCCCTTCAGCGCTCGTTTGCGCTTCGCTCGTCCGTTCTTTTTCTTCTCGTCGAGCTCGCCCTTCTTTCCGCGCACTTCTGCCGCGACGGTCGGGCGCGCTTTCGCTCCTGTACATTTCGATCGCCCGCGACGTTTTTATCCTCTGTCAACAGTCATTATGCGGCTGGATGGCTTTTCGCTTCAATGTGCTCGACTCGCTTTTGCAAGCAACAGCAGTGGAAAGTTTACTTTCTGCGGAAAATGGCGCGCCTCCCTGCCAGTCTATTTAGCGACGCGGATTCAGTATCTTTTCGCTCGAAAAGCGCTCTTTTACGTATATAAGAGAGTCAACGTTTTGTTATTTACAAGCTATTACTTTCTCGATTGAGTCGGCTATATTATAAACCGCATTTTCCCTCGATTTCGCGCAAGTGCCTCTCAAGATGAAGCTTTAATTAAAGCGCTTTCTCGACGCGGCGCGCGCGCCCTCCCGAGTTGCATTATAAACTGCGTCGCTCCATCTTAAG
>JAWWEM010000027.1:13880717-13922161 GCA_035582935.1 Ormyrus thymus
TTAATTGCTATAAAAAACGTTTCATTGACAATTTTAGCAATTTTATAAGAACACAAATCCGCGAGATTGCACAAGCAGATGTCAATTTTAAAAATCGCTGCTCGCTTGAGAACATTTGAATTTACCGAGGCAGATTTCCGAATCAGGCAGTGACAGTTCGAATATGCCAATACCACCTTTTAATTAAAAAAAAAGAGCCCGAGTTTTTCTATCTCAAATCGGAAACAGATAAGACAAAACTACTGTATTTTTCATCGGCAGAGCAAAGTCCACCCTGCAAAAAAAATCTCCATTTAAACGTCAATACCTTGTCTAGTTTACGAGCTCACAAGTCGACTGGGAGCGCGAGCCCAAGCGACGCCCAAGCGAGCCAGAACGCAGTAACCTCGGCGGAGAGTGAATAAAAAATGTTTTAATAATCCCCGGAGTCGGTCCGGCGTGCGCGTCTAGGCAACAATGACGGGGGAGCTCCGGGCGGTTTATTGCAAAACCGGCGGAGCGCTTCGGGGAGGACGAGGCTCTTAATCACCAGGGCGCCTGGCCGCGGGCAACCGAACTTCCGCGATCGACGCGATCGCGGCGGCGCTCGAGGGGCCGCATTACTGGATTAACGGACTAATTTCGTTCGCGAACTTCGACGGGAATCTCTGCTTTTAATTGCTGCTCTCGGTCTTCTTTTTTGGCCTTTTTTTCGGCGAACGCTAAGCTCGCCGGCGAATGCGGGGTGGACTGTTTTTTTGTTTTGTTTTTTTTTGAAACGTCGCTTTAAACGGCTTCATTTTTTGGCGGGCGAAAATTGATTGCGGGCTCGATTGTTTGCCGAGGAGAATATTGCCCGCCGATGCGGGGCGTTTCGACGGAAGTAAATAAATTTTATTTGTATAAAGAAATCGCCGTTAATTGGCCAATTACCGGTGGCGGAGTCTTCTTTTTTATACGGAAAGGTAACAAACGATTTTGAATTTTGCATTTTCGTGTTTTGTCCTTGTTTTTATGCACAAACTCTCTGATAACTTTGGCAAATAAAAAGATTTGGCACTCAAGTTCTGTATCGCGTGAACATTTTGTTTCAACTGC
This sequence comes from Ormyrus thymus, assembly GCA_035582935.1. NCBI lineage: Eukaryota > Metazoa > Arthropoda > Insecta > Hymenoptera > Ormyridae > Ormyrus > Ormyrus thymus. The sequence goes on from JAWWEM010000027.1 coordinate 13,881,795, forward strand.
ATTGTGAACTTTTGAAATTTTTTAAATGTTATTCTGTTCGTACGTGATTTTTTAACGTCTCATAAAAGACGCGTAATTTTTTAATTATAAAAAGCGAGAGAATGTTATCGTCGTAGTAGATCATGCAATTTAATCAAACTTCAGAGGATTTTCAATTGTTGGACATGTTGGAATGTAAACCATTATATTCTCTGTAGAATATTTAACATGCATATTTAGCACGCAAATGTTAAATTATAAATTGAAAAACCTCTACTTTTTATCATTTCACCGAAATTCATCAAGTTTCAGTTCTTCTTTTTACAACCCTTACTGGTAATTCAAGCTTACCGTGAGCAAGCTAATGCATTGCTCAAACTTAATGTTCAAATTTATTCACGTTGATTACGCAGAACGTAATTAAATTTTTTTTTAAAAAAAAGGCTTCAGCACTCGACTTTTTTATTCAAAGTTCGAAATTTTGCGTTCGCCCTCAGTTGAAGAACTTCATTTTAAGGGCTTTTCTCGACTTTTTCTGGCATAAACTTTGTGCCTTCGTTTTTTTGTGCCTTTGTGAAACTCACTTTGCCAATTTAAGGCAGAGAGTCACGGAAATTCAAAACTTTTTATCTTTTCAGTGAAACAGAATCCGATCAAGATATTTCCCCGTAAAAAGGGGTGTGTTAAACGGAATAGAAAATCATTCGTTTCGTAAAACGAGAGAATTTGCAAATTCTATTGAAAAATTTTTTAGCGTGCCTTACACTTTACTTCTTAGATTTAATTTTTTATTTTTTATTAGTATGAAAAATTGTGACACATTTGTTATATTTAGAATGGCGCAAAGAACAGATGCCGCGCCGAAGGCCATTCACAGTTTGTAAAACTCAAAATCAATACATTAAGTTAGTATTGGCATGTATACGAAGCATAAACAATTCTGATCACGTTTTTTTTTCAAAAATCGACATTCACTCAGAAAAACTGTTTTTCAATTTACATATTATTTGTTATTCCAATACTTTAAATTCTAAAAGTAAGCTTCGAGATTTATTTTTCATTTACTTTTTCAAACATTAAGCCGCTCACATATCGAGAAGTGTAGAAATCTATTACGGAAATGTTGAAGCCGCACGAGGCTTAAAATATTGCAACTTCTTAACATTGGCCTTTTCGCGTAAATCATTTGACATCACTAATAATCTGGATTGCTATTGTTCTTTTCTTAAAACGGCTTAAAGTTCTGTAAAAAGCAAGCACGCGTGCCGAGTTTATCAGCTAGTCAAAAAACTTGTAGATGTAGTTTTTTATTATTACACATTTGATTTTATGCACGAAGAACGTAATATTGTCTTACGAAACAGATCAATTTTGAAATAATATCTGAAATTTGTAAAGCAAGATTCTTCAGTAGCTTCTGATTTAATGAGTTATTCCAGCAGCAAAACAATGACATAACTAAATTGACCAACAAGTACAACGTATGATGTTAAATAACTTAATGCAGAATCGGCAAAACCAGATGGAACTGTAATTATTTCCAAAGGTCAATGCTTGTTCCTCACATTCTTTCAAATGCCATTGCAACACCCAAGAAAAGATTGTCATCAAAATTTCCTAACGCTCATCAAATTACATTTAATTACTACCCATCAGTCATAATAGCAAGCCTTCCTCCGCCTGTCTCCCCTCCCAAAACGAGGCGAGTTCCACGATACACCGCCAACCGTCTACCAACAAAATTCCCAAGCTAAACCGTCGATACTCGCCGTGCTGGAAACGCTCGATTACGAATCCTCCCGCCGGTAAAAATGGGTCGCGCGTCTAGCGGCGAGTGTGGTTCATCCCCCGATCCGCCGAACAGGATTTGCGTAACGAGCCGAGGTGCAATTATGCACGAGGGAGCCGTATAACTCGGCGCGCCGCCGACGCCGCCGCCGCCGTCGCTTCTTCTTTGCGCCGATAAATGGAGGAAGACTTCTCGTGGCGACGCGGCTTCGCGTGTGTGTACGCGCCGCTTTCGCCAACCGGCGAAATTCCTCTTTCGGCTCGAAAGAACTTTCCTGCGGAGTTTCAATGCTTCGGGAATTCGGCGAATTTGTTTGAGAGATAAGAAAGAATCGATGTCGCGCGGGAAGATAAGTTTTTCTTTGCAAGCTTTTCTGGCCGCAAGTTGTATCTCGTGATAGTAATTTCGATAATTCGAGAAGGAACGTTTTATATACTCGAAAATTCTTTGCAGCAAGTTTTCAGCGAGTTCTTCATAATTTTAAGAGCTTGTATTTGCTTCGTAAAACGTGAAGTAAAGCATTAAAGAACTCTCAGTATTAAAACTTTTCATTACTCCCTTTGATTCCGTCAATAATACTCCTGAAACTTAGTTCATTTTATTTTTTAACCATTAAAACTTCATTCCGAAGCTTTGAAAAAAAACTGTTTTATACAAAACTATAGAAAATACTCAGAGATATTAAAAACTTTTCAAGAATGTTTGAGTTTTATTGAACAACTATATATATTTTAATTAAGAGACACTTTTAGTCTTCCTTTACATCCTTTATGTAAATGATTAAACTAAAGCGCTTTGTATAATTTATTGTCAGCAGGCAGTATAGACTGTTCGGACCTTCCTATGAGAAACGGAGATTATTTAACACCTATTTAATTTGTTTTTTGAACTATTTTTGAACCCGTTTAAAAAAGTTATTATACTCTATTGTATCAAAATAAAAACGTCGCTTTTGCTTTATTCTTTTTCGATAACACAGAGTGTTACTTTGTACTAAAATTTTTTTATTAAAAAATTCTTATTGTTTTTATTCTAGAAAAGTCACGTTCGGAGAGGCTCGCTCGAACGTGAAAATAAAAAATACCGCCCGACAGAATCCTTTAAAAAAAATTTTACACAAAATGTAACGAGAACGTCCTGGTTTAATAAAAGAAATATATATCCAAGAAAGCTTTTACTCCGCGCGCAAACGGCCATTCGTCCTACGACCGTTCCAGGGCACTCGAAAGCCCCACCGAGTCTTCGCAAGTGACCTCTCAAGTAAACAAAACGCATCCCGGCAGTTTGCCTCGAACAATTCCGCGGTCTGTTCTCCGAAGAGGAAGCCGCCTTTATGCAAGGAGGTTAATTAGCGCTCGGGCCGATTGGGCAACGTTCTCTCGCGCTCTCGCTCCCCTCGGTCATATTTTCGCGCTCGAGCGACGAGCGCCGGAAGAGCCGTCGATTCGAGCGACGAGCCGTCCGCGACACTCCGCGGGGCTTTATTTTTCTACTGCTCGGCCGGATGAATTGTTTGGGTGGATCCGCGGCTGCTTGGGAAATTAGAGCCGATGCGTACCGAGTGCTTTGAGGGGGGATTACTCGCGGGAGAGTGGAGCCGTGTAATTGTTTGGACGTCTTAATTGAATTACAGCTTGTTGGAAATGATAATGCTTGGAGGGTAAATTTTGAATTCCAAGGTGTGTTTGACAGGGTTCGGTCGATTGTTGTTTGCTAATGTTGCGGAGGGATGCTTATTTAAATTTCGCTTGATGTGGTGATTGTAAGCGTTACTATGCAGCTTTAAAGTTACGATTAGAAATTCATTGTTACGTAAATTTATAGTAGAATTTTTGAGGGAAGACTTGATTTTCCAATTCGTATTGGATGAATAAACCGAAATAGTAAAGTGCATTAACGTGTTATTGGTTTGAACTTTGAAACCGAGCACAAACTTTATTGTCTGCTGGGTATTATAATCTAATTCAATTAAAAAAGTCTAGCCAATCGTCTATCAATAGAAATGTTCTTTTTAGAATATTTTTCAGATACTGAAATTGCAATCCAAATATGATTATCCACTATTTAATCATTTCTAATCAAATTTGTCAACTTTTAATTCTGCACTGACAGCTAATAAAGTATATCTTAGAATAGATAATGATTATTCATTTTAAATACTTTACATTTACAAGAATCTTATACTTATTATGAAGGAATTGAAGTTTTTATAAAAATACCCAATTTTCAGCAAAGTAGTGCCTTTAGGTTATAATTTTGGTCAACAGTAGTACATAACCTAATTCAAAATTATCCAAGTTAATTTTCAAAATTTCCAGTGTACCCGGTCCAGAAAAGCATTCTCAATTTCCGGAAAAAAAAAATTCCTCTCCGCCGCCTCAGAAGTAATAAATCTTTCAGCCGCCGAGTTCCCAGCAGAAAATCAAGCCTCCGGGATAGCCTGAAAAATTCAGGCCCGCCGCTGCTGAACGCATCATAACCCCACGGCGAATTTCCCAGCTGAGAAAAAGCCGAATTCTCCATCCGCGCGGCGGCGCGCGTTGAAAACCGCGCCATAAATAAGGCAAAAGCTCGCGCGCAGGGGCGCATGTGCCTCCGCCGCGGCTGCAGAGTCGTCCCGCTGCAGCGATCGATGCCGAGCCGGGACGCAGAAATGCAGCGCGAGCCAGCGAACGCGACCTGCGACCGCGACGAACGCAGACGCATACCTACCCGGGGAGCGAGCGAGCTGTTTCGCGGGCAAGTCGAGCGCAAGATGACGGGAAGGCCGGCCGGTCACAGTCGAAAGCTCGCCGCGGATGCCTGAACGGGAGGAGAGGAGGCTGCACGTGAGTGGACAATTATTTTCCGCCTCATCTGCGCCGCGCGTGCGCGCGCGCGCGCCGCGGCCTTGGACGCTTAGACGAGACACACGCCGACGCGACGACGGACTCTTTTCGAGGATGTACGCGCGATACTTCGGCTGCCGCGGCGGCACTCGATTAAAACCTCGTCGGCGAATCGGAGCTGCCGCCCGAGCGGCGTTTTAAAGCGCCCAGGCGGCGAGCTCTTTCCCCGCGTCCGCCAGCTATATAGAACGGCTTTTCATTTCCATTCTATAATTAGATCGAGGACTCCGCGGCTGTCGGAATTGAGGAGGGTTATTAAGGCGCTGATGAGCTGCTCTCTGCTTGTTTGCGGCGAATCGCAAGTAGACTCCAATGCGCGCTGATTGATTTCGAATTTTGACTGCGGAATTGGCGAGAGGCGAGGGAAGAGCTCCTTCTTGCGGATGGAAGTGAGTTACGGATTATGAGCCGAGCAATTCGTTCTCTTGCATATTGCGATGGAATATTTTACGTAGTAATGAGTTCGAGAAGTTAATTTTACTGCTGAAGATCGGAGTAGAATTTTTCTTACAGTTGTATTATCACTGCATTAAAAAAATTAAAAAAAACTTCTACTGCAAAGGGAATTTGAATTAATTTTATAAATTTGTTTATTTCGGGATATATTACGTATAGGTCAATTAAAAATTATTACATATTATTAATTATTAGAAAACAAATCGACCGCAGTAACAATTCCAATTAAATTACTGATGAAGATATAATAATACCATTATTAGCTCGTGCAAATAATTATAATAGATATAAACACTTTGCACTAGTTGAAAGTCTGATCACAATATTTATCTGCGCTGCACTTAAAAAATGCGAAGCAAACGTAACAATTATTCTTTATCACAGCGTTTGTCTGACAATTCAACAATTGTTCTGCGCCTATCTCATTCGAAATTTTTATTTCGAAAGTTATTTTATTAGATACAACGTATCTAAGTAGACACGACAATAGTCCATGTTTATGAATACGACGTCTACTTCCATCGCTCTCATGAAAAGCACCTCCATAGTTACGCCAATCTTTGCAAGCTTTCCACTTGCTTCTATAATTAGCAAAGAGCGGCATCACGCGTGGCGTTGAAGTACAGTGCTCCTGAAGCTGACTCGGGCGAACTCGATGCTTTTGCATCGCTTTTGTTTCACGTGGATTTAACAATAACAACTGAAAGAAAACAATTGCAATTTACGAACATTGAAGATCGTCACTGACTGATTTCACATTTGATTTGCGAAAAATATACATAGGTATAGTAGAAAAGAGTTTAATTAATCTTACAGTGAGAGATTCGTAATAAATGAATTTATTTTTGCTATATATGAAATCCCTAAATTAAATCTTATTTATTTATTTTTTAATAAAATTTATTAATAAACATCAATCTCCTTTTTATATTCATCAAATTTGTTTAAATTAGAAAAAAATTGTTTTTACTTATATTATTAATTGTATTTAATCTTAATGGATTGGCGATATTTAAAGAAGCACGTAAAATCAAAAAAGGTCTTTGTACTAAATAATCTTTCAGAAGTCACGCACATCTTATCTTATCAATTTGAACAAGCTGTTAAAGCAATCGCTGTGCTGGAAATTTGGCGCTCTGTAGCTGTCGTAACATTTGCAGTCATATTATTAAAGAAGTTTCACATTATTAAAAAAGTTTTCAGGAGCAAATAAAGAGAAAAGATGTAACGCAAAAGCAAATTTACACGCTTTAAATTCATTAATATTTACGGATTTGAGCAAAAAATTAAGGCTCTTCTTTGAAAAACAGACTGTCAATCATCACAGCAGCTCTTAGGATCTCATTATGAATGATTGCCGAAAAAAGTGAATCTTACGAGAGTCATGCAGTGATGTAACTTAATGCATTTTTTCGAATTCTATGAAAACCCCTAATCACCCAAAAATCGTCTAATAAACAGTTGCAAAAGAATGCACAATTAAGTCATGCATTTATATCTTGCATTTGTGGGTGAATAATTCAAACTTTTGCCACAAAACATCAATTACATATTCAAATAATTGTAAACACTAATTTGAATATATGCACTTAAAAACCTGCATTTATATACAATTTCAAAGATTTAATTCGTTTGCTCAAGCGCAACATTTGCATTTGCTTCCTCATAACGGGATATTAATTTTCAGTATTTGCTCAGTATTATAATTCAAGAACTCATTACGTAACGTACACAGACAAATATTCCCAAAATACACAGGAAAAATATTTCGCGGGATGCAGGACCTTCATTCATTTTTAATATACATTTAACAATTTAATTATGGTCAATAAATTTTAAATTTCAATCTAACAATACATTAAAAGTCTAGACTATATATGACTTGTTTTCCCATACATTTTCGGAACTCTCTGATTAATTGAGTAAGTTATAATTTAACCTCTTCAAATAAAAATAATTTATTTATTTCATTAGCGCAGTAATTTGGAAAGATCAAAAAAGTGTCAAATAAATTTCGCTGAATTAGTTTTTCTTAATTAGTTCTAAAGCTACTTTTTCTGGTATATTGACTTTTTTTTAATAAAATTCCTAAATTGCCAAATAGTATTAGGAATTAACTTTTTAGAATTAGAATTTATAAATTGATTGAAATATGAAAATTATAAGGTTTGTTTTAAAAACTTCCCAATAGAATAAATCATTACATTTAAGCTAAAAAGTTACCATTATAAAGTATACCGTTATATACATCTTGTCAGGTAATATTCTTTCGTTTAAATATCGAAACAGAATAGCACGAGAAGGAACCTCGTTTTATAGAAGTTCCACATTCCTTACAGAAATACAATTTTCACTGCATTTTAAACGTAATTTTTCGGCATGATTCAAATTTTTCATTTCAGTTTATTAAATACTTAAAAAATTTGAATTAAAAATTCTTTTCTCGCTAGATAGATTTTAAAAATAATCAAAGTGCATTACTTTCATTTTTCCCGGAGACCGTAACACTTTTGTGAGTGGGAAGTTTTCATCTTATTCCGCGAAATTGCTGGCATTCCTTCTTACCGCAGTATCTTATGATCTTTTCGTGAGGCATAGAGTTTCTTTTCTCCACCTTTGTACTCTACAAATTCAGCTTAGCGAATAATGCATTTTAAATCTAAAGTCACATACAATTTTATGAGATTTTTTTTGAGCGGAAATCCTTCAGTTTTCTATTTAATTCTAAAACGTCAACAACTTCTTCTGATATGCAAAGCTACGCTTTTGTACCTTTACTAATGGGATGCTTGCAAAAAAAAATACCAAACAGTTGAGCATAAACGTCACTTCTTTACACCGCTGATCAGAAATTTAAAACTTGAAAGCAGCTGAACTGAACCAAACAAAAACACCTCAGGCTCATTTCTGGGGATTAGGAAGAAGGTTTTGCCCGAAGTTGAAGGTCGGAACTTACGTTATGCTCCCACAAAAGTGCCGCTGATGAACGCCAAAAAGTGATGCGCAGCGGAGCCGATGAACCGGTTTCGTAGACCCAAAACAAAAAAAAAACACAGCTCAAAAATACGCTGTAAACACTCATCGCTCATTTTTAGAAATATTCTTCCTTCGGAGAATGTAATGTAGTTTTTTTACCAAAATCAAATTGACTAGACTAGTCGTACAGAAGCGAGCTTTAATTTTCTTGATTTGTAATCAGTGGGTACCAAATGCGAAAACAACTTTTTTTTTTCATCTGTACGTGTTTATTAGAAATCGCGTTCATTACTATAATTTTTTCCCGTCTTATCCAATCCCAAGATTTAATTGAACCGTTTTAAGAGTTTCGCATTTCACTCCTATACAAACATTTACGTAAGACTTTTCAATTTTCCACTGGGAAGAAACCTTCCTTCTCCGCTCAACTCGTAACCCCACTTACAAAACCCAGCAGAGCTCAATTGACGAAAAACCGTCGCGACCGTCCAAAGTAAACCCCAGGAGCCTCCCAAACGCGTCGCGTCACTTCCGCGAGAATCCACTCGGCTCAGCTGCTCGTACCTCCAAGCGCCTTCGGTCTCTCCTTCCCCCCGGCCTGCCCGCGTCATTTCTTCGCTCTCGGCACGCGAATCGCGATACGCCCACAGCCGACCGCGGCGGCCTAGCCTGCGGAGAGCCCGGCGTCGGGTTCCCTCTTCCCGCGCCCGATGATTGCAGTGCACGCGAGAGCACGGAGTAGGAGAGCAGCGCTTCCGCGTGCGATTGCGCTATTATGCAAGCAGTCGCAGCGCGCGCCGCGGCCGGGAGCGCTGACGAGAGCGACTTGTGCTGGGTGCCGCTGCTCCTGGCGCCGTTGGAATACAGACGCTGTGTAGCAAAGCGCAGGGTCTCCTTCCTGGCCGAGAGGTAAGCGCCCGAGCCGCCTGAATTCTCGCGCTCGTTTTCTGCGTCTCGAGCGAGGAGGATTTATTGTTTGGAAAACGTTGCCGTCTGCACTCGAAGCACTCGTTCGAAGCTTGGATATTTTTAGACGAGTAAGACAATAACCTTGCCGTCGCACTTGTGCATCCTTTCGAGAGATATTTTTTTTTTTTTTTTTTTTTCAAACAGAATGACTTTGGCGGGAGGAAGAATTAGCACCGACGCGACAAAGAGAATTGGGTTTTTAAAGTCTGCTTTAATACTTTAACAAACAAAACCCTTTTGTATAATTATAGATCCAATTTTTCAAACGACTTCCTTTCCTCGGCCGAGAATTCAGCGCTCGTTGGGCGGAAAAAAAGTTTTCAAAAGAAAATGACTTTTGCCGTGTATGTAAGAAGTTTGCTTTTCCGAGCGAATAGCGCGCGTTTTGCATAACCCTTTCTAAACATAGGCGAAACTCGACAATTTCGTTTAACAATTGCATTATCGGATCTTCACTCGCTAAACTAGAACGATAAGCTGCGCCGCTCGACTCCCGTTCGGTTTGATTGTAAAAGAAGAAATTGACGCTCGCCGCTCCGTGCGCTAATATACGGAAGTGCCGGAACCCGACTTTCTTACTTATTACTCTCGCGGGAATGAATTTTAGTTAGCCTGCCTCCGCGGCAGGCTGCCATTAGTTATAATACATTTTTTTTTTTTGCGTAATTGTAATATACAGTCGAAAGGAAACCTCTCTGCAGATCTTGATTGACATCCGGTCGTTAGAGATTAATATGTAACGTGAAACTTGACAAGAGATTCTTGCAAATAGGTTTGTTGAAACAAGTCGAGTTTTTTTTTTTTTTCTTGTTTTTAATCAAGCTTCAATCTTATAACTTTCATTTCTATAAATATAAAACTAATGACGCAGTTAATTACGAAGTGCGAATAAAAAGGATTCACTTTCTGCGCGAGTCGCATTATATCGTCCGTTCGGTCGGTAATTTATAGAGTTTCTCAGCACGGACGTCAGTATACTGCAAACCGGCAGAAATTCATCGACGGGCAGCTTCGGCAGTCGATGCGCATGAAAAAGAGGGGGAAGAGATCGATAACAATTTTTTGCCGCGGCAAAGTTCAAACCTTTTTATTCCGCGCGGGACGTGTAAGTCCGCGGCGGAGTTCGGTTGCCTCAGAGCTCGGGTAGACTTCTGTAATATATTGTCAACAAAATACAGAAATCGAAGGAGGAAAAAAAGATATTATTCACCCGTTCGGCGCCGAAGGAGCAGAAAAACGAGTGACCTAACCGCGTTTACGGATTTATCGAGCATTGCAAAGGAAAGTTACAATTGTTTTATCGTCGCTTTACGTCGTCACTGTTACATTCGATTCGGTGCAATTAAAGCTGTCCTATTTTAACGAATTACGTAAACGATTTTTTCCGCGCTTTTAACAACACGTCTCCTTGCAAGAAAGATCGCCTGCATCCGAACGCGCATTTATGAATGTTAAGATAAGTCGTTAAAATCTTGTATCTAATGAATCCGAAGCCGCTAATGGCACCTAAACAAGTTGCCGGCGCGAAACTGCTTAGATTAAAGTTTGCACGACTCACCTTTTTTGCAAACACTCGCCGAATTCGTAAGTTTACCATTCGCAGCGAGAATGACAAATGAATTTTTGCCGCGGCGACTTGCAGAGGGACCCTTTGTCTTGCGGAAACAAAGTGAAAAGATAATAGAACGAAAGCAGCGTGACGAATTGAGTTATAAAACAAGCATATATATATATATACACACACACCGCGAGCAGCACTCGACTCGGCTGAATCATTCAAGTCGGTCCGTGCAGCCTGCCTGCCTGCTCCTCCGTTCGTCCGCGTCCAGCCACATATCGGTCCTCGTATCGGCTAAAATAGCTCTCGAAAAATCACGGGCGCCTCATCGAGAATTCGCAGCCTCCCTGGATTATTCAACGACGGCCGACTGCAGACGCATTTCCTTGGACGTTAGTCTCGCTCGACTCAAGGCGAACCGCCGGAGCCCGAGTCTTGTCTAACGTATCAAGCGCTAATTAATCGGCGTGCGCGCTGCGGCGCGTCGCGGCTTTTCCCCGGGCTGCGCGCGCGACGTTCTCGCCTCCGGTTGCCGATGTGCAAGCCGAGGCACGGATAATGGAAACTTCAGGCGGGATTGGCTCGGTCGACAGGCGACCGTGGCGAGGGAGCCGTCGTGTCACGAGATGTGTTTTTCTAAGCTCGGCAGAAGGTCGGATGAAAGTGGATTGTCTCTGGTTCGCGGACGAAATAAAGCAGAACTGGGTTGCGGCCGTTAATGACCGAGGCGAGAATTCCCCGTGAATCCAGTGGATGCGTTGCGAGGATTAAAAAAAAACCTGTGAGTCAGGCGACGGACGAAAGCTGCTTAATAGTCAAAGTTTTGAAGAAAAAAAAATCGACGCTCGCAGGAAAATAACTGAAAAATTATCGCGGCTCGACCTTCGCCGGGATTAAATCAATCATTTTAGCTGCTTTAATCATCATTTATCAGCTCAATCCGCTTAATATACGAATAGTTGTCTCTAAAATTGAGTTTTACCTGTTTACTGCCCGTCCACATTTATTAATCTATCGGAAATATCCCATGACTGTTATATTTGTAATTCCGCAGTCCAATGATCCCATCTATCGGCGTAATCTTTCATTCAATGCTGAAACGCCGTCCTTGGACCAGTTAGAAAAGCAACGAAATTTCTCGCCTTTCGCGACAAGCCACTCGATATACGATTAAGCCCGATAATAGGTAATATCCAAAATGTTTTTCACGAGCGTCTAAATTATACCGCATGAATTATTTATCGCCGCGCGAGCTAATAATCCAAATGAGCCACTAAGCAGTTTGGATTAACGAAATTCCAGGCCAAATCCCCACTAAATCCAAACACGATAAATAAATCAGCGAAGCCCGCCGCTCGACTCTTTACACTCGCGGGCGAGCTCCGCCAGCCGGAAAAGCAAAGGAAAGCCTCATCACGTATGCACACTCGTAAATAAAGCATCGCTCGCACGGTTCGGCTTTAGAATCCCTGGCGCCTCCGATCGATATCGAGCGGCGAGGAAAACGTCGCGCTTTTCGACAATGATCGCGCGCTCGGTAACTCGGCGGCGGCAGCGGCGCGCGTTTGCCTCGAGGAGCCGCGCGATCGCTCGTGGCGGAGAGACGCGGAATACGGACAGGCGGCCGGGAGAGAAGGGGGGAGGGGGGCTTTATCAAACGTGCGCCGCTTCGTCGAGGCTCGTCCGCGCGGACTGCCAGCAGTTCGCGGACCGATGCAGAAACGGCACCAGTGCCCGTCGAGCGACCCGAGCGCCGATCTCTCTCCGCTTCGCCGTCCGCTTTCTTCCCGGGAGTGTGTTTTCTCGAGCAACCTTTTGTCCGGGCTCGCCGCCGCTTCTCCGTCGACGTTTGCGCAACAGGGAGTTTAACTGAATCGCGGCGCCTTTTATCGGGACCGTTGCACCGGCCGCCAGGAGGGAATGCGTAAGAAACGTAACTGTGCAAATTTTCGTTAAGATTTTTGCGCGGCTAATTGTTTCTGCAAAGTGTACGGAAAATGAGCATTTTTCTTCTATTTCGCTCTGTCGCGCTTGAATTGAATAAGCCGTAGACCGCAACATTTATTTTGAGATAGCGATCTCGTTTTGTAACGAAGCACGTATTTACTCTTGATTCGAATAGAAGTGCATAATATATTTTCTCGGATAGAAAACTTGCGATATGTAAATTTTAAACGGTAAGAGCTCAAATCTGCAATGCGACACTTTGCATAATGTGCATTTTTAACGCTCCGCTTCGAACGTAGGTGTCGGCTGCCTAACGTAAATTTCCCAGACGTTGCCCAACAATGCGAATCAAAGGAATTCTCCTCGCCTATTTCGGAAGCGGCCGCGCACGACGGCAAAGCCCCCGCAATTATTATAAAACCCCAACCCCGTTTTCTTCTCGGTCGCACTCTCAGCTGACTGTTCTCCGCACTGAGTCCGGCCGATCTCCACCATGAAGGAGCAGACGAGCTCGGAAGGCGCGGTGATCGTGAACGAGTCGGTGCAGGAGCACGAGGCGCCGAGCGGCCCGAGGAAGCTCCTCGAGTCGCGGGACGCCGCCACCAACGCGAGCCACGACAGCGACGAGGACAGCGGCTTCCTCAATGCCTCGAACGCCTCGCTGGACACGTGCCCGGACCGGCGGAATCCGTGCGGCGAGGACGCCGCCGCCGAGAGCGACGAGGCCGAGCCGGAGGCCTGGCGGCTCAAGATCCCCCCCAAGCCGGAGGACATCACCGAGGCGCAGATCGTCGAGCTGCTCAGGAACACGGCCGAGCAGATCGAGGGCATGGCGGAGGGGGAGAGGCGCCGCTGGATGATGGAGAAGGTCACCGAGGCGTTCGGGCACGCCCTGCCCGAGTCGCTGCTGCAGCTCGCGGCCTCGCACGTCCTGGACGGGGACAGCGGCATCGGGCTGGACGTCAGGCCCGCCTGGCTGGACATGGACAAGTTCAGGAGGGGGCAGAAGTTCGCCTGCGACTACTTGTTCGGGGTGACGTACTCGGAGCTCATCTCCCTGTTCACGGTATTCTCCTTCGAGGACGGGCTGAAGCCGATGATCGCCACCGACGGGTCCTCCACGCCGTACAGCTCGTTTAAGAGGTCTCGTCTTGAATTACAATTCAAGCAGCTCGTTTGCATGCGCTGAATAGACGCGGGCTACCTGTTATGAAAATTACGCGCGGAGGTTCTTGAACTTTGAAATTTTCGGCGCGCGAAAAGTTCTTGTACTTTTCGGCTTTTCGAAATTTTAAACCCGGACGAAGCCTAGCATTAAAAACGAATCACCCGTCTCGGCGAATGAACTATTACACAAATTCAAAACAAATTCAACCTGCACGAAAGCTCGGTAATTACCTCGAAGCAGAACTGAAAATATAATAGAAAACTTGCCAAATTGCCCAATCTTCGCGGGCATTCCTTCCCTAACAGCGTCTCTCCGGCAAGCTATCAATTACGCATTACCCAAGCGGCAATCTCCCGGCCTTTCGCAGGTACTTATCAACGGGCTCGCGGGTCCAAAACTGGTACACGTCGGATCCGTGGACGCCGGGCACCCCTGCCTACAACGACATCAAGGCGGTCCGTCGAATGCACGCGATGGTGCGCCGAAAGCTGGACGAGATGGGCCCGGAGGAGTTCGAGGACAGGACGACGATCGCGCAGACCTGGTGCCCGGCCCTGGACCTGACGCGCCGCGACTTCCAGTCCACCTGTCCGGCCCCGAAGCCCGGCCAGTGTCCCTACACCGTGCTGTCCAGGTTCCCCAGGCTCAAGGGCAAGAAGCTCAATCAGGGCGAGATGGCGGTCACGCAGTTCGCCTTCGTCGGATTGATGATCCTGAATCCCAAGTTCTTCGGGGCCCACTACGCGACCGAGGAGGATCTGGAGGCCTTCTGCTACATGTGGAGGTGCATCGGCTACCTGCTGGGGATCGAAGACGAGTGAGTGTGTCTGTTTTTTTTTTTGCTCGGGTTTATCAGTCGAGCTTGTCGGTGTCGTCTTTTATTTACGAGTCTGTGGGAAACCTGTTTGTTTGAAAAGTGTGCGGCTAAAGCAGGGACGACCGAATGATCAATTGTTAATTGCTTGTAGCTCTGTTGGTTAAATATTTATGCGGACTTTGAAAAGCAAGTGCAAATGAAAATCAATAACGTAACTGAGAAGTTATGTTTTTGTACGTAGCCTCCTTCGTATACATAAATAACTTAGAAAGTATTGTAAAGCTAGAAGTTTTGCGAAATACGCGGGCATCGGATTCTTCAGTAACTATGCGGACTGGACATAAATCTGCTTTATTAGACACGACATAAGTAATATATTTCTATCCTCGCGCGGCTATAGCTTCCCTTGCGCACTAAACGTCATCCGCGCGAGGAAAATCGTATATCACCTATAGCAAAAGACTGTGGATTCAAGAAAAAAATAATAATAAACAGCCGTGTCCCCCTGCTCTCCTCCATTGAATTTCCGACACCACGGCAAGCCACTCGAAACCTTTTCAATGTCCAAACGCCTCGACACCCGCAGGTTCAACTTCTGCCGCGGCAGCCTCGAGGACGTGCGGACTCGTTCGCGGGACTTCCTGGAGTACTGGGTGAAGCCGAATTTCCGCACGGCGAGCCCGGAATGGGAGCACATGATGAGGTGCGTAATCGAGGGCCTCCAGTACTACTTCCCCGGATGTACGTACGACACCTGCCTGCTGGATCTCGCCGAAAATCTGAACCTCCACATGCCGAGGCTCTACAGTTCGCTGTCCTACGGCATCTGGATAAAGCACGGCGTCATCAGGTGAGGGAGACGGTTCTGTTTTCCCATTGACTGGCTCTCGTTTTATGTAAGAGAACGTCGCGTTTAGAGGATTGCGCAATTCGAGTCCTCTGACTCGTTCGGAGAAGTAATAAAATATCGTTGTTAAGTGAATTTATTATGGATTATTTAGCTGGTAATAACGGCTGTTTGCTTTCAATTTGGATTGGAAAATGGGATGCTGTTAAAGAATTAGCTTTCTACATTATACACTTAATTTTAATTAGATTTTAAACGGCAGTTTCTTAATAAGACGACTATTTTTCATTTCCAAGTATTATAACTATCGTGATTATGATCAATTTTTTTGCATTTTTTAAATACCTTTTAAAAAGATAAAACGTTAAAGACTTTTTTTTACACACAAATACAAATAAATAAACGTGTACATTAGCAATTTAAATAACCCACGTTGACTTAGATACAACAAGGATTTTCAAAGCACTTGATAATTAGAAGCAATTATCTAGTAATCTTCGCTTTGTAAAGTCCAAACACGTATTTTCCTTTTAATCTTCGTACTTTCATTCTAACCAACCTTGCGAAATCCAATCCTTCGGCAGAGGCAGCGAAACGATTGAAAATTGCTAAAAGAAACCCGATCCCGTGCCTTTCCAGATTTTACTTCAATCACGGTAGCAAAATTTCGGCCCTGCGCAGCCTAATGAATTACCGCCTGCAGCAGTCGCTGGAACGAGCCAGGAATTACGACGAGGCCAAGCACAAGGAACTGCAGGAGAGATCCGCGAGAACGCTCGAGTCTCAATTGTTGGAGCTGCAGAAAGAGCGAGCGGTAGCGGAGCTAGAGACCGAGTAGTCGACTAATAACGTCGGCTAGGAGATTAGCTGTTAATTGGGCTGTGATAGTACATTTAATGTTTTCATTTGGTGTAGTTTTTTGTGTAGTACTAACGCGCGGACACTCGTAGTTTCTTTTCTCGTCGATTACTTGAGCAATAAGCGCTGCTTTTGCGAGCCGGTGATATTTTCAAAGTGGAGTAGATCGCGATTGCGAAAGTCTTAGTTTGTATATTGTAACGGAGGATATCGATAATAGGCAATAAAGTGAGCAAAGTTTATGAGATTTTCGGCCTATGAAAGTATAAGCAATGCGCTATGATTGGAGGAAACGGGTAATTGCTCATAAAATTAATTTGTATCTGCTGGAATTATTGCATAATAAGCGGATTACAAATGGTGCTTTAGACTTGTCAATTGTAAATGTTGCGTGGTAATTTTTGGGGAATTTTATAAAATACTTTTTAAACGGCAACTCTTAATTTGACACTTTTTAGAATAGTAATAATTAAACTGTTTCATAGATTTTTTTTTTCAAAATGTAAAAAACTATAAAACATATAAATTATTTAATTATTAAATATAAATTTTATAAACTATAAGACATATTTTCACAAATAGTCGTGCATTAACTAAAGCTATAGCAATTGTGAAATAATTATTCTTGTATAATGTACAAGATCAAATGTACATTTTCAATTAATTGAAATAATTATTTATTCTTAATTTATATTTTTAAAAATTGTATAATAAAAATATTATATGCATTCATGTAGTAGTATTTTTTTTCTATGACAAAGACAATATTTTTTTATCAACACAAGAAAATTTAAAATGTTTCAAAATAATAATAATGTGACTATAATGATAGTGATTGTGCTTGACATATCATTTGCAATATCTTTTTATGCACTAAAAGCACATAATTGTAAAAAAAAATTCTTATTTTTAAGTCTGATGTACGATAATTGTTAAATAATAAAATAAATTTTTTTTTATTACAAGAATTAATGTTCAAATTGAATTACAATATTAATTTTTCAATTTCCTTCACCTTACTTACATTAGCAAAAAATGTATTTATTTATTTATTAATAAAAATTTTAATTAATTCGAATTACTCCAGTTCTTTTATAAAATGATCTTTTATATAAGGTAAGTAGTTGTGGAACTTAATACGCACTGTTGACTTAATCTGTTCTTAATTGAAACAGAGAGAAGAGTTTACAGTGGATTAAGCAATTGCCTTGAAAAGTGCACTAGGCTTGTTACCAATCGACCTGGACGTAAATCACAGGAATGAAATTCGCAATATTGTACAAGTACATGTTTAAAATTATTTCGCGCGTGCTTGATTTCATATGTTTTTGTTTATTATAAAAAACAATTTTAAATTCATTACATTTCTATTTTAATCTTGTTTATTGCTTTAATTTACCAAGAAAACTTTTCTAAAATACAGCGTATACACTTTTAAAACGCTGAATGATATGTTGTAGCAAATGGTAATTGCAGTAACGGAAATACTTAACCAGCTAGACTTGTAAGTGCAAAGTCTGCTAAAACATTAGTCTCATTTTCACGACGCAGCCACCTGCAGTAACAACGGAGTAGAGGAGAGCCTCTGAATGCGTTAATGAATCTCCAGAGACACGTTATATCAATGCCATCATCAAGGTTTCTAAGTTCTTATCGTTAAGGTTGAATATAAAATCAGTAGTGATCACTGGGAGATATGATAGTCGTCCGCTGCAAATGAAATTCGATTTTTAAAACTATTTTTTAAGTGAACGATAAAAGAATATCTGAAATTGACGATGTCGCGAAATGTCTTAAAGCTAAAACGTTCAATCAGACGACAGCAATGCGAAAATTAATAGTATAAATGGTTGTCATTTGAGAAAGCGTATTGTGCAGCAGTACAAACACCTGATTGAGCTATTCATGATCAAGGAATGCAAGTTGAATATGCGTTAAAGGAAGGAAAATGAAACGAATCCTTATTGTAACTAAAATAGTTAAATTAGCTTTAATATATATGTCACTGCAGTACACGTTGACTAATTTAAAAACAAAAATTCTAGAACTATATTATAAATTTTAAATAGGAATGTATAGCTACTTTTTTTTTTTAAAGAAAAATAAAAAAACGGAAAATAATCGTAAAAATGACTTTTTATATGTTGTTAAAGATTCTTTTCATATTGTAAGTGATATCTTGTCATGCAGAATTTTTTCAAGGACAAACGTGCTCTTTTTATAAATACGCATATTTCTAAGTACTATACTATTACTTCATCGAAAATATTTTATAAATAAATAATTTTGTAATTAAAATTTTTAATGCGGTAAAAAATATTTTTCATCAAATTATATATTTTATAATTTTTGTAAAGACGATTATACAAGAAAATTATATTCTTCTTTCCGACAACTTCGATGTTATTGTCCTAAGACGTATCTTTTTCTTTCAATATTACAAAATTAATTTTTACTTTTATATCCAAGACTTATAACAGCATAATGCTTCTAAACAAATTTCGTATAAATAACACGTTTTATGATCTTACATAATTTTAGAGTATTTATGTACGTTAGACGTTTTTCGTCATTAGAAACTTGTATTGATTTGTAAGAAAGTAAGTGAAACAAATGTAAGAAAATAACCATAAGTATGCATCTGCAAAATTCTTAAAAAATTACTCTATTTACGTAATTGCAGAACGCACGTGATATTAACCTTCCGGAAGTAAGTTTATGTAATATAGGAAGAAGTTAAACATAAACTAATAAAAACAACGCAATATGTTCAAAGATATTATATCCTTCGATAAATTGCACCATTGCACGTAATAAAACGATAGAGCAAAAAAATTAACACATTAGACATTTTTTACCGTTAAAAAAATTAAAAAAAAATTATAATAATAAAACTTACCCAAATTTCTAACATATGTTACTAAATAATAACACCTAAAAAATTAAAAAAATTTATAACAATAAAAATTCATTATAATTAAAATTAGAACTCTTAAAATTATGCTTTTCGAAATTTACAAACAAGCAACTTTGTTAATCTAATTTAATTATTATTTTCTCAGAATAAATTTATTTTTACTTTACCGGTTCTATTTGTTAGTAAGAAAGTATAATCAACAAATATGGCAGCATAAAATTGTGATTTTTAGGATTTTCGCAACGCGACATCAATCGTCCAAATTGAGTAGTAATCATAAATTCAAGCTGCTTTACACTAATACTAAATCAAGAAAAGTAACCTCTTTAAATTCAGATCTCATTTAAACGCCAAAGTAAATTTAACCTAAACATTTAATAATCATAGAGAACATCCAATTAATACCAAATTTTTTTCTTCAAAATGCAGTCGTAAAAAATTAAGTTTTTAAAAAAAGTTAAAAAAGCATTAAAAAAAAGGAAAAAAGTACCTGAAATTACATAAAAGAACGGCGCAGTCGTGATTCGTTTGAGTGGCCCGCGTGGATCGTCCGATCAGCTGCTAGTACATCCATTAGTCGCCTCGACCGCTGTTAAGCACCGAAGGAGGAAGCGAGAAAGTAGACTTCACACGAGCAAAGAAAAGCTCCCCGCCACGATAACCAAGAAGTCGTGGGACGATGCATCACATCTATAAACAGCGAGAGTAACAGCGACCACGAGAACTTTCTCTCCCGGGGTTGCGCGACATGTCACCGCTTCTAGAAAATCATAGCAAAAGCTCGGCCAGAGTGAGACGGATGAGGATGTTTTCGTTGACGTCGCTCGACCTCGACCACTAGAGTGAGCGCACTTAGTCGCTAGTTTGATCAGTCCTCTGCATGCGCTCGTGCATGTTGTGGATGCCTTCGTATTTTTAGCACCTTTTACGGGGATTTTTCTACCCTTTCAGCGTTCTTCTGTGATAATGTCTGTATAGCGAGCTTACAGCTGAGGAAGCAAAACAAATTTTTATGTGTTTCGATGAAATAGATTGGCGGGCTCTGCCTAGTTATTATGCCGCCGAGCAGGCTGGACGCAGTCTACAGGAGTATTTTGCTCACAAAATTCTTCACCAAGGGCTGGGGGAATCCTGAAAACTTAAAAAGGTGAGCTTTCAAAATCAGTGCTTTATTTATGGAAAGGGTGTAATGGACACTCAAGCTGACACTTTGGCGCCGTAATCTGCGCTGTTGGTTAAACTCAGAATTTCGTTGTTTACTTATGAATGAATTGTGAAACGATAGGTGACTAAAAGACTTGTTGGCAATGATATTATTTTTAATGCACTTTATTTGTTTACTCTGAGAGCTGAGTTTAAGAAAAGGAAATTAGAAAATATAATCTATTCACCTAACCTTATTTCTGCTCACTTAGGATGTTATGTCCAATATGTCTAGACACTTGAACACTTGTTGCACTCTTTTATATGCCTAAACTATTCATTTCTGTTATCATGTTTATTTTTTTGCAGAATATTCAAATTTAGAAAAGTAGTTGCCAACAGGGAAGCATGTTACAACTTAATACCTCGAGATTATCCAGTAACAGTAACAAAAGTGAGAGGAGCTATTAATACATTATTTGTATATTTAACATTAAATTCTAAATATATCTTATTTGTCAGGACGAAGAATGGTCAGATTGTCATATAGTGGAGGGACAGTTTGAGTCACCATTTGAACAGAATTTACCTGGTCTAATGCCAGAAGAAACCAAGACTGCTTATTTTCAAATGATACTTCCCAAACAATGGGAATCAAAGAACATTAGACCCGTTTGTTTGCACCTTGCTGGAACAGGCGATCATGTAACAGAATTTCTACTTGATATTAAACTTTACTTTCTGAAAATATTTATTTATTACCATTGTACAGATTATATTTAAACTATATAATCTAAAATTAACATAATAATGGTTTTTCAGTATTTTTGGAGAAGAAGAAATTTGGTTGCCAAACCCTTACTCAAAGAAGCAGGCATAGCATCAATTTTGCTTGAAAATCCATTTTATGGACTTAGGAAACCAAAAGATCAAATGTAAATTTTTAAATTATATTTTTATAATTAATTAATGTAAATATTAACAAATTTTTTTTAAGACGTTCCAGTTTACATAACGTATCTGATATTTTCATTATGGGCGGATGTTTAATAATGGAATCCATCGTAATACTCAACTGGTGTGAGCAGCAAGGATATGCTCCTCTTGGCTTGACAGGACTTTCAATGGGTGGTCATGTTTGTACCAACAATTTTTTACATACTGAAATTTAGATGTTCACTTAAAAAATTGAAATATTAAATATTTATTTGGTTTATTAATATACTAATAAAAACCATTTAATTTTGAAATCCAATTTAATGAGTCATTTTTTAATGATTTTTATTGATAAAAAATATTGAATATTCTTAATGTACCACATTTGTAGATGGCTTCTCTTGCAGCCACTAATTGGCCAAAACCAATACCGTTAGTTCCTTGTCTTTCTTGGTCCACCGCATCTCCAGTATTTACTCAAGGAGTAATGAGTGCATCTATTAATTGGGCATTATTGGAATCACAGTATTTTGAAAATGAAGCATATCAAAATGATTTAGCAAAAATGATTAAAATTGTTGATCAAGATGTTAGTAGAATGTTAAACTTTAAAAGAATTATCATCAATCACGTAAAAGGTAATACTTTACTTAAAATATATTGTATTTCAGGATGCATTTTTAGCTGGCCAACATTTTGCAAAACATTTTCCAGCAAGCATTAAGAGGTTTGACAAAATCAAAAGAGAAACTGTAACCAATAATCAAATGTTGAGTAACAAGGAAGGGACTTTGAATAGTAATGGTATAGAGAATGGAATTGAAAATCAACAAATTGCAGAAGAAAAGGCTGCAGCTAAACTATTTCCTTTAAATCTTATATCAAATAGATTTAAAAGTCCTCAGCCAGATAGTTTAAAGGGTATGATGCATAAAATATTTTAAAAAATCAATTAAAGGTCATGATCATTCATCTAAACTTTTTTTAGATCTGTGCTTTAAATAAGTTTAAAGTAACTTAAAAAGTCATTCCAACTTTTATTTTAAAATATTTTCATATTAAAGTATATTCTTAAGTTAAATTGAAACTCATCTAAAGAAAAGATCTAAAAATAGTACACTAAAAAAACCTACTTTGGCTTTTCCTTACTTTTATCATTAATAAATTCTGACATATTAAATTAAGATTCCTTTCTTTTTATTAAGAATAATCAAAGAATATGTTATTAAAACACATAATTACCACTATTGCAGATTTTCAAATTTTGCCGTTTAATTAAAAAATTATTGAAAATACTGCTTTATAGTGCTCTCTCTCTCTCTATCTGTAGAAAGCAGTAAAAAGTAGCATTTTAAAAACTTTTAAAATAAGATTGGATAAATTGGAAAATTGCAATTTCAATAAGTATGTATATAAATAATATACTTCTTCACATCCAGTTAAAACTTCTTAGCAAGCGTTCATAGTTCAGCAATTATAATTTTCTTGTTAATGAAAGTTTTATAGAAATATTCTATATGTGTTTAATACTTAAACAAACTAGTAATCTTTAACAAAAAATAAAGATAATTTTAATTAATTCAATATAATGTTCCTGTATCATTTTTTTTATAAATGCATTGTTAAACTTATAAGCAAGAATACATTTTGAAGCAAGCAATGCATCATTCATTTTAAGAGAAATTTGAATTATAAAAAAATCCTATTAAGTCTAAAAAAATCTACAAGCCTGGGTTTTTTGGTATGTGCATCTTGTTAAGCATCCTTTTGGCACCGTTTTCCTAGCATGTTGGTATAATGCTTGTGTGTGATTTGCCATTGTCTTTCCGGGGAACAGGAGTCTGCATATTGCCCGTGTCGAAACACCCACTATTTTCAGACGATAAATGGCGAGAACGTGAGGCGCTGCAATTCATGCGGGGTATAATGGACGAGTGTACACATCTACAGAATTTTGAGGTGCCAGTGGATACTGAGTTGATAATAGCAGTATGCGCGAGAGACGATGCTTACATACCGAGGGATGATTGCATAGGTTTGGAACAAATCTGGCCTGGCGCTGATATACGCTTCGTAGATGCTGGTCACGTGTCTGCTTATCTTCTTTACCAAAAAATGTTCAGGTAAATATATAGATTTTGTGCGCGCTTTATATTACTAAAATTTTCTGTCTTGTAGGCAAACGATAGCAGAGGCTTTTCAAAAGTATTTAAAAAAATATCCCATTAAAGGCAGTTGACGTTCATGCGACAGTTAGTTCTTATTATTGAAAATAAATCCTTTAAATTGTTAATAAGGGAATCGAATTTTCCACTGTTGCACTTTCAAGTCACGTGTGATATAAATTTTAAAATTAGTCGGTAATAATCGACTACGATCTATTAAAATATGAAAACGACAATATAAAATGGAACACCAATTATTGGATGTTATATATTTGTACAAAACCATTGTTATATACACTGTACAATCAAAGATTTTATATGCAATTGTTGTTTTACTGTAAACCATCTATAAGCAGATTTATATGTATACACAAGCTAGATAGTACATTTATAAATAAATCTTATACTCGCGAGATCCAAGTTTTAAACAAATTTTTAACGCCGTTTAATTTGTATTTTATTACTTATAGTGTATTTTAATGTTATCTGTTGAATGAATATTAACAATTTACTCTTAGCTAGCATGCTGGGGTCTCAGGAGACCCAGAATAATTCAATTAGAATTTTGACTGCCTGAAAAATGCTTCAAAATTATTTTGTTTTAAATATTTAAATAATCGTTCATAAACAATTCTTAATATATCATGAAAAGTGACATCTAAAATGTGAGCAAAAATTATTAGGATCTTAGAAGCCCCACAGTGCCAGTTAAGAATTCATACTGTTTAATGAAGCCTTTTTAATGAAAAAAATGAAAAACTTTAAACTTTTTTATGTATTGAAACTGAATATGTGTAATATGAAATAGATGGATTAATATTTATCATTGTTATTATTTTATCCTTTAAACTTCTTAAAATTTATTTCTTATTATTTGTACAGATTCCTTGAAATAATAAAATAACATTTTTGTTGGTAAAGTAATTTAAAAAATGGTTTTCTTGAAAAAAAGTTTTTTTAAAGTTAGATTCAAAACTTTATGAAAATGCACTTATCAAATTAGAAAATATTTTAAATGCTAGTACGTACTTATTTATACTTTTAAAATTCCACTGCTACAGCTTTCAAACAAATATTATTTCAAAATTTAAATTATAAAAGTATTCATTAATAATGACAAAAATTAAAATGTTATTAACACATACAATAACAAATAACAAAAATAATAAAAAACAAAATTAAATTTTTTGTTTAATCTACTTAATTTTCAATCTGTTTATTCATATAATAACATTTGATGCAATTGTTTCTCAACATGTTTTTTAATTATTTTTAGAATGTGAGCTATTTTCGTACTACAAATATAGTTCAAATATTTGAATAGTACTAAAATATATTTACATAATCAAGCATTTTATTTTTCCTTTAAAAAACGTTTACCAATAAAGGCGCTTCCTTTCAATTAATTCGCGACCAATCACGCTCTACCTCGTACTAGTTCGTTAATTCATCGTTAAATACAAAATGCTTTCTTATATTCTCCATCTCTGAGGCACTTCCGCCTACACAATTACATGTTCGGTAGTGTCGGTACATGTGAAATCTGTTCTAGAAGTTGATAAAGACCTATCAATTATATATGTATACGTATGTGTAACAATTAACAGTATGTAAGAGGAAGCTCTAACGCCCTCTATTCTATTCAGTTGTATAGACTACGCAAAAAATATTAATTGACGTTATTTTAGAAAATACCAGAAATTGCGAAACAGTTTTCAGATTTTGCAATTGTAATTAAAAAAGATTGAGGGTTTTAAAAATATATATGCTTACTATATACTATTGTTAAAAGTTCACTCCACTAATGAAATTTTTAAAAAAAGTTTTTAATTTTTTTGGGATTTAATACATATTTGTAAAATGATAACAATTGTAATAAATATTGAATAGATAATTTAATTTTTACGGATGATAAATTTACCCCATGATCGCAATCTGCGCATGCGCAGTTATTAGGCAATTGAAAGTTCAACGTTTTTACTCATGTAAACGAAACTTTAAAATGATTTTACATTATCCTACGAATCGTACCAGTCTTCCATAATAGAGATCAAATTACCAAACACTTTTATATATGTAAAATCAATTTGAAGTTTCGTTCGTATGAGTCAAAGCCGTCGCATTTTCAACTGGCTAATAGCTGCGCATGCGCAGATTACAATTATGGCGTCAATTTTACCCCGTTCGTACGTAAAAAATTTAAATAATTTTCTATCTAATATTTATTACCTATTAACTAATTATCTATTTAATATTTATTACAAATTTTATAATTTTACATATACCTATTTGATCAGCAAAAAAATTGCAAACACTTTTAATAAATTTCATTAGCGGAGTTGACTTAATAATAGTAAAAAAACATATTTTTCTGCCTCTCGCATTCAAAAGATATATATATATATATTTTTTTTCCTAATAAATAAAAAAACTTGTAGTTTTTTTTAATTACGATTGTAAAATCTACCAACTAATTTCGGAATTCTTGATATTTTTTAAAATAATGTCAATTAATATTTTACTTGTAGTGTGTAGTTACACAGCTCCTCTACTCTGTTTCTTATATATTCTTTTGACTTCAATGCGCATGCGCCGATGCTCGAATAATTAAGAACCCGGCATGTGAAATTCTTCGCATTCAAAGAATTTTAGCTCATGTCAACTTAACACGTACCCACCCTAATTCTTAATTTTCCTTTACAGTATAATACTCTCAGCAAAATGACACGCAACTTTGTAAGAAACAATAGTTAACAAGCACAGGTAGTCCTCAGTTACCAAGTTAGGGGGTGAGATAAAACCGGAAGCAGAACGTTTTCCGATTCTAATGGCTTTTCTTCCCCCTCTTTTCTTTCGATTAATACGCCGAAACGGCCAGGCTCAAGAAAGCCCGCGTATTATTTTCCAAGCGAATCACGCGTGTGCGTGTACACCCGCACACACGCTTAACGCCTCGCCGATCTCCGAGCGACTCCGTTGTCCGCGAAAACTAGACAGAGACGGATATAGTCAACCCGGTCGAGAAGAGAGGAGCTTGGGCCACATGGTCGCGGGTATCACCGTCCTCCGCCACCCATCTTCGTTTTAATGTTCCTCTACCTGGCTTCAGTCAAAAAATCGAGCAGAAAGTAGAACGATAATAATGTACCGCGTGTTTACGTAATACGCATCTCAGTGCATGTGACAGGAATACCAGTAGTGCTTTGCGTTTGCTGAAAAAGCCACGCGGGGGTTTTCGGGGGAGGGTTATTTTGCAAGTACAATTAGGGCTGTCGAAAAACTGGCCCAGTAGGGATAGGAAACGAAGGAAAACGGTGCGCACAGTTCGTTCAACTTCAGAGTCAAGCAGCGCATGCTATACACGGAGAGAAGCGTCCACTTTGAAGGCAGAGGCCTGAGCCGTCTGAGGCAGTCACAGTCAGTCTCTGTCGACTCGTCGCCTCGTGCAGTTAGGAGTGCGCTCGTGCGGGTGCAGGGTGGCAAGAAGAGTGACGACAGTTCCTATTGTGGTGGTGTGCAAAATATCCGGACGAACAATCGAATTAAAGGACACACGAAGTTAAGACTGTCAGTGCAAGCTGTGGCTGTGCGTCCTCGAGTAGGACTAACCCTCGAATAGTGTCGTGTCGTGTGTTGCCGTTCGGGCCAAATCGCCGAGTCAGGGAACTATTCGCTCAGTGCGCACATAACCCCTAAAAGCGAACTCAACGTGCTGCCTCTCTCTCTCGCCTTTGCCGTCGTCCTCGTGCTGTCCTCGTCGTCGTCGCCGTCCAGCGTGAGTTCTCGCTTGAGAAGTGGACGTGGAAAAATCGCGAAGGAGGGGGCAGAGCAAAATCAAGTGCTGTGCGGGGATTTGCGTGCAAAGCTTCTCGAGAGCACGTTTGCGCGGAGAATTGAAAGATCATTGGAATTTTCCCGTCTTGGCGGCTGGCGACAACTGCGCGCCGCTAATCAGTGGGAGAGATTATGGACGCTCTTCGACAATCATCCTCGTACTCTTGCTGAACGAATACGTCGAGGGGGACATACGCCGAAAAAGTAAGTGTGCGACCACGAGGCAAGCGTGCGCCGCTTAGCCTCACATAACCTCACTTTGTGCGAGCTGGCCCACGCCAGTTCTCGCGGTAATAGTAGTGAATAAATCCTCTGAGGAGTTAGGTAAGCGCCGGAAGGGAGGAACAACGTTCATATGTTGAGGCGCAGAGTGTGAGGGAGGACCTTCTCGGGATCCTAAGGATAGTCTGTCTCGTCTCTCCACGAGGTGCCGAGAGAGAGAAACGGTGTCTCGCTCCACGAGTGCGACAAAGATAGACGCCGCAGCGGCAGCGGCACTGCAAGAAAGCCAAGGAGGAGATACCCTCTCAAAGATGGCGGCCAAGGTGGCCAACAGCATGCAGCAGCAGCCGCAACAGCAGCAGGGCAGTACTGAGAGGGAAGAGGGCCCTACCGGTGTTTCCTATGCAAGTGTCCTCAATCCGAAGGCTGCCGGGGAGAGTGTAACTACCACATCTTCGGGTATGTACGAGTGATGCAAGCTTAATGGATCGCTTTTCAACTTTATCTTTTGATAATGATGAGAACCTGTTTTATTGCTAATAGGGAATTGACGCATTGTTATTTAAATGGCTGACTTTATTATCGACATTGTCTTTTTTTTCTTTATTTTTTATTTATTTATTTATTTATTTTTTTTTTCATTTTTTTACACCATTAGTGTAAGTGAATTCAATGAAGATATGCTGGAGCTTTCTTGGGTTAAGTGGGTTATCGTTAATGAATTTTATATTAGATGATAAATACTTATAGAAGAACCATCAAGATCATTTAGTTTGCATTTTTATCTCATTTAAGGTTTTGTTTAAGTCATGTTTTACTAAATTACGCTTGCTTTAAAATAAATAATCAAGTCTGTCGATCATGCTACGTAGTCATGCATACCTTTAGTTTATCTTTATTTGCATTACAGGGATCTCTAAGGAGAATAAGGAAAATATTGGAGGACAAGTGTCTGCTGTGCAGAATCCCACAGAAGCTAAAGGAAAGTCGTATCGAAAAACCAGTCGAAGGTTTGAAAATCAAAGACACATAGCTACAGACCGTAGATTGTACGGAAATTATGTACCGCACAATAGCACACCAGCTCCTATGGAAGCTGCAGTAGTTGCAAAAGCAACAAATATTACTCGTTCCGATGGAAACGTTAAGGAAGGGACAGAAGAGATTATGAAAAACGGAGACCTTGGAAGTGATGGGGAATTTCAAACTGTTGCACCAAAGAGTGCAAGAAGAAAAGAGAAATTGAAAGAACATCGAGAACACGTAGAGCCACAAAATTATCGCAGCAAAGATAAACAAAGATTGCATGGTCGCAATGGAGAAAGTAGTGAAAGGCCTCATAAAGAAAGAGAGCACACTTTCAATGCTAAAGATGGGTCAAAAGATAAGGACAAGGAGAAGGAAAAGGAAAGAGACAATGAAACAGCAATTGAAGAATTTGAGCATCACCCGGTCAAATATGTTGAAGCTCCACTTCCGGCTGTTAATCCATGGACTAAAAGTAAAGTCAGCGTACTACAATCAGCTTTACCTGCACCCCAAACAGTTCCTGTAGCTCCAGTTGTAGAGGCAGTACCTGCAGTTGCAGATAAGCCAGTTGAGAAAGAGAAAAGAGTTTTACAGCCTCAACAACAAAGAGTAAAAGTTGGTGAGTATTTTTCTGATACAAATATATAAATTAATAATTTTTTTATCTACAAATGTTTCTAATAAATTTTACAAGTATAAATGTTAACATTTATCATTAATCTCGTAAAATTCACTAGAAAATATGGTAATCTTTTAGATTTTTACACTGTGATCAAATTATTGGACAGTATTGTAATTTTTACTACAAAATTTTTCTCGGTGTATAAAATGTTTGTCTACTTCTGAAATTAAAAAAGTAATTAAATGGAAAAATGTTAATCATTATAAAATTCTTTTTATTTTTACTTAAATTTACTTATCCTTTATCTGCAATTCATTTTTACATTTGAATTAAAATAATTTTTGAGCTCAAATGTCTAATTATAGATTTTAGTTTATTTAAATTGCTATATATGTAAACAATTTTTAAATTAAATTGTATTGAAAATTAGTGTACTATTCTGTAGCATATTACTTTTAAATATTTTATATTGTGGTGACATATTGGAATTGTATGTTTCAAACGAAATACGTTCTGCTTTGTGACGACATATTGGCAGAGCTCTTATGAACGTCTTTTTATAAAATACATATTTTAGATAACAAAACCTAGCACTTACCTAATAATTAGACATTTAACTATTAAAGCATATTAAACAACTCCAGTCCCACAAACCAGTTCTTTATTCAAATTAATCAAACTGTCCACGCAGAAAGGTCGAATACTTCTTTTCACTTTTCACTCGCATTTAATATAAGGCGCTCCAAGTATTAAAAAGCGAAACTGGGAATCGCATATTCGGTCACGCGTCATTGAGACGAAGTCGAGTCTGGTTTGGTTGATTTTAAAGATCAATTTTATGGTTTAAATATAAAACAATTACAAGTTTCGAAAAGTCCACTTTTTAATTATGTACGTCCTTCCGAAAACCATTGAATGTCGTTCCTTTCTCCGAATATATATATATATATTTTTTTTAGAAAGACGCCTACGGATTGAAACAGGTATAAGAGATGAAGTTTATCCCGAATGGAATGTTGATATGCAAAAACTTCAAAAAATTGACTCTTTATTGAAAAAAATGTTCAGCTATATAATCGCGAAATATTTCAAAAAGCAGTTTTTTAGCGTTTGCCGTTACATAACCGCAGTAACTTATCTTATATCACACGTAACGTAAGAACTGTATTAGTAATGCCTTGCCTACTCTCTCTTTCAATGTCAATCACCTTTAATCTATTTTACCTGAATTCTAATTGAAAAATATGATGTGAAAATTTAGAACCATGATTTATTATTTAAACAGTGGAAGATTAACGTCAAAATGTTTATTTTATTTTTAATTTCATAATTTACTACTTATATTCATAAATTATATTAGTAATTAGCCGCCTAATATCAAGCGCGTTAAATTTACAAACCATAAATTTTAATAATTTCTCTCCAGCAATGTACGCGGTAATGTACATAATTAAACTTAAAAAGCGTATAATCGCTTTGTATGTACAATCGGTTTGAATTTTGTTTTTCGTCACAGCCATATCTCGGCTATTGGCCAATAAAGAGGTCCAACGTGTAGTTTTGTTCCACGCAACGAGTCGTGCAGATAAAAAACCAACCACGAGAATTTTGAAGGTGTGTGCTCAGTGACTTCATCCGATCATCTTACTTTCTAACTTCAACAACTGTCAAACTTTTCTTTACATAATTAATTGCGGATATAAACAATTTATTTTTTTTTAAATTTGTTGAAAATCATCATAAGTTTCTTTTAGAAATTTTTGGAAAAAAACTTCCGTGATTAATTGTTGTATTTAAATTTGAATCGAGCTATACATAAAATTATCTAGTTCATTAAGCATATCGAGGTAGACATTATCACTTTATTACCGAAGACCTTGTAGAGTTATTCTCTTTGGATACGAATATATAAAGCAATTCTTGATGTAACCTTTTACATTTTGAATTCTCCCAAAACTCCGAGAGTTTTTATTTTAAACTCTACTGATGTATTGCTCTGCTTCTTATTAAGACACTTTATTTAAATCAGTTATTTGAATATACAAGGCAAACTTAAAAATTTTATTTATATTCAATTCACAGTAAAAAAGTAATAAGTTTTTACTAGCGATAATGATGTTAACGCTAACTTGTTGCAGTGTGCAAACAAGCCAGCTGGGAAAGTGCTAACGCGTTTGGCGCAAATTTAAATGGAATTTCCGTTTCGACTGGTTTTAGTGCGGCTTATTTTGCGTCTCGTTAACAGTGACCATCATTTACTGGGAAAGTTGTTGGGGAAGAGTTTCCGAACCCGGCTTTTCTTGACGGACCTCCTGCCTATCGGGAATTTCGAGGCTTAAAAACACATGCTGACCAACTGTCGGCGCTAGAACGTGTCGAGTCTCTGTACGTGAGAATTGACTGATTTAAAGCCGAACTTAAGTTTCTATTATTGTGCAAATTGACGTTAAACAGCAATGAATTATTCCGCGGTTGTAAAAAAATTAACTTTGAAAGGAATTGTTGATAACGGAAAATTTAAAATAGCACCAAAAACAACAAAAAAGCTTATTTGCTTAAAAATTTTATTAAACTCCGGGGAGAGAATCGCGCATTAATTATTTAAACAAGAATTGCGTAACTAGTTTTCAAAAGCTTATCTAGTAGTTTTTTTAACACGTTAAAATTTCTTATCGGCACAGAATACTTTATACTTACGAGTATATTATTTAGCGCGAAATCGGCAAAATTAAAAGCGCTCCGGCTTAATGAACAAAATAACTTTTCCATTTATCACGCTCCAAAAGTGAAGAAAAAAAGCCGACTTGGCCGCGGCGAAGTCTTTCTATTTGAACAGCGCCGAGATCCGAGCGCTTGGTCATAATCGAGTTAGCGCGCGCGAATATTATGTACAGCGGCCCATGGCGAATCAGCATACGCTCTCTCGACGTAACGATTTCGTTATTCAATAACCGCCACGGGCGATAAAAGCTGCGAAAATGAAAAAGAAAAAAGAAGAAAAAAAAAGAAAAAAGCAGCCGCTTTTCCGAACGGTCGTCGAGGCTCTCGCCCGAAGCTACGCCAGACGCGATTTTCGAAACTCTCGGCGATCCGAGGCGGCGGCTCGTAAATCATGATAAACGAATCGAGCTTGCCCGGCTTCGGGAAAGGAATTTCAAGCGGATTTTGATTTTTAACGTCTCCGGGTTCGATTAAAAATAGAAGGTGGCGCCCGCCGGATCGTCCAAGATAACCGTCTCGCGATCGAGCGAACAATAAAGAAAACCTGCGCTCGTCGCCTCGCGATCGCGCATCGGCGATTTGGCTTCGGTATCGCGGCCACTGGATCAGATAGGCGAGCTACGCGACAGAAGTAAAATTTACATTCGCGCAACTCGATTTCCCGACGAGCGCGTGTATAAAGTGACGCGAAGACGCTCGCCTCAAAGTTAGCAAAACACATACATCTCCCAGTCTGCTTTGAAGGGAGATAACTGTAGCAATCGCCAAGCGTGTGCATAATCAGTCTCTTATGGATAGCCTCGGGTTCTTGCGTCATAAGCGTAGCTTCACAGCCCTCTTGATAATAAAATTTAATGCAACTGGTAGCCCGTCGATTTACCTTGGTAATATATTTTTCGAGATATACTTGAAATAATTCAGCGATCGGCGCAAATATCTCCGCTGAATGCTTGCACCGAAATCTCGCAACAGCCGCGACAAGCCGCTCGGGACACTTTTCATTCGGCGGTCCGCGGTTCGAAAATTCAAACGAGCCGCGGCGACCAGTTCTCCGGCTGTCATTATCTAACTTTATAATTTCCCGCCGGAGAGGAAAAAAAAAAAATAAACGAAATCCAACGCCCGAACATTCGGAGAATCAAAATTCCGGCCGAGGAGCCATGGGCCACTTAAAAATACGCCCCCCCCCCTCCCCCCGCGCCTACAGCTCGCAACTCCCCGATGTCGCCTCGGCGCTTGAAACAACAGAGCAACGGCGGCGGCGGCGAGTCGCATTCCCGGCGATTATCCACACGTTACCGGCGCGGAGCTCTCTCGCGCATATATACGCAAATACGCGAATACCTGGGCTCATTACCTGCAGTTTAAGTCGCGGCGCGTTTGCACACTCGAGAGCACGGCGAGCCGCTCGATGATTGCGCGCTTTCCTTGAACTCGCCTCGCGCCGCGAGAGGCGAGAGTGAGAGGCGTCGTCGTAAAAAGCAGCCGCGTTACATAGTTACACAGAAGCTCGGCGCCGCCGCCGCCGCCGCACCGCGCGGTGCGGCGGTCTGCACCGCAGCGAAGTAAGAATGAGAAGGAAAAAAAAGGAACTCGCGAGCGAAAAGGCTCGCGTTACCTGACTGCTCGCGCGCACCACGCCTTTTTCTCTCTCTCTCTCTCTCTCTCTCTCTCTCTCTCGACGATCGCCGGATTGATATGTCGTGTCCCGGTGCGTATAATTGCGGCACCGCCGCAAGAGAATTCGATACTTGAGCGCTCTCCGATCGGTCGGCCTTTGGGTTATAATCTCCCGAGGATCGGCCGGCCGGGAAGTCGAGGAGTTTTCGGTGGAAAATTTATCGCCCCGCCGGCCTGAGTAATGGCTCTCGAGCGAGTTAAACAATTCCATTGTTGCCACAGCGGAGTTTTCAAAGGCGAGAGACGGCCGCGGACGACGCGCTCGTAAATCGACGCCGAGTCGCGATTTCGATCCGCGGATAATACCTTCGGAGTCGACGACGAATCGGCAGGATTATCAGAAGTTCAAAAGTACACCCGGTCCATTTATTTGCGCAAAAGTCTGGGCTGCCCGTCGTCTCGCCAAGTAAACATTGATTATTTCCCCGCCCGCGAGGCACTCGGCCCCGACAAGCCGGTTCGAAGCGAGGCGTCGCGCGTTGAGCAATCGACAGGTTCATTTTTACGCATCCGGCGCAGCCTATTTTCCACAATAGCTCTCGGCGATCGGCCGATATATGCGCTTGGGTAAAAGGGGGGAAAAGCGATCCGCTCCGAAGAAGAAACCTGCGCAGCCGCGCGCGCGCGCGGCCACGCTCGGGAGTGACGAAAGGCCCGCTCTTGACCTCCCTGGCGAGATCGAGCTTTCGGCAGCCGCCAAGCAGCGGCGACGGCGGCTCGGAGTATCCATCGGATCTCTCGCGTCCGAGCGGATTTCTCGCATAATATATAAGCCCCGTCGTCGCTCCACTTCGAAAAGCGCCGCGCCGCGCGAGATTTCGCCTCGATATAAATATCGCCGTCGATGCGTGCGCGCACACCCGCCGCTTGTGCAACGCGAGAGGGAGGGAGAGAGGGGGGGCGGGCGAGCGCGGACCCTGATAGAATATCGGAAATTGGATTGGGACTAATTTGCTCCGAGCGGCTGGACGGGGGAGTCATACGCCGGGATGTAACCCCGGCTTTATTGTATTACCGCCTGATTCCATTTGCACCGCGACTCTCCCCCCCTGCGCTCGAGGGCTGCCGCCGACGGGGGGATCGGCTGGATTTCGTTTCGGATTCTTGTTTATTGAGAGCGAAATTGAGCGAACGACTGGCAGTGTGCGCCGACGAGGAGAGGGTCATCATTGTCTCTTATCGCGTCAGATTAGAGCAATTCTTTCGGGATATAGGAGAGCTCGGCCGGATAATCAGTTTTCAGGCTCCGGAGTCTTGGGCAAATGCTCTCCGATGCCGAGCGTCTCGAGGCGGACTCGTGGAAAACTACTTTTAGATATAGTATTATGTAAATATCGCGGCTTATGCAATTAAATCAGCTGGAATTTATTAAAAACATGAAAAATATTAATGCGAGGCGATAAGAAAACTTTTATGTTATTCCTCCTCGTAGAATTTCTTGTACAAAACGATAAACGTTCTCGACGTTAAACAGTTATTATATACGTTTTCTTATACGCCACGACTCCTCTATTCACTTCGCGCAATAATTTTCTCCGCTGGAATAAGTTGATTGTGTCGTCGTCTACTCACTTGGCAGGATCCCCAGTTTAACTTTGATGAGGCTCTCCGATCCGAATATCAATGAGTCCTCGAGCCTTCGTTACCGCGAACGAGGCGCATTTAGTATTTTTCTCTCTGAAATATCAGCTCTCCGAGGGGAAATTCGAAAAAAAAAGCGAACCGCGGCGCGCGCATAATTCCTCGCCAATTTCAGCTAATCGACCAGAGGTCATTAGCAAATTTTTCCCCACACCGTAAAAGCGGACTGTTCCCCGGTGCACTTATTAAATCTAATAACTTCGGGCGATTTCCACTCCTGAAATTCCGATCGCTCGTCGGACAGCGCGACGAACGATCGCCGCTGCGAATGCATCCGCGGAAAAAGCGACGGAATTAATTCGCGGCGCCCAGCCGCCCGTCGATCGGCGCGCGGCGATCTAATTCCACGTTCCGAGATTCCCGACAAAGCAATCTCCGCGCGCCTGAGCCTCGGGCGAAAAAACAGCCAGGAGAGCGACAGGCGCGCGAAATCCGCAATCGGTCAACTTTTACTCTCGAGGAGATATTACGGCACGCACGCCGTCGCGAGACCGGCAAGGCCGCGAGTCCGCTTAACGATCGATGCCTCGCTCCTTCTCCCGGCGAGATTGAATCGTCGGCGCGACTCGCTTCTTTAGAGGAGTCGGCGCCTAGACCCGCTCGGGAGGATAATATAATCAGTGGAGGCTCTGCTCTCCTTTTTCTTTTTGTTTCTTTTTTTCCCGGCAATTCTCTTCCTCCCGGCCTACTCGTTGCCGGCGTCGCGGCTCGGGGAGAGCGCGTTTCTCGCCGCGCCGAGGTAATTCGCTCGTTAGGAGGAAAAAGGCGAGCGGTGACATTTTTATTGCCCGGCCGCGCCGCGATTTTTGCCGACTCTCGCGGTTTATTTAGTCATTTTGTTTACGAGCGCCAATGCATGAGGTGCATGCATGTGGATTTTAGATCGGCGCGAAAAATGCGCGGCTTTTTTGCGGCATTCCAATTGCGCGTTTTTTTTCTTTTTTTCTTTTTTGCGTTATTCCCGGGTATATTTTAGCGCGTTGAATGCTGATGCGAGCTCTTATTGAAGATCTGTGCAATAAATTTTATCTTCACTTAGAATACGGAGATACACTTTAAAATGTGGTATTAAATGAAGTAGGGGATTTTTCATCGAATTATCTAGAATATGTGTACTTGAATCTGATGACGTGTTCAGCAATTTTAATTTTGCTGCTTGATAACATTTATGTAATTAAAATAGACGCGGTTTCATTTTTCGAATACTGGACACTTGGATTTTCCTGGAATTTCAGTTTTATTGAGCATTTACGGCTTGAAAAAATCTGCTTGAGTAGAAATTTTTATACTTTTAAATGTTTCTACATTGATAATATTATTCAACAAGCACTTCAAGTGAAAATAACTACTTCGCACAAGAAGTATTATTAAAATAAATCAGAAAGATAAAATCGTATTAATTTGATTTATATTCAAAAAAAAGTATCAAATCAATTATTTTACCTTTTTTTTACAATTGTTATTATTACACAAATTGTGAATAGCAGCGTATAAGAATGTTTAAAAAAAAAAAATTAACAGTCAATGTCATCCTCGTCGCCGCGAGCGCAAACCTCTTCGGCGCCATTATCTCCGAAGCATTTTTAACTCGACGCCGAAACAATTCGAAAGCTATAAATAAAGCCGTAATTTCCCTTTTGTTTCTCCTAATTGCAGCTGCACTTCCTGAACGCATCGGCGCGCACGCGAGGCGGACAAAAGAGCTCGTAGACTCGTCACGTTTTTCCAGATAGATCTCAGTCGGCGCCGCGCGCTCGGCGCGCAAAGAAGGAAAAAAGAGGAGGAAAAAAGCCGCCGGCCAGAAATAGGGAGGGAAGAGAGACAGTTTCGCGTGTCGCGCGTACATTTCGGGCAGCGGCAGCTGCCGCGGGTTTCTAAAAACTTGCGCGCGCGCGCGTTTGGCACGGCAGCGCCGCCTCCTCTCCTCCCGAACCTCTCGCCACGTGCTCCCGCGGCCCCCGGAACGGCTCCTCGCCTTTGGAGAAGCGTTATATGTAATGGGGAAAATTCTCCTCTCGCGAGCCGCTTAGCAGAGCAAATAATACCCGCTCGCTTGGATTTTCCTTATTTGCTCTCTCTCTCTCTCTCTTTCTCTCGCTCTTGATAAGTGAATCGCGGACTATCTTTTTTTTTTTTCCTGTTTTCGCAATGACGGGGTCCCGAGGAGGATAATTCGTCGTTCGCGAGCAGGAAAATCGGCGAGCGCGAAATTGCCGATGGATGAGTAATGAGGTTCGGAATTGACGAATTTGCAGTGCGACTTGTATTTTACGGGCTTATCGCGCGAATAAATTAGGCGCCGCGATACTGGCAGGCTAATTGCACCGCCGCGCGAGGCGGAAAATCACGAGTCTCGACGATACTTTTGAATATTTGAATGAAAATTTCTCGTTTTCGTTTCGAACTTTTTTTTTTTTTTTTTTTTGTTTTGTTTTCGAGAATGCACGACTGTCCGCGCTCACGCCGTGTATTGACATAAACGGTTGCTATTTAAATTTTTTCCAGGTGTGCATTACCTCTGCAATATCGCAAATTTGTTGTCGGTCTTATTGCAGGAATTTCATTACTAGCTTGTAAAACGAAACTCAAGGTTGACTCTTATCGAAGCTCAAAAATATTTAGCCACAAGTTTGAAATTAAAATTTTTTACTACGTCTTTTTGTAAATAAGAAATTCATTTTAAGGTCCATGCCAGTGCGGTAAACTTCGTATTAGATGAATCTAACTTCTTATTCTCTAAGAACCGTCTTCATTAAACTATAGCATTTTAGGATATTAAATTCTATAATTAATTAAAACTATAGACCGCTGAAGCGCTTGCATAATAAAAAACGAATTAAGTCTGAGAGAGAGAGAGAGAGCGACGCCGTGGAAAGGAGAGCAGCCCAATCGCAACTCAAACAAAAGTTCGCGGAAGCTCATATTCCCGATGAATAATAAAGCGATTCAAGCTCGAGCCAAGAGGTTTCTCCTCCCTTCTTCGTCCCCCGCGCAAAAATCAGATCGTCCCCCGAGAGCGAGTCAAGACAGTAGCGCGGCGCGACGGAGAGGCGAAGCGCGAGGGGGGGAGGGGGGCCAAAGG
This sequence comes from Ormyrus thymus, assembly GCA_035582935.1. Classification (NCBI taxonomy): domain Eukaryota; kingdom Metazoa; phylum Arthropoda; class Insecta; order Hymenoptera; family Ormyridae; genus Ormyrus; species Ormyrus thymus. The sequence goes on from JAWWEM010000027.1 coordinate 13,920,039, forward strand.
GAAGAGAAACAGAGAAGAAAAAAAGCGCGCGCAAACACGATCGGGGCGGAAGCGGGGAGCGCGAGCCACCAGGGAAAGGGCAAGTCGCCGCAGCGGCTTACCTTCGGCGCGCCGCCGCGCAATAACTCGCTTTCTCTCTCTTTCTCCTTGCACGTGCACAGAGCGTGGCTCCTGGCCCATCCAGCGAAGGATGCAACGATTCTCCTCCCCCCCCGCGCGAGCCTTTTCCGCCGAAAGGAGAAAACTTTGGGCCGCGGCGCAGTCTCTTTATCGAAGTCGAACGTTTCTTGTCCATCTCCGTAATCGCTGCGCCCGACGTTCCGCGAAAACATTGACTTAATTTTAAAGCAGCGCGCAAAGCGCGCGTCCATAAATTACCTGGAAACGTGAGCCGACACAGATATAAGGCCAAGCGCGACGACGCGTACTTTTCCACCAATCGAGCGATCCGTCCGCGCGCGCTTTCACCCCGGCAGCCCAAAATCTGCCCTGTCCCGAAGATCCCCATCGCCCCCCCCTAGGCAATCCTAGGTGTAGCATCCGGGGATGCCGGCGGTGCCTCGGGGAGGGAGTCGTCGGTTTCGCTCGCCAATTCTTTGGAGCAGCTGCCTCGAGCCAACTGTCGCGGGCCTCTGCTCTCCCAACGCCGGCGCGCCTCTCTCCTTTCCCGAAGGCAGGCGCCCCCGTCCGAGGCGCGTCGCGCGCGCAGTCGACCGCCCGTTTCCCCCCCCGAACGACTTTAGTTCGTCGCGGACCGTCGCGACGAGGTGTTTGCTCTCCCGGCCGCGAGACGCGTCGCGCTTCTCCCGTCGACTTCTCCTTCCCCATTGCCTTTGCCTCCGCGCACCGTTTTTCCTTGCTCCTCCGGTCGCCGTACGTCGCGCGCGGGCACACCAGCAGCGAGGCAGTGCGTCGCCCTACGTCGCCACTCCGCGAGTGCGTCCTTCCCGAGGAAAGGCAATGATCCGCGCCCGATCCGGATAGAGGGACAGCCAGCCGTCTACGCTCGGGGCCTATCGGACTCAAGGTGTGCATCGTCCGCCCTCCGCCTCCTCATCATGAAGATCGATGGGCTCGAGGACAGTGCCGCGCAGAGTGAGTGCTCGTCCTTGCCTTCTCCCCGCGGCGGCTCCGCGCGACGTGCCGATCGGCTCGGAACAGCTGTCCGCCTCGAAATAGAACGCCGCGCGGCTCTATCGGCGCTAATTGCCCCGATCGCCGGCGGTGCTCCCCGACCTTGAGCATCGGCATTTCGGGCCGACGGGTCGCACGAGTCGCGCAGGCGCGCGACGGCACACGTGTCCCTCGGCGGCTCTTCTCCAGCGGCGCGCGTTACACCGACCGAGTCACGTGGCTTTGTTGTCGTTGGATAAGCGCGCATGACTCGCTCTCTCGCGCGCGCGAGGATGCGACGGGGGATATGTTACGTAAAGGCGGCGAGCTTCGCGCGCCGCTGGAATTCGCCGGTAAATACCGGGGGGGGGGGGGGACCTGCTTCCGCTATATCATGCCGAAGGTTGCCTCTGGGCTGGACACGAGGAGCGGGAACGTCGCTCTCGGGAATATATCGCGGGCCTGCCATATGCTTCGCGCTCGCTGATAAAACACGAGGAATTTTAAGTACTCCGGCAGAGTCATTGTGTTCGTAATTGGCGTGACGCGTGAGGACCGATTGGCTTGTTTTATTCTCTTTTCGGTTGTTTGGGGGAACGAGCGAGCTCGTAATTGTTTTATCGAGCCGCGCGATAAGCGTCGGTGCAGCGACGGCCGCAGTAATTAAAAAGCTATTAGAAGTAAAAAGGTACAACGGCGGAGCTCCTTAATATGTGTATTTAAGAAAAGAAAAATCATTACAGCACTCGCTCACGAGTCAATCTTGCCAAGAAGAAATTTGAAACGCTTTTATGGCTCTTGCCTTTCTGGGCAGCGTCTTTACGACCCTCGTGCGACTTGTCGCGCGTGTATTTTAATCTTTTTCTTTCTTTTTTTTTTTTTTTTTTTTTAATGATTCGCAAAATGCTTCGACATTTTTTCGAATTCTACACGGAGAAAAATTTTCTAGAAAAAATTACAATAGTACATTTTAATTTAATCACAGACTGTAAAAATCCTAAAAAATTACC
>JAWWEM010000027.1:13922637-13942214 GCA_035582935.1 Ormyrus thymus
TTTCATATTTAGACTTGTAAAATTTACTATGAACGTGGTAATTTTTTAGGATTTTTACAGTCTGTGATCAAATTAAACTGCACTATTGTAATTTTTTCTAGAAAATTCTTCTCCGTGTACTCTGCGTAATAATAAGTGCTTAGCCGCGAGTTTGTTTATTTTTTTAAAAGGGGATTCTTTTTGAAAATGCGAGTGGATCTTCAAACGGCTTGATTATCGTATTTTTGTGACGCCGTAAATCAATGACGTTACGCAAATACGCGCGCATAAAGGTGCCTTTTTAAACAAATTTCGAGAAGCGTGTTTTTCATGTAATAAAAGTGATTATGCAAAATTGCACAGGACAACCCGAATGAACGCTGGCGGGTAATGCATTGCCAGTCTGGTTTAATTATCCCGGCGATATTTCGTACTAACGTTAATAATATCTTCCATGAATCTTTCGATTGTAAATACTCGCTAAAGTGATAATTAAAATTTAAAGCTGCTTTCGATGAAAATAAAAGGTAGGAGAGCCCCCGCATGAGAGCTATTAATAGTTTTAAAACTTGTTTAGCTTAAATATACATAGGTCATGCCGAATATTTTTAGAGTTTTAAAGTCCATGAATTCTATAAATAAAATAACAGTGCATTCGAAAGTGCATCTGCTCGAATGCGAGCGTTAAGTAAGTGATAATTAAATGAAATGCTATTAAAATGAAATGGAGCACAATACGGTAAATCGTAACAATTATTTAACTGCTAATGCACTGTTCTAACTCTTTCTGGCGCGCAAGTCGCGCAAATCGTTAACGCAGATATACGATATTTACAATAATTCCGAATCTGATTTAGACCGCATTACTGTACAATCTTATTTTTCAATCAGAAAAGGATTTTCTTCTCTAACTTAATGCGAATGGTTATACATTACATTATTTTTAGAGATAAGAAAATGCTCGGGCAACAATATATTCTGATAGTAAACAAATTGATTTAAAAATATAATAAAAAAGAAATATTTAATTTATTAAATTAAGTTTCTGAAGAATTTTGAGCCCGATAAAATCTTTTAAATTATTGCACCTAACAATCTCTGCAAGGTCATACTTTTCGCTCGCATTTTTTTTTTGTTCTTGGGGAGGAAGACTTACACATTTGATGTGTCAAAGCCGGTTTAACGGATTGATCAAGTCCTCGTGAATTTGCGAGGCTTAAACAAATAGATTTGTCTTAATACTTCTTAGCGAAAAGTGTTTATTTAAATCAGCAATCACCAGTAGTTTCTAAAAGAAACATCACTCCTGCATTCGGCCTAGAAATCTTTCTTTCTGCTAATTCCGCGTTGAAACATGGCGGCGAATGTGCGTCAATAAGGAAGCGTGCCGCGAAAGAAAACGTGTTCGTAAAATATAAATTTTATGTACACATGTGCGCGACGTTTCTTTGAAATTGCCTTTTTTACAAAGGGGAATAGCTCTTATTCAATCAAACTTTTCATTCTCGCAATAAAAGTTTTCGCAAAACGTTATTGTAAAATAAAAGGCAAGTTAAAACAGTGAAAATTAACAATTTACATCTAATAGCACATTAGACATCCCCAGCTGCTCGATCGTTCAGCTCCTACTTTTACCCTCCCACTCTTGTTATCTCGGCCTGCGCGGGTAATAATAAGCTGCACTGCCAAGCACTCGGGGCGTATTTATTTACTGGCTGCGTTATAACGGCGATCGTCGGCCGAAATTGGCTTCGACAGGAGGGCCAGACGCGCGCGCCTCAAAGTAAACAATCTGCCTCTGGCGGTGCGGCGACGTCGCGCCTCGTCGACGATAAAAGATACACGGCCAGCGAAATTGCCAGAAGCCCGCGCGCGGCGAGGAGCTTTTTCTGTTGCGACATTTCTTTTTTTTTTTTTCGGCGGCTGCGATTCGCGCGACTTTTCCGCCCGATTCGATTGAGATTCTGAGCCGCGAGGAGCAATAATTCTATTAGCAGTCGGCGGAAGTGTTGCGTACAGTGTAGCGCCGCGGCTGTACAGCTGTTCGCGACGGTTGCGCGCGTGCATAATTTATTAGCTTTTGCTTTTATGGCAGGAAGCGGAATGTCACTAATTCTTTATATCCCCGTATATTATTGCGGGCAATTTATACTCCCGCTTACTTCTCTGCCAATTGTTCAATCGTTCCTTCGAAACGTAAATATCTTCTTTTTTCGCTTTCTGCATTGGATCGAATATTTTTGGTAAGGGACTCGTTCTTTAATCCGGAAATGCTGCTTCAGCCCCCCTTGATTTATTTTTTTTCAAAATAAGCGGTCATTGTTCGCGTTTCGATTACGGGTATAATAGATATATACGGGTATGTATACATTAAAAACCGAAGGGAGATTACTTTTGAATGTTCAAGTTGTGTAAACTCGGTATTATGAGACCGGTAATTTCTGATTGTCGAAAAAAAAAAATAATTCCCAAACGAGGAAACTTCTGGAGTTCTGTGCTCCGCTTCGCATTAAAAATTCTAATTTCTCCCGGTGTATATTTAGATTTTTAATTATCTCTGTTTTTCATTATCGGCTTTATTCGGTCCTTATACTTCAACTTGATTTTCGTAGAATACTTTGTTTCTGAAGCTTATAGAAGCGAGTTTCAGTCGTTTCAGTTTTTATCTTTGCTTTTTTTTTCACGGTTTGATGGCCTAATTGGCTTGTGTTTTGTTTTCTTTATACTTATTTTTAACTCGGCCGTTTCTCTTTTTGCATTTTTTTTCTTTCATTGAAAGCCTTTGTACTTTTAAGTATTTTTTGTTTACGAATGAACATTGTCTGTACAGAATTATTTTAAATGATTTCTCCGAAACTTCAATTTTGCAAAGTCATTATATTGGATGTTTTTCAAAGATATACAAATTGTTAAATTTGCACAAAATTAGGCGAAAATTCATGATCGAATTCGTTATTTTAGCTGACGCCTTAGGCCGCACTTCGAGGCGCATTTGTAAAAACACGACAGTCAAGTCGCAAAATTGTCAACTATAACTTTCCCTCGAGCTCTAGAATTCGAGAGGCGCGCTACATTAATAATATTCCTCGAATAATAACCCAAGCGGCCGCGTAATCCGAAACGCGAATCCGCAGTATTTGTCTTCCCCCCCCCCCCGGCGTCGTCGCCGAAATCTATCTCTTAGCCGGTCGCTCTGCGGTTCGCCGCGCGGACAAAAATAATTTCCGAAATTCGTCCGGCGCGCCGCACGCCGCAAGGTAATCGAGGTCGAGGCGGCGCGCAAGAACAGGTTGCAGCCGGGGCCGATAAGGGCGTAATTATAGACGGGTCGCGTCGGCCGCGCCGAGAGCTTTCTCGCGAGTTTCACCGGCTCCCCGACGCGGCGCAAGCTCCGATCAGCTGACGGGCCGCGCGATCGAGCGCCTCCGCGAGAGCAAATTGCGCCGCTTGTCGCGGCTGTGCGCCGTCGGGCGGCTTGACGTTATTTTCTACGCGTACTTGGACGCTGACGCGCGGTTAATCGGCGGCTCTTTCGGCGCCGCATCGATGAACATTCAGTCGGGCACCGCGAACGAGTGGAATTTTTTTTTTTTTTTTCTTATTTCCTTCTCGCCCTCCGCTCGGGAGGTGAATGTTCTTGGCAGACTTTTCGCTGGAGTCGCTTTAGATTCGATTTGAGAGCGAAGCTTCGCGGGGCGAAATTTACGAGTGGAAATTGCGAGGAATTGAATGTAGTCTGGTTCTTTTTTATTGGCCAATGCTTCTCGCTTGTCTTCGATCGAGTGTACTCTTGCATCATGTTAAACTAGAAAGACGAGATATTGAATTACTCAATGCCGATAAGGCAATTTCTCCTTTTCTTTTCTATTATTTGACGTGTGAAATTGAATTACCTATGAATGAATGAACAAACAAGCAATGGACTTATGCACTTGTACAAACGATCAATACAACTATTTAAATATTGACGTATTTTTGTTCTCTCTGGATAACGTTTCGCGTTGAAAAATTTATATCGCAATTTATTTGTGTCGTAAAAATATAACTATCAGTGCAAGTTGCACGCCGTACTGTGAAATGAGTCATACTCAAGTTTCTCGAACATTTATCAAAAATTAGCAGCTTTACATAATGCATAAAACAATTTTACATTTACATCGCCGATTATTGTAATCGCGATACTACTTTCTACCAAAGACCAAAATATGAACCTCCTCGCTTCTTTCTGTTGCAGAAAATGGCAATGTTAACAACGTTCAGCCGACCATCGTGAAAGCCCCCAAGGACAGGCGAAAGTTCAACCAGAAGGTACGTGCACCGCTCCGTCAAGCGCTCTCGCATTGCTGCCTACTCCCCGGCGTCGCCCGCGGAATTGCGTCTGCGTGCGTCGTCGAAGGGATCCAGAAATAAGAGCCCGGAAAAACGACTCTCAGACCTCCAGGGCACAGACGCGGAACGCACGCTGAGACGCACACAGACAGTCGGGCCAAGGCTTTTACGCAACCGGCACGAGCGAGAGAGGGAGAGAGGCGCTTTTCTATTTTCGCTCCTCTCTGCCTCGGTGATCGCTTCGACACTTTCGAGCTGTCCCGCCGTTTCTATTGGCTTAAACCCCTGCATTGTTTCGCATTCCTCGCTCCCGTTGGATCGCGGACTTTAAGCGACGCTTGCGGATGAATCCTCGGTCGATGAATCGATTTGCCGCGGCGGCGATTAATTTCATTGTCTCTAGTTACCTTTTTCTTCTTTGCCGTAATATTCTAAAGCAGCTCAATTCGACGAATTTTTTAGCCCGACAAAAATTAACGACAATTACGTCACTCTTACTACAACGAGGATTATCTTAACGACACGTGTGATGGCGTAATATGTATATTAACAACTTTCTAAACAGTTTTTCATAAAATATTTTTCTAAAAAATCGCCGTAATGATCGAGGAGAAAAATTGCCGCTCAAAAATTGCCGCGCGCAATCTTGAAGCGAAGTACGTGACCATAAATAAAAAGCTTTCCGCTTAAAATTTACAAGAGATGCAACACCCGCAAGTAATCGGCTTGTATTTATGCACGGTGCTGTTTACATTTGAGCAAATAATAATATTTGCTTAAGTAAGGCGCACGTGCAAGATTGAAAGAAGGATTCGCTAACGCCATGTCGGATAACAAATCCAATGACTGGAGTTTGATGGTAGACCTTCTGACACTTTAGTGTTGAATAAATTGATTTTATGACACGAATTAATTGGGCACGCAGAGAATATTGCTCAAATAATTAAGATCTCGACTAATGTTAGAGGAAAACTTGAGTGAATCGTCGGAGTTCGAATCTATATTAACACGCGTTAATATCTTATTAGACCTACAGCAAAAAATGTCCATCAAGCTGTATTATAAAACCGCAAAATAGAGCGTAAATTACAAGTCAATGGATTGTTTGATTTTTTTTCCATACCAGATTATGTCTCGCTTCAGGCATTGAATAAAATGGAAAAACTGTCACCCCACCTTAACGACGTCGCATGCAAGTCGCTGCTTGTAAACAAGAAAGAACGCCCGCGCGCAAAAAGCCCTTGCAAAGAGCGTTGAAAAACAAAATAATGAACCTCTTTTTAATTTTTCCAGGCGAGCGACTTCACGGATATCGGGGACTGGCCGACTTTGGGAGCTCAAGGAGAGGTGGGTTTCTTTCCCTTTTGCTTATCTTCTCCCTCTCTCTTTCCCCGCGCCTTGTGGGCGTCGTTCACGCCCGCGCCGCCTTGCCCGTTTTTTCAAATAAAAATCCGTCCCACGGACGTCGTCGAACGTCCTTTCCTTTCGCCTCGCCAAGGACGTTCGCCGCGAGAGAAAGAGCAAAAGTTGCAGCCCGCAGACTCTTCGGAACGTACCGGCCGGTTTCTGCGCGGCTGCCGTTGCCGGTCGCCGCTGTGTCCCCTCCAACGGGGCAGCGACTGGAACTTTGCTAGAGGAAAAGCCCTGGTTGAGCATGGCGAACGTTAATTCGGTGGTGACCGCCTCGGCGAATTCGCTCTTACGGTCCTCACTGCACGGGCGTTCGGACAATTTTTTTTTACATTCAGACGATGGCACTGTTTGACAAATTTTTATTATGAATACACTCTTTCGTGTTTTAATTAGAAGGAAAATTGCTATTGATCATTTCGTATTTTTCTGAAAGCAATTTTGAAGTTACGGAAGTGAGCCACGTAAAATTAATAATACACTTCCCGCTACTGCAAAGAAAATTTTTCAACGCTTATTTTATATTTTCTTTCTCGTCCGCAGAAGAAACCAAGCGTCAACGGTAATAAGCAGAATGGAGTTGTCGAACACCAAAGTAACTCTAAGGAAGGCAGCGTTAGTGCCTCCGAAAGTAAGGGCAAGGAAAACAAAGAGCATAATAATCATTGCCAGGAAGATAGCGACGAGCAAGTGGACAATAGTGATAAAAAGAAAAAAGGTAAATAAAGTTTATAATGAATTTCCGTTCGTTTCTTTTTTCCTTAATTGAGAAACATAAACAAATGCGAAATAATTAATACAATTGATGTTTGTGGTAATTAAAAGCATGGTGATCAATTTTTATTATTTTATTAAATAATTTATTCTACAAAGATAAATTTCGATGCATTCTTTGCGTTTCATTTAATTTTCCTCGTTATTATGTAAATTACGTGTAAATTATTGCATGGAAATTAAGTGGAATCGCATTTATGTTAGAACAGAATAGTGAAACTTTGAAAATACTTACATAAGAATGTTAATCTTCTAATCAGATCATTGTGACACAATTACGTTAATTAATTCTTTAAAAAAATTTTGCTAGAGAATTTGTTTTTTACTTGTAATTCCAAAGTTATTAAATATTGTACTGAGAAATTAATATATTTTTCTTTCAAACAGCTAATAAACAAAAGTGGGTTCCTTTAGAGATTGACATATCCAAAAATCGTGGAAAAAGGGACCGCTCTCCAAAATATCATTCACAAAGAGATAAAAATGCAGATAGCAGACGAAATGGTAAGTTTTTATGTTTTAATACTTGTAGGTAAGACGTGTAGGTTCCAAGTCTAACATACTATCTAATTTTTAACAGAAGATGAAAACTGGAGAGAGCGAGAATACGAAAGATCCTCGTACAATAATAATTACAGAGGAAGTCGTGGTAGAGGATATCGTGGCAGAGGAAGAGGTCGTGGAAGTCTAAGCCGTGGTGGATTCCGACATAGACAGGATTATATGGGATACCCGACAGATTACTCTCATGTGATCAATGCTCAGGTAAGTTTCGTTTTACTTTTAAACTGCATTTCAATGAATAAATTATAATTCAATGATGACTATAAAAGGAAAAAGTCTGAAGAGTTTAATGAAAGAAACTTATTTAGATGGTAGAACTGAATATATAATTTATAATTCTGAAAAGATTAGAAAGTTACTTTTTAATGATTTTTAATGCAACATTGTTTAACACGATGTAGGTAAACAAATTCGGTGCAGCAGATCCTTACATGATGCCCTACATGGGCACTCTTTATTTCAATCACAATTACTTAAAGTTGGATAAAGAAACAATCAAGGAGTACATCAGAAAACAAATGTTAGTATTATTTTCTTAAAATGAAAATCAATAATATTCAAATCATTGGCATAAAATTAATATATTAATTCTTTTCGATTGCAGAGAATATTATTTTAGTGAAGAAAATCTTCTTAGAGATTTCTATTTAAGAAGAAAAATGGATGCTCAGGGTTTTCTCCCAATAACTCTGATAGCGTCCTTTCGTCGAGTACTGGACTTAACTTCGGACGTTGCTCTAGTCATAGAGGCCATCAGCGAGTCAGATAAATTAGAATTGGTGGATGGTTTCAAGGTAAATAATAATTGTCAATATAACGTAAAAAAAAACATGCACATTGCAATTTATAATCAACAAATTCAATATTTGTTGGTAAAGCAAACGTGCAAGATCAATAGAAGGCTTCGCTAACGCCATTAGGATACACATCCTATGACTGGAGTTTGATGGTTACCCTTCTAACAGATTGTTTTTTTGCACATATATATATTAAAATTACATTTTTAACAAGATGTAGTTGATATATTTCTAATTTAAATTTTTAGGTGCGGACCTTGTTCGATCCATTAAAGTGGCCTATTTTAGATGGTGCAGGAAATCCATTATTTTCGGATTCCTCGGATACATCTTCGAATTCTCAGAATGACTTATTTTTTCCTGATCCAATGCAACCGGAGTTTCTTCCGGCAGCGAAACCATTGATAACAATACCTGCTCCACCAATACCTTGCTTGTTACAAAATAGCTTGATTGATCCGCGACTCAGCGAATCTGAAAGTGTTTCATCTTCTGTTGGAGAAACTTTGAATCCGGACGTGCCAGAGTTCGTGCCAATCGTATTAAAATCTGTAGAAGCGGCAGCAGGAATTCAACAAAATGCATTGAATAAGCTAGAAAAACAAGAAGAAAATAAAGTAGAACTTGACAAAGAAGAAGTTAAACAACCAATTAACAGTAACGACTCGGAAAAAAAACCGTTGACTAATGGAGAATCACAGCCAGTTGTAGACGATGTTTGGAAAGAGGTACAATTATTATTAAATAAACAATAGATTTATAGTAGAAAGAAATATAGAAATTAATTTATCACATAAAATATTACCCACTACACTAAAGAGAATTCAAAAATTCTTTTAATATTCCGTAACGTAAAAATAAGAGCGAAAATTAAATTAATATAAAATCATATCTAGATACTTTAGTAAAATGCATATTAATATTATACAGTAAAACATTTTGTTTAAGAATTATCTTTCGATAAAAAATTTCGTAATTGCTGCCATAAAGGTAAAATTGTTTGAACAGATTGTGTTCTAGTTAGATTAATAAATAAAATTAATAATCAAAATTGTGAATTGAAAAATTATAAATATCACGAACATATAAAAACTTCAAGAAGAGACGAGGAGACCCGAAGAAATTTTAAATCTTAATATTATATAGATATTTTTAATACATTTAAGAATGATTTAATTCATTATTAATTTTTATTTTATAGGTTAAGAGGAGGGTTAAGCAGCCTACTAAGGACAAAAACGTTAATAACCAGAAAGTCAACAAGGAAGAAGAAAAAGAAGAATTGGATTTTCAATTTGACGAAGAATTAGATACTCCTCCTCCAACAGGGCGACACAATGCATTTTCAGAGTGGTAATAATTTATATTGTTTTTCTAATAAAACACCCGTGACCACTGCTAACTGAACTTGCTTCTTAAAGTTAGGCCCGTGCCAATTGAACTGGCTTAAAGTAATATTTCTCGAAATAATGGTTTTTTTAAAAAAAAAACACTAACTTCTTTTATCTATTTCGATTTTTTTTAAAGGAGATTTTAGTTACATCTTCCCCAAATCGAAAAAAGTATTGAGAAATTATTTTTTTTAATTTGTATATTTATTATAATCCGTGATAGGTACTACGTAGACCAATGTGCATACCCCGGAGACGGCTGATATTTCTGTACACTTTATTTAGAGTTAATAATGTGTTTTCTTTCATGTTTATAGTTTTATCGTCACAAACAATATGAAGCATTTTCAAAATTTTTCGTTTTTAATAATAAATAAATATATAATAAAATATTCTTATTATTATTTTTTTTTTTTTTTTTTGTAATAGATTTTGTAGCCGCGATTTTTTTCGATAAAGTTTTTGCATAGACTGATGTATGTCCTATGCTTTTTCTGTTAGAATTAATCTTACGTAGTATAAATAAAGTCGACGATACGGATTCTAAAATTTTCATCGTTACAACACTTTCCCTTTGAAAAAGAAAAATTTAAAGTATATTTTCATTATATGATGATATTACTTATTTTTGTCTTCTTTTCGCGTCTGAAAAGCGCTGTTGATTTTAAAAGTTCTGAGAACATTTTTTATTTCTTGTATAAAAAATCTTCTAAAAAAAGCTCTTACGTGTATTTATTTATGAATTTAGGTCTGAAGATGAAGATGATTACGAATTGTCAGACAGAGACATTAACAAATTGCTCATCGTAACTCAGTCTTCATCATCCAGAGTGCCAAAGCATGAAGGTCATGATCGCACTAGTGACAGAACTACTAGAGTTAAAATGTCACAGGATCTTGAACAAACTATTAATGATGGTTTGTATTATTATGAAGAAGATCTTTGGGGAGAACATAAACAAAAAGTAAGTATCACGCATGCATAATTTTTTAATAAATTATAGTTGACCCAGATACATTTTTAGAAGTTCATAGAATTTTGAAAACTAAATATGATGATAATAATTAATTTTGTCTTCTTTTCCCGTCAGAAGAAATTATGTTGATTTATATTTTCTGAGCTATACTAAACTTTCTTACAAGACCAAAAAAATTTATAATTAAATGTGTATTAACGCAAAATATTTTTATAACAGTATGGTTCTTCTTCGTCCATTGGAAGTTATAAAACCATAAATGTCATTAGTCAAGAGGCATTTGAAAAAATTGCTCCTAAAGCTCCTCGTAAAACGAATCCAGAGGTACCACCACCGCCACCAACGCCGATGGATAATGCTCAAGTGCCAGAAACTCTTGAGCAAGCCAAACAATCTACACAGTCAACGGTACCGATTGAGTCAGTATCAGGCAAACGTGAACAGACTGCCGAAAAGAGGCGTAAACAAGACACGTATCTTGAAACTAGAAGAGCTGTTCCGAGATTTTTCGCTGTTGTTAAAGATGAACCAGCAGTTGATCCAAGAACGCCAAGAAAACGTAAAACAAGACATAGCAATAATCCTCCGGTTGAACATCACGTTGGATGGATTATGGACGTTAAGGAACACAGACCCAGAACGTACTCTACAGGGTTAGTATAATACTACATATTTTTTTATTAAAAAATTGTTTTATTTAGATTTTAATATTTTATGAGCATAATTTAAAATTTTTAGAAGTAGTACCGGTACAAGTCCAAATGAAGGTTTCCTAGCTGGCAGTTATGGTAGTGCTCCGCAGTCACTGCCAACGTTCCAGCATCCTAGTCATGCAATGCTAAAAGAAAATGGGTTTACCCAACAAGTTTATCATAAATATCATTCACGATGTCTTAAAGGTAAATGAAATCTTCGCAAGCAATATTTTATTTAAAGATATTTTGAGCATGATGAAAATATTTATATTCTGTCTTCTTTTCCCGGCAGAAAATTATAAAATGTTGATAAAAATTATCTGATGTATTTAAGTTTAATATATTTTTTTCTATTTCTCACTCAAGAATAGTATAATTAAATATTCGTATTTGGATTTTAGAACGTAAAAGATTGGGAATTGGACAATCACAAGAAATGAACACTCTGTTCCGCTTCTGGTCATTCTTCTTAAGAGAGAATTTCAATCGTACGATGTATGATGAATTCAGGACAATAGCTTATGAAGACGCGTGCGAAGGATACCGTTACGGTCTCGAATGTCTTTTTAGATTCTACAGCTATGGCTTAGAAAAGAAATTTAGACATCATCTTTATAAAGACTTCCAAACCGAAACGATAAGGGATTATGAAAGCGGTAAGTTATTCTAATTTAAAAATAATAAATTTTAATCTAATCATGTGCAATTAAGTTATTTGTGCTCATATATACTTTTTGTATATAGGTCAGCTTTATGGCTTAGAAAAATTCTGGGCGTTCCTAAAGTATTATAAGTATGCTGACGAACTCCCTGTTGATCCAAAACTTCAAGATTACATGAAGAACTTCAAAACAATTGAAGACTTTAGAGTAGTAGAGGTAACTGAACTATTCAATTTTTAAATCAAGTAATATTTAGCTATAAAAAATATACAATATTTTTATTTATAATTTTCAGCCACAAATAAACGAACTCTCAAGGTCACAAGCAACTAATCGTCGAAATAGAAGCGTGTCTGAGAGTGCAAGTGGAGTCGAAGCTTCTGAAAACTGTCGAATACGTCGTCTCTCTGGAGGCTCGAGCACAGTTACACTGCCTACAGTAAACAATTCCACAGCGTCTACGTCACAACAGACGCAAAAGCAAAGTATCAATTTAAGTATGTACCGAAATAGAGCAGGCTCTTTTGGCTCCGGCAGACTTGGCCATTCCAGACGACGAACCGACTCTTTGTCGTCCTCAAGCCAACAGCAACAGGTACAGCCTAGAAGCAGACATAACTCGGGTTCCTTTACGAAACCTCAGGAAGTGGTTAAGACTGCACAGAAGTGAATGAGTCTGCGGGGGTAAGTCAACGATGATGGGACGTTCAATGATGCACATCGTATATAGACCCGCCACACCCATAAAAATAGACTTGAAGTGAAGAGAAGATATCTTGATGATCGAAAGCGTATTTTTTATTTTTGAATGCGAGATCATTTTTATGAGCAACGATAATGAATAATTGACGCATTAACATGTGCATACTCAATTATATTGTGAAAGGATAAGATAGGAGGGCGCACTAACCGAGGAGAGGCTATTCTTTTTTCTTTTACTGAAAACAAAAGGAATATTTAGTTTTTCGTATAAATACTAAAATTCCTCACTATATTTTACAATAGCGAATTGTAGAAAAAATTTTTCGAACTTGCGTGGCAATAAGATAGACTAAGGAATTTTAACGTTTAAATTCCGTGAAAAAACGCCAGTCTTTTACTCATTTTACAGAGGAAAAAGAAATAAAAATTGTAGTCTTCCCCTGCGATCTTCACAAATATCATTCCTCTTATTTTTTTTCTGTCTTTTCGTCTATATTAGTTTTGCTCACGTAGTACGACGACTAGGCAGAAATTAAAGGGGACGCATGACAAACCACCTTGCTTGTATTAAAGAATCATAAAAAGAATCGCACTTATTTAAAACTAAACGAGGAAAATTTTATGTCCGCATTTCTGAGCGGTGCACAATTATTGATATATATATATATTACGAAAGAAAGATAATTGTGTAAAATTACAAATTTACATGCCTACTCTCGGTAAGGTACGTAGTGATAGGAATTTATACTACCAATACTGTTTCTAATAATTCTAGTACGAATATTAATTTTAGATTTAACAAAGTAAAATAACGAGGTAGTAAAACAAAGTAATGTAGAATAACACGTTTAATCAATCGCAAGTGAATTTGGACGAGCCTAGTTTCTCATGATTGCTCTTTGAATTTGCTTTTAGGCTTTGCCGCACTTTCTTTATTATCTTTATAACTTTTCTTTTAACCGAAGGAAGACTACCATTTAAAATAAGCCAACTGATTCTTCTTAATTGATGAAAGTTAAAATCGCACGGTGACTTTAAAAATGAACTTTAATAATTTCTAAGACTAATAGTTTAATACGTCACTGCAAATATGTGCTCACCCACCACAGACATCCAGTGATATTACTTGTTGCTCTTTTTATTGCGAAAAAATCTCTAGTGAAGTGCACATAGCAAAAAATCGACGAAAGCACCTGTTAAGGCATATTTTCGAATACATATAAAGCGTTAAGTTTCTTGTTTTTTTTTCCATTGCCCATTTTTCTTAGGTATAAGAAAATATTTTAAAAAAAATTAAAAAAAATTACAAATTAATTCATGTTTCGTACAAAAAAACGCGCGCTTCGCTTGTCCGTTTGATGATCTTCGATATATAAAATGATAAAAGGGCGTAGCGTATGCTCGTACATTTCTTTGTAAATTCTTCTGAAAACTCAAACTAAATCTCGCGCTGCACTGCCATACATGTATAAAAATCACATGCACCTTTTCATCTTAAAAGAAAGAGAGAGAAAATCGCAAAGTCTGAAACACTCGTTTGATTCTTTCGCTCGATTTTAAAACTTCATCGCGCTTAGACAATCGTTTTATGTATTTATTCACGATCGTAATTTTTTTTATCAGTTTGAGAAAACTCAATTGGAAGTTGCTGCCTAATAAATAAAGCAAAATTCGATTAAAATTGAAGATCAAAGACGTAAATGTTTATTGAACGCTAATATATATATATATATATATATATATATATATTTCATTGTTCAGTGAAAAAATAACAAATTTTTAACTGTTGAATCTTGATCCTTATTTACAAAACAAACTAAAAGATTCTACGTAAAAACTAACTTTACGCAAAAAATTATTGATTAATATGCCAGCTATTAGTCACTTGTAAAATATAATCAAAATAAAAAAAGTTTCTGAACGTATAAAATGATTACGTAAAAAATGTGCATATTCATTAATGAAAGTTGCAATTTTTATTTAAATTAAGATAAAAATTCTGCAATTTTTTTACTTTGTATATTTATGTATATACTTTCTTAATTCTTATAATTTTAAAAATATCTTTTGAAATTGTAATGTATGAGAGAAAAATAATTTCTTGAAGAAATTATTAAAATTAAAACCAGTGGTACTTTAATCATTGAAGGAAAATAAATTTAATCAATACTTACTTATTTCTTAATATGTTTTTAGAATTTCATTCTTGTACGTTGGAATGTTTAAGCGAAAACTGAATTAATTAATTACTTTTTAAAACTTCTAAACGTTTCTGAGAAACAATGGAAAAAAATGAGCTAAACGCGCGTTACGCCCTGTCTAAATCGAGCATTCAACGGAACGAGCGAGAACAAAAGAGCGCACAGAAAAGCTCGCACAAAAACCGAAGAATTTATAGCGAGAAATGCGCGCGTTTGAACAGGCTTGATGATTAAAAACATTCAATTTCTCATGGAAACTATCAGTTATCTGTACATAAAGCAACCTCTTATAAAAATTTAATGATTGTTAACGCCGAACGTCGTCTCGCAAAAAAGCGATGTAGGTTTATTATTATTAATATTATTATCATATTTTTTGTTTTTTTAAGTGAGTGACCATCGATTTTGACATTAATACGTGGCGACGGCGAATATGCGTTTGCTAAGGGAATTTAAATGGTATTGATTTATTAGAAGAGATTTGCGGATTCTACATTTAAATGTGAAAAATCGAACCATTTCTTTTTAATGCATTGAATTCTTATTTTTATACTGTCATTAAATTTTTTCATTTTGAATAAAAATTTCTTGGATTGGTACTTTATTTTTGAAATATTTATAGAATTTTACTATTTATATCATAAGTTGCGCTTGATTAAACTGATTTCATAATGAAAAAATTAATTTGACAATGCAATGCTATTTTTTGAAGTAGGGTTGATTTTTTACTCGAAAAGTTTAAATGTACGCGCAAAGGTTTGTAACTGGGCGCGTAAGGACATATATTATGACTTAAAATGCGATCGTAAAATATGAGTGATTTTGCTAAAGGGTTCATCGATGCGGCGTACGACCGATCGAATGAGATCAACTTTATGATACGTGTATTTTTCTTTATTTTCATTTTTTACGTACAGTTTTGGTAGCAAGATTTATCTTTGGTGCGTTTTATCGAATGTACATGATATAGCGTTAAACTACGCATTAAAATCGAGTTACACATTATTTTCCCATTGAATAATAAAAACTGCAACGGCTTGACGAAAGAAAAATTTATTTTTGATTTTGATTACTTTTCATTCTGCCGACGTGACAAAAACAATATTCACTTATTGATAAAAATCGAGAAGAAAATTAGAAACACGAAGGCAGATTAACAAGAATACTGCAAAAATTGCAGAGAATGTAAACGCGTGCGCCGCGAGATCGAAGATCTCAGCTTTGTAATATACATATACATATGCATACTTACGTACATATATAAAAACTTACGTATATTGTTACTTATAAATATAGTATATATTATACGATGATACATAAATATCTTATTTTAAGGCTTTCGCTAATATAGATGGGTGGGGTTAACGGTTGGTAACAACTAAAAAATGTATAAAAAAATGTTACATATATTATATATATAAATATAGACATAGTTATATAAATACATATAAAGTGCGAGTAAATGCAAATTATATCTTGTGAATGCCGTACATGTAAGCGAGTAAATGAAAAACATAACAATAGCGCAACGCGTGTTCAACCATGCATATTAGTTCCGTAATAAATATAGAATCGAAATGAAGTGAAGTGTTATTATCAAAAAAATTTGAAATTCCTATTTGTTAGAACCTTTTTACAAGAAGAAAACCATTGAATAGACAACTTTGTTGAGTAGCAACAATTTTTGGCTTAAGTAAGGAAATCAAGTCAGTTTAATAATTAATAAATGAAAGGATAATCTCGTTAGGTTGATTGGCTCAATGTTAAAGGAGCCCCATTAAATAGGAATCTTTGCTTTCTTTCGCGATAGTGCCTTCAATACGAAAGGGAAAAAGTATAAACCGGTCGATCATGTAAAACGCCTTTTTTACGATTTTTACACTTATCCCCCATTTGTATAAAAATAATAATGATGAACGATTAGATAAGAAATAATGTGGTAGATGTCAGTTTTTTCTTTTCTTGCTTTTGTCAGCATCATAAACCCTGGCAAATTTTGTTAAAAGCCTTGTAATATACATAAGACTTAATTAGGGAACTAAATCCTACGGAGCTCTTTCGTATTCTTTTTCATGCAGGTTAACATCTAAAAGACAAATGTAACATTAACTTAGCTTCGGTCGCATTTTATTAAAAAAAAAAAAAAGAATCCGTTATTCAAACGGATATGTGTGTCTCTATTGTATATTCATTTTCTAAAATTCATTTTCTAACTAAAAACGTACCTGTAATTTTTTATATTTAGGTGAATCCGACATTTGGTCTATTATTCGGTTACTTAACGAATAAAAAGTGTATATTAACTCACAATAATATCCAAATCAAGAGAATCTCTTGCGATTGGTCGAAGCTTCCTTAAGATTAGATCAAAAGAAGCCTTTCGCGCAACGGCAGAGGCGATCGAATGCTAAGATTGAATTTAATTGAATTATGAAAGAAAGGGGGAAAGAAAATTAAGGAAAATGTTTGTAACAAGCGTCTTTCGGCGCACCGCAATTGTCAGCCATGTAAATATATTCATAGTAATTAAAACTAGACAATAGGATGTAAGAAGTAATAGTTCCGAAAAAAAATCCAAAAAAGATGTCGATTTAAGCCGTGACGGCACACCTAGCGAGTGACAGTGCTATTGTGATAATGTTATGAATTTATGATGCTGAATACTAATGGTGGTGAAATTGATACTTTGATGATGATGAAAATCTCTATCATGTGTCTGATTCTGAATCTTGTGTATGTGTAATTGGGAATTGTAACGTTTGTGAATATAAAATAAAAAACCAAAAAAACCGAAATTCTTCGTTTTGTTGATCCTTGAGTGCCCTTTTTTATACAGATATTCTTATTTATTATAGTATTATTTGTATACAGTATTTCTTTTTTTTTTTTACTGCTAAAAATCTGCCCGACAAATGTTTACGATAGAAAAAGCTCATAGACTGTGGAATTGAAAACAAAGGATCTAGGAAATGAGATTGCGGGAGGCAAATGTAAATCGCACGCGTAGATCATGATAAAGCTATTTCAACGTGCTGTGCGACACTTAATAGACACAAACGTCTCTGTTATTGATTGTTCAGCGGGTCGAGAAAAGATGTAAAATACAGTAAAAGAAACATTTATCAACAATTATCAAATTTTCATTATAACACAACATTTTTATTACAATTCAACATAAACTCATTTAATCAAAGTATATAGAAATATTTCTGAAGAATGGAATTTGTTCAGTCGATATTTTATTGGAATAATGGTGAAATTAAATTCTATCAAATTAAAATGATTTTATTTAGAAATAATGTTTAATAAAAAGTTGTATGCTACAAAAGGGAGTTTCAGGAAAAGAAACGTTGCAAGTGTAATATATCGTACAAATAGATGAGTAATTTTTATTTATTCATTTCGTTTATTTTTGATACAATGGATAACGATATTTTCAACATTTATTTTATGTTTACAATAAATACTACGTAATATATATTATATAAGAAAAATTTTTAACTTTAAATTATCAAATCGTTTATTTAATTTCCAAATTTTGTAGTATAATAATTTAGTATAGTCGGACAGCGTGACATATTTTTTTACGTCAACAAAATTAAACTTTTATATATAAAAGACTTTGAATTCGTACTTTCATGCCGTGATATTTCCTCATAATGTTTCCGTTTCAAAATTAAAGATGGATCGAGCTGGAATGGGGGTACTGTAAATACATAGTATTTAATCAACTTTACGATTGGACACGACGAAAATATATTTAATGAATATCATTTATTATTTATTAAGTATACACTAATAAATACTAATTCCTACATAACAGACGAACTTTGAAATATGTATTTTCTTGATTCTTCGATTAATTTCTTTACTTTAATACTTAAAGATTTATAATTTTTCAGACTTTTAATTACACTTTACGCGTCGCGCGGCAATTAGCGACATTCTTAACTCTAAATTCTTAATTCCTTCGCCAACGAAACGTACAAATCTCGACGTGCCCGAAACAAAGATTTGACTTTTCGACGTGCCCATACTCTTGAAAATTTCCCGTCTTACTGAAATTGAAACTTTAAATCGACATAACGTAATCTCCGAATCGTTCGGTCCGATCGACAAGCTGCCGCGCAACCGATCCTCGACTTCGTGCTCTCCAGCTTCGCGAGGCGATCCGTACTACAAAGAAAAGCGGACAGAACGAGGGAAGCGCCGACGCGTCTACTGCATCTGCAGCTTGCGAAGCAGGCCGCGCAGCTCGTGCTCGAGCCTCGGCGAGACGAGGTTGCGCCCGAGCCTCGGCGGGAACATCGGCGGCGGCGGCGACTGCTGCTCCTCGCGCTCCTTCTCCGAGCGCTCCTCGATCAGGCTGAGCAGTCCGCGAGCCAGGTCGTAGATGGAGATGGCGTCCTCGAGCTCGCGGCCCAGTCGCGGCGTGTACGTCTCCTGGCGCTTGCTCTCCGAGCTCTCGGAGCCTCCCGCTCGGCCGCTCGAGCCTGCTGTTCGACAGGGAGAGAAACGTTTCATCCACCAAAAGACGCGCACTCCTACCTCCGCGCTGCCAACTTACCCGGCCCGGAGATGAGGTTCCAGCTGGGCGAGCCGAGCATCTCGCTGAGGGACTCGATCTTCTTGCCGGAGAACTTGGCGTCGGACCTGCGCCGTCTCCCGAGGCGGGGCCCGAACCACATGGCGCCCACCGGGCCCTCCGAGTTTTGCGCGACGCAGCTGCCGCCGACGCAGGCGTCCGACGTCTCCGGGTGCATCCTCTCGACTCGGGGCCCCTCCACCAGGTCGGACGAGGAGCCTCTGCCATCTGCAAAAGAAAGCGATCCGTCGGCCTCGGGAGCGACGGGGGAGCCTTGGGACGACGTACCGTACTGCCCGTGGACGCGACTCGCCAGCACGATCACAACCAGGGCACGAGCGAGGATCTTCATGGCGTTGGCTTCCATGGCTGCTATTCTTATCCTTTCAGCACTTTGTTATCACGAGCGAGAGAGAGAGAGAGGGCTCCTCTTCGGGCGGGTGCGCTTCTGCTCCGGTAGCTCGGCTGCTCCGGGCTTTTATACCGGGCACGAATCCAGGGGGGTGTTTTG
>JAWWEM010000027.1:13945322-13955708 GCA_035582935.1 Ormyrus thymus
AATTGTTAAAAGATGTGTGTGTCCCACAAGTACCATTAAAATAGTAATTTTTAAAAAAAAAATCTTAATTATTAAAAGAAATTTATCTCAGTGCGAGTTTCGTTTTGCGTATACGTTGCCGGCAGGTTTTCTACGTAATTTATTTTCACTTTGTTGGAGGAGGTTGTTGGTAACGAATCGTTGAACATTTACGCTGACAGACGAAGTATTTTTAAACGCCGGGGTAGTTAATTTTTAGATAATACACGATAGAATGCAAAGTTTATGTAATTGTTTGCCGCGCTTAAGAAATTAAAGAGAAGGTTACTCCGAGCTTCCGCAGTCCTCGTATCTCCTTGCATCGTGGTCTTCTTTCGCGCCTCGTCTGCGGATGACGTCATCATACGTGACAAATTTAAATAAAAAATTTCTAAAGCTCAAGTCGCACACCTCATCTCGATAAATAATGAGCCAATGCTTTACACAAATATGCAGCATCGATCGCGGAGAAAAATGCCTTATTTAAAATTAATATGTAGCCTATTGGAATGGAGGGACAAACTTGCATTATCCTGAAAAGTTACTATAATTTGTACTAAAATTTAATAGAACTATATTAATTTTTACAAGAGTTCTATTAAATTTTAGTACAAATTCTAGTAATTTTTCAGGATAATGCAAGCTTGTCCGTCCATTCCGATATCTTATACTAATTTTTATAAGCTCTTCTTCCCCGCGATATATTTATATTTCCGGCCCAAAAGTTCAATTAAAAAGTCCAGAAAAAGCGCCTCCATCCTCTCCCCTCGCTCCCTTCGATCCCGGCGAGGCGAACGTCGAAGCCCCCCGACGAGCGAGAGAGAGAGAGAAAGAGAGTCTCTCGCGCAGGTTCATAATTTAGGTCGATAAGCGCGCGCGGAGAGAGGCAGCTAGCCGCCGAGCTCGCCGCGCAAATAGCCCGCGACGGCGATAGCTTTCCCGCAAGCTCCGCCCAGCGCCGCCGGCTTTTACCCGATTTTCACCGAGCGCCCGCGGCTTCGACTCGCGATTCGCCGCTGCTTTCGGCGGCCATAATACTCCCGATTCTGCGCTCGTCTGCGCTATTCTCCCTCTTCTCTCTCTCTCTCTCTCTCTCTTTCTCTCGCGCGCCCGCGGTCCTCCCGAGACGTCCATTTTGTGCGGTTTTAGCAGTCCTTTCGGTGGTTTTTTTTGGGGGGGAAGGGGGCGAAATAGAGACGTTTTTGAAGGGTAAAAAATTAGGACTGGTTTGAAGGTTAATGGAAGTGTTTGCACTTTTTATAAATACTTTAAAAGGACTTTGATCGAATAAACGTTTCGTTAATGATATCCAATTCTGTGTAAAATATTTTTTGGACTGATGTTAATTTTGCTAAAATTAATAAACACGATAATTGTTTAAGAAAAAAAAAATTTAGCATTAAAAACCTATCAATTTGCTAATTGATTCGTAATTATTCCAATGAAATACCGAGAAGCTGATATTCAAGGGCAACGCCCACTGGTCAGATAACATTCTATTAAAGATATGATTTTAGAGCATTTAAACCTGTAAAAGACAATAACATGATCGCAGCGCGTCACTCACCCAAAAATCCATCTGAAACAACGAGCACATCTCCCGTTGATCCAAGCGAACCTTACCAACTAAATCTCTCGAAAACCAGCCCAATCGAGTCCTCAATCCCGGCCGACAAATCGTCCACCTAACGATGTTTAGACAGCCCGCAGCACCGGTCGATCCAGCGAAAATCCCCCGCCGGGCCCCTCGGCTGTCGACGCGAAATTCGTCGCACGTGTCCCGATCTCGAGGCGCGTCCCCCGCCCCACGGGGGGGGGGGGGGGCCCAATTTGTACAACTGCGCACGAAGGAAACGCGCGCCGCTCGTCTGGGAGCCGACGGGACTTTCTTCTCTTTCTCCCGACCGAGGAGCTTTCCGGCCCGGAGGATCGAAACCCGAGAGGGTGTATCGCTGACTGGCGCCGAGGCGGCGATCCTCGCCGGTTCTCAATCGCGGCGCGGCGCGTCGGTTTGACCTTCTTGATAGGAGGGAGCCGAGCGACGGAAACGGCGGGGGTACGGCACGGCTTTCGGGGATCGGAATTGAGTTTTGCCGCGGGATCCTTTTTTTTCTTTTTTTTGCGGCGTTGAAATTGTAAGTGGAAAGTACTTCTGTTTACGATTGGATATTCTTCGGCTTTGTTATGACGAGCTGGGCGTTAAACAAAGAGTGCGCGTCAATCGGCGGGATGACGAATCTCTAAACAAAACATGACAAAAGAGGCTTCAGTCCTTACAGTCTGCGGTGATGGATAAATTATTTTGCGTATTATATCGCGGACAGTTTCATAGTAAGCTGCACTCATTAAACAATTCGGAATGCTCATCTCAATTGGCATTGTTAAGCTTGACGAGCGCGCTATTTGATTTTACAAAAGTGCCTTGCGAGCTATTGCGCAGCAGAGTAAAACAAACCCGTTCTCAAAAGTAAATGAAGAGACGTGAAAGGTAAACGAAGACGCATTGCAAAGAGATCGAGGAACGAGGCCTCGGACGCGCGCAATAAATATTTGGATTTTAGCGTATTAATCCAGCTCGGAAGATGCGATAAAGGAGACGCTGGGAAAATAATCACGAGCGACTTTCTTAAAATAATTATCCCGTTCCAAAATTAAGTCTTGTTCATAACTTGGCTGTTTTGAACATCTTTAGTGCTCCTCTCAAGAGCAAGTGTTACAAGTAGAAAAATTGACGAGAAACTGAATTAACAGACGGCTTTTGTGCCGGGCTCGAAGAAAGACTTTCTCTTACGGAAGGGGGAGGCAAGGGGTCTGAAGGGGATTATTTTTTTAAACCGAGATACTCGCGACTGTGAAAGTGATACGTCTAAGCCACCGACGTTGAGAACTTTAGAGAAATGTAAGTCAAGAGGCTTTCGTTGTTTCACTTATGACGAACGCTTAAAATTCAGACGAAAGAAACTCGGAAAGCTTTTCCCCGCTTTCGAGAATTTTGCGTTTTAAAATTAGAGATTCAAGATTCGAATGACGGGGTTTATAATTGACGCTGAAGCAACTACGTAAATTATTTTATAATGAATGTTTTATTAGATTTATTTTTTATCATTATGGGCTAACAATATATAAATAACACTTTATACAAAATTTTACAGATATGTAATATTCGACGAATGTTTCAAAATCGAACTTACTCTAAAATATATATAATATAAAGAAATTAAGTACATCTTCCACGCGACATTCTCTGGTACTCGCACGAAATATAACATTGTATCGTTCTCGTGTGTAAGAACAAAATAATATACACTCAAAATCGCGTTCTATATTTACAATGGCATAATCGCGTTAATGCTGATGTGCACATGAGATCCAAAGGGCAGTTCCTATATTTACAAATGTTCATATTTCAAAATTAAAAATCCCCAGCGCTCAAAATGAAACTTTGCTCTTTCGATGAAGAGCTTTCAGCATTGTGATTTCAAACCCTCGGCATTTGAATAGTCTCGGAACATCGATTCCAAGACAATCCGTCTTCTTCTCTGACAATCGCGGCTTCTCTGCGTCGTTTCGCACTTTTCGATTTTGCATCGGCACGCCGAAGAATTGAATTCCGAATCCGAGCTTTCCTCCAAACGTCAGGCTTTTCATCGCCTCGTTGCAAACTGTCTTTGGTCAAGCGTGACTCGCGCAAGCAGCTACAGCAGAGGAGTCCATTACAGCTGACTCGCCGACGGTTCCTGCTTCAACTCGAAGGCCCACATATGCTGCGGCCATCCCGTGCGAGCTTTGGATTTCGTCGTCTCCTCTTGTATCCCCATTGTGTGCATCGGGTCGTTCTGCAATCGAAAAGAAGAATCCGCACTCATTTTTCGATAATCAGAGCAATCCTTTCTCCCCGAAGTGAAGCGATGAGAAAGAAAAGAGAGAGAGAGAGAGAGAGAGAGAAAAAAAACATCCGATCCCGCGCCCAGCCGAAGCAACTCACCGGTCCGCCCTGCGACTTGCTCCTCCTGCCGCTGGACAGAATCTCCGCGCGGAAGGTCTGCGGCTCCTCGCCCTCGTCGCTGTCCAGCACGGCCATCAGGTAGCCGATGTAGCTCGCCGCCAGTCTGAGGGTCTTGATCTTGGAGAGCTTGGTGTCGGCGGGCACGTTCGGTATGCAGTCCCTGAGGTCCGCGAAGGCGTTGTTGATGCTCTGCGTGCGCCGCCGCTCCTTCTTGTTGGCGGTGTTGCGCCGCTTCGGCCTGACGACGAGGCCCGTGCCGTCGCCGAGGCATCGGACGTGCTGCTGGAGGGCGGCCGCGGGGCTCTGCTGCTGGCTCAGCATCGAGCCGGCCTCCGCGTGACGGTGGATCTCCTCCAGCTGGTGGCCGCCGCTCGCGGAGGAGAGCTGCTGCTGCTGCTGCTGCTGCTGGAGCTGCGGCTGCTGCTGGTAGAGGTCGACGTACTGCTGCTGCTGCTGCTGCTGGTGGTGGTGGTGATGGTGGAGCGGCTGGGGGTTGAGGGGCTGCGAGTACTGCTGGAGAGGCGAGTAGCTTGGCTCCTGAATGCCGATCTCCTCGATGAGCGGCGGAGTCGAGGCCGCCGGGCTGCCAGCTCCGGAACTGCCGCCGGATATGCCCGAGTCCGCGCCCCAGTATGTCGATTGACTGTCAACGTCTGGCATTCCTGCAAGAGCGGTGCTTTTGCAGACGGTGCTTTTTGCGCGTAAGACTGACTTTGCGAAGGTGAGAGTTTATCAAGTGGATTTTGAAAGCTCCGTCGTTAACGTTCTAGAAAAAGGTTGTAAAATACTTTGGCGTAGACGAGCTCGGGCCGCAGCGACAGGCAGAAAAAGGCCGCGATTTCGAGGAATTTGAGCGACGAGCCGATAAAATGCAGAGAGTACAGTAAGCAGGAAAACACAAGGATCAACTCACCATACGGTAGCTGCGTAACATAATTGTACGGCTGGTGCCACTGCGGATAATAATCAGCTTGCGCCTCGTACCCTCCAATCATCTTCCCTCGGCTTACTCTTCCGCGCAGCCCAAACGAATCCAAAGGAACTCCCGAGCCCACGAAGAGAGCACTTGCCTCCACCGTCCGACTCCGACTCCGAGCTAAAAAAACAAACCAACTGCCCAAAATCCGTCCGCCGATCGCTTCCCGGAGATCAAGGATCGAGGGCTCGAGCGCGACTGGCCGCCGTACGCGTGCGCTCTCGCCTCGTCGGGTCGCTCGGGTGGCCGCCCCCGTCAAGCCCAGCCCCCATC
This sequence comes from Ormyrus thymus, assembly GCA_035582935.1. Classification (NCBI taxonomy): domain Eukaryota; kingdom Metazoa; phylum Arthropoda; class Insecta; order Hymenoptera; family Ormyridae; genus Ormyrus; species Ormyrus thymus. The sequence continues at coordinate 13,950,596 of JAWWEM010000027.1, forward strand.
GAGGCGGGGCTTGCGGGCGAGCCGAGAGGCGCCGAGCGGCGACGTGTTCGATTAGGGAATTGCGCACCGGCCTTCCCCCCCGCCCGCCGCACTCGACATTTCTCTCTCCGGCGGTTTATTAATAAGCGGCAGGGCCGCGGATGATTTAGGGCCCGGGACGGCCATCGTTGTAGACGAGGTATCGGCGGAGGAGTGCTTTTTCGGGGGCGACGCGGGGGGAGGGAGGCGATTTTATATTCCGAAGCTCGTTTGATCGTTCGATTGTGGGTGTTTCCGGGGTATTTCGCGACTTTGGCCCGTTGTAATTTCAAGGCTTCGTTTCGTGAAATTCGAGAGATTTTATTTGTATTGTTTTTTGAAATGATACTGAATAATGAGAGCTTCTTCAAAATTGTTGAGCTTTGATGCGAGGCACGGAACTCGTTTTAATTATTTTTGAACAATACAATTCATTATTTGGGTAAAAAAGTTTTGACATTGCTTGAGATTTACAGATATTCTTCCAAAAGCGAGTAGTAGTAAGTAACTTTAGTTAAAATTTAATATACATACTCAATTGCCATCGACATCTTTGAACTTTTTTAAACGCGACCACGTCGTGTAATTACTTCCGTAGCTGACATAAAGTGATAAAATTTCGACAATTCGCCGCTCGCAAGTTTACTTCCGGCCGATTCAAACATCCAATAAGTTAACGCTCGAAGTGAAATAAATCGCTCACTCCTCCGCAATCGTCATCGCCAACCCACGACAATCAGTCTCCCGACTCTTCCCTCCGCCCGAGGAGCCGCCTTTTGAACCTCGCCGCGGGCGTCCCCTCCTCGGGACCCGCGGCATTATTAGCGCGATTACCGAGACATACGACTGGGAGCTGGCATTCTGGATTGCGTCGCGCTGCCTCGCCGCAAAGAGACCGAGACGCGCGTCGCCTCGCTTTCATCCACCCCTCGTCGCTGGGCGTCTGCTCGCTCGGCCGCCTGCGAGTCTCTCCCCTGCGACTGCTTTCGCCCTGCTCTCTCTCTCTCTCTCTCTCTCGGATATCTACACCGGGCGCCCGCGCGATTATTATTAACTAATAGATATCGCGTGAGAGAGAAAGAGAGAGAGAGAGGATGCGCGCCCTTTATCTCGCGGTTTTCGGGGGCCTTTGAACCTCGGCTCTCGAGGAGGGAAGAGAGGCTTCGGTGCCTTTTGATGCCGACTTGCGTTGGGACGAGGTTGGGGACAAGCTTTTCGTTGGACGTGGCTTTTTTTGCTTTGAATTCGATAAGGACGCGGGATTAATTGCAAAAATTGTCCTGTGCCTTTACGGTAGATCGAACCTCTAGAATGTTAAAAGTTAGAACAAAAGAGCGTGAAAAAGATTAAGAAAACTTAGTATATCATTTACTCTATTGTTAATAATCATTCTTGTCATTTGCATGAATCAAAAGTACTGCATTGACTTTTCCTGAGGGTGTCCGTTTTGCCCGGCGATTTCTGAAGACCGCAAAGTTTTAAAAGTTTTTCAAAAAATTTTTATCACATGTTTAAGCAATAATTCGTGGCTATGGTTGCACGAGCTTATTTATTTTGATGTCTAGCTTTAGAAAAAAATTTTAATTGATCATATTTTTCTTTCTCGAATCCAATTTTTATTCGTTTTTCCTTAAGCGGTCCGTCTTGCCCGGGTCTCCCCTACTATTAAAAAAAACATCCATTAATAGACAATATAAAAATTTAACGAATGCTTACAAATATTTAACAAATATTTCACTCACATTCTTTTGAAAGTGTTTAAACGGATTTGTTCTGTTTGTTTATGATGAGAGTTCTCTAATTGTATATATTCCGTCGCTACTACTAAATCGTGCATTCGACCAGTGATATTCATGTCCATTACCTTCTTCTCCACTGATCTTCATTTTACTAACCAAAAACTCCGCCATCCGCGATCACCGCTGCAGCAAAAACACCCCAAAACTCTCCCAAAGAATGCACGCCTTCCCCAAAAGTCAACTTGTTGCTTTGACATCCGAGCGCCCCCGAAGACTCCCTGAATTCTCCCTCGGAGGAAAAAACAGCGCCCGATGGCGCCCCGCGCGAAGCAAAAAAATGACAAATCTCTCGCACTTCACGTCCGCCCTCGACGTCCTTTGCATCGGCGGCCGCCTCTCGCGCGCACCGCCACCGGGCACCGCGTCGCAAGTGCGCGCGGCCCCGCCGCGACCGGATCAAGGGACATTAGTAGCCCGTAAGTGCGCCTCTTCGTTCAGCAGCCGTCTCCCCTTACTTTCCCCCCGCGCGGCCGATAAGCCGGCTTTTTCTCTTTTCGAGGAGACGCCGCCGCCGCCGCCGCCGTGCACTTGCGCCGGCTTTTCACGAATCCTCCCACGTTACAAATGAGCCCGGACGACCGAGGGAAAACAAAGTTCCTCCCGTAGGAGCGGCCCTTTTCGAAATTCAAGTCTGGTTTATCTCCGAGGTTCCGGCCAGGTTATTAGGCGTTTTTTTTTTTCTTCTTTTATCAATGCGCGTCTGAATTCATTGGGCTGCGGTCTGTTTCCTTTGAGCTGCTTTGATTGAGAGTCTTTGTTTCAAGTTTTTTTTTCGGTTTTGGTCTTAAAAATCAAGTTATTTAACTATATCTGACGAATATATAATTGATTTCCGTTTGTAATGCATTTCAGCGCTCTTTCAATACTCGCTGTAATTTTTGTTAAAATGTTTGCTTAACGCCAACAAAACATTTCCTCTAAACGAATCAAATGCTATTCGAGTCTTGTATTTAAAGCCCGAAAACGTAAAACAATTAAAATCCCGTAAACGTTCCTTGACAAAGTCAACAGAAAAAAAAAAAAAAAAAATAGAATAAACGATCGTACGTCACAAGTCGGGCAGGCTATCCCGCGGCCGCTGCATTTAAACAAATAAATCCCGGTAGCTGTTCAACGACGGATCGCAGAGCCCGAGCTCATTCGGCTCGAGATTTACTCCCCCGACCCTCCTCTGCTTACGCGTTCCGCCGAGAAAAATGGCCTTCTTCGGATGCCGCGGGAGGAAGTGACAATTAGTACCTATCAGGGAAGCCTCGCTGTTTTCTTGAAGAAACCGAGGGGTTTTCTAAACTTTTAACGGTATTTACCGGTATTTATCTTGAAGTCTCGTTTTAGAAAACGTAAACAAAAAAAAAACCGGGGAAACTGTTTGTTACGGTTAAATTATTCCTGATAACAGATGAAAAATGCACGTAATGGATTCTATAACGAAATTCTTGGTCCGACTTTACGAGTTAATTATCGCAGATCGACGGAGAGGAAGTAAGGCTCGCGAAATGTCTGCTTTTCTAAATTTCTTTAATAAAAGTTTACTCAATCCAAGCCATCGAAACGAAATGTAATCAAAAAATTTACATCTGCCCCTCGAAATGAAACTTCATCGTCCGCAATTAGCGGATACAAATAGCGGGCGGGAATGCGTGTTTTTGGGGCTTATTCCATAAAAAATTAAAGAGAGAAGGAGAGAGGAAGAGCGCGTATATATACAGAGGGGCCATGTGGCTTTTACGAGATATCAAATCGTAGTGAGCGGTGTACGCCTCGCCGCCACCTAAATATAGTTTATTGCGTTACCGAGTATTAATGGAGCTTCCATAGAAACGTCAAGCCGAGCTAGAAAATTCATGCGTCAGGCCGGCTCGCGCCGAAAAATATCCCTCTCCGACCATCAGCTTTCGCGCGACCGCGTTTTTCATCCACAATTTCTCCCCCGCGAATTTACGACCGTATGCCGTTTTATCGACGGAGGGAACTTCGCAAACCGAGCGCCGATCGACTGCGCGACTCGCGCTTTGTCTCTCCCGGCCTAACGCTCTCCGATTAATCAAAGTTTAATAATAACCAACCTCCGCGCTGCGCACCGACGTCGAGACGCAAAAAAAAGCCCGCCATCGCCAGTCGTCGATTATCAATCCACCTAATCGCTTCGGGAAACAGAACCCCAGCCGCGGCGGGGAAAGGCAGATTGGTTTTTTTTTTTTGTCGCCGCTCGGAGAGTGCACGCGGTGCGCCTCGGCCGACAGAAGTGGGCTCTCGCGATTAATCGAGAGCGCGCATCCTCCGGCGGAAGGAAGCAGCTAGGATACGGCAGGTGCCCGGGCGTGTGCCGGCCCCCTTTCGGCTCGGTCGCCAAGCGCCCTCCCTCTCGCGCGCCTTCTACTCTATCTATCTACGCCCCCCTGATTTTCGGCACTGGGCCTCTTGGCTTCGATGCCTGCTGGGGATAATCGTCTTTGATATGGGTAAATTTAGACGAGGTGGAGGCGTTGACTGTTTCATTGTTGGAGATGCGTCTTACTGAAATAAAATAACGCTTTGCGTGTAACGTCATTTACGAAACGTCCGATTTTGTAAAGTAACGCGCATCGACGAAAAAAATTTCGCCACAGTGATCGCGAAGGCAAGGTGTACACTCAACGATTTAAATAAGAGATCCTCGCGCGCGTCAATCTTGTCGCGCGGAGAGCCGTGATTCATAAATTTCGGCCGCTCGCGAGCGAGGGGCATTTCCTTTCTCCCGGAGGGTCTAGCGAGAAGAGCCGCGTTTTATGGACTTTCCTGACTGCAGCTCGCGCCGGGACTACGTTTTACTGCTGGCATAATAAACCCCTCTTTCTTGCTCGTGGGCTCCGAGCTACTGAACTAGGCTTATGTAGTCGGCCGCCATTAAATATCGATGTATCAACATCCGCGCGGATCTTAGGCTCGAAAAGATCGTAATTTAACGGGTTTTGACAGCTAAGTTTGTTTCTGCTCCGTATTTATATCTTTCTATTGCTCTGCAGCGCGGACTTTGAAAAATGGGCTTTCGATAAATCAGCCTGAAAATGATCTTTTCTGCGGAAATGTCATGTCTGTGCTATTTTCAGAATTTTGCTTTCTTAGTGCAATTTGTTAATGGAAGTTTTATTTACTAAATCTTTGTCGAATTCACGCTGTTTTTTATGTATAGATACGTTCTAGCATATTGTTTTCAGAATTTTTGATGATTCAAGCAACCTATTTCTAAAGTATGAACGGCTTCGTTAGTTACGCTTTTTCTACAACACTTTTAAGAAAAAAATGTTATTCAATGT
>JAWWEM010000027.1:13959215-14019844 GCA_035582935.1 Ormyrus thymus
TAAATCAGGCTGATTGCAGGACAATGCGATTTTCGGAATAATATTTAGCCCCTTTTACAATAATATTTACTCTAATTTCGAGTAAATTTTATTCTAAAAGGGGCTAAATATTATCCAGAATATCGCGTTGTCCTGCGATTAATCTAATTTAGGGGGTAATTTTTACTCGAAAATTCTCTCTGTTTACGAAAATTACGAGATCCCACCATTTCGATTCCATTCGTATAATCATTAAATTACACCATCATGTCTGTCTCCATAAATACCCCAACGACCGCAAACAAATCCGAAATCATCTCTGCGTTCCCACGCGAAAACCGCCCCACCCCTCCCCCCCCCTTTCAGAACCGACCGGCACGCGCCGACTTTTCGCACCGCAAGTATATAATATCATCAGCGAGCCCCTCGAGACAGCCGAGAGCCCCGAGCGCTCGACGCACAACCGCAGCCTGTCGCTAAATCCCTTCGGCGGCTCCTCTTTTCGGAAACGCTTCTTAAATGACTCGGGCGTGAAAAGGGAAGGTCTCAGGGCGACTCGTGACGGACTTCTGACAGGGGGGGGGGATCGATTACCCGAGTGAACGGACGCCTTGTTGCTCTCTTCCGTCTTGGCGCTTTTTTCCGAGCGGCGGATCTGCTTTTTCGTCGTATTCTCCGCCGGGCTATCTGGGCCGCTTTTGTGGCCTTTTTTTTGTTATTAGAAGCGGCCGGTTGTGTTATTGCTTTGTAATGAATGGACGGGGCGAAAGAGAGGGTCTATTCTTTCGACGAAGTGCTGCTTTAGAATATTTGCTTTGTATAATCCATTTATTAACTTACGGTACTACTTCGGCACAATAAATTTCGCGTTACACGTGTTAACAGAGTCTCGACTGACAAAGCTTCGGGCGTTTATCCGTATATTAGTAAGCGGGCTTAACATTATTATCAGTATGTACATTACATTTAAGCACGAACAGTAATATCGACTACAATTTTTATTAAAACCCTAATGTAAATTCAAATGCGATAATGTAAAAGTACGAAAATTTATATTGCAAATGACAAATCTCGCATTACGCTTTTTGTTTAGCTGTAATGCTTTTTAAAATAAATTTTCGTAGACTTTCCTGCGGATAAAAGTAAGCGATAAGTTTCTTACGTAAAACATCTCTGGATTTTCGTGTTTCCTTTCAGGCCAGCTTTTTATAACACATTGCTACAATCGTAATACTTTTGGATTTAACGTTACTAAGTTCTCTTCGTGTAAATTTGTGATTAAATCGTAAGCATTAAATTAATTTTTAAAATTATGACATAAAAATTAATATAAAATTAATATTAGTTAAATAATCACATTATTTGTTCTGCAATCTAGTTGCATTAGATAAGACTTGCAGCTGCAATTGACAATGCATCGAGGAAGTACGATAATTCACACTGGTTTATTATTCTTCTTATACCTTTTCTTCGAAGAAAAATTGCGAAGCGATTACCAAATTAATTGATAAATGTTACTTTGTATTACAGAGCCAGGTATTTTAAAATAACAAAATTTATTTCGTACACCTGAACGCAGTTCGTAATCTCTATTTTGTATTCCTATGAATTAATATTTCTCACGAAAACAGTTATTTATATCTCACTGAATAAAGCAATAGAAATTCTTGTTATTAGTGCATTGCTCTTTAATACCCCAAACGAACAAGACGCGGATTTTCAAATTTAAAACCCCGAAGAATAAAAAGAAACTCGTAAAGCGAAGCGTCTAAAAAGCATTAGCGCGCGTATTTTCTCTGCCTCAAACTCCTAAAAGCTTCGGTCACACAAGTTTATACACTAATTTACCTACTCGGACCTAATCACATAATACTATAGAAAGTAAAGAACCATGTACAAAAGTCTACACAACGAGCGGCACCGAGCAGCCGCCGACTTGGCTAAAAATCCGCCAAAACGCGAGCGTCCCGATCGAGCTGCGCCTCGGCGCTCTTCCTCCCAGCCGGCTCGTCGTAGATCGAGGCGTGCCGATCGCCGCCGATGGTGAAGACGCTGTCGACGCTGCTCGACTTGGAGCCGGCGATGCTCTCGCAGGAGCGGTAGATCCCCTCGGCGGACTCGCTGGAGCCGAAGAAGAGCTCGGTGCTGGGCTTGGCGCGCAGCCTGCTGCCGCTCTCCCGCGGCTTGCGCGGCGCCAGCAGCGTCCGCGACAGCGCCACGAACGGCATCTCGCAGCAGCAGCACAGGCAGAGGGAGGCCAGCATGGCGAGGCAGAGGTTGCCGCAGAACGCGCGAAAGGCGTCGAAGGTGGTCAGGGTGCCGGAGGTGCGAGCGCTGCCGATGTCGTAGAGCAGGACGACGTAGTGGCTGAGGTAGGCGCTGTAGGTGAGCTTCGACAGGGGCCCCCAGGCGCTCCACGAGAAGAAGGCGTTCAGGGGGCCTGAAATTCCGCGAGCAGCTCCTGGGTGATTGCGGTACGGCTTTTCGGCCGAAGCTTTTTCGGCTTCTTACCTGCGTATCCGTTGATGCAGGCGAATATGATCCAGGAGATGGCCAGGGTGAAGACGTGCCTGTGAAGGCCCGCGTAGAAGCTGGCCTCCAGCTGACTGTAGCGGTGGTCGCTGAAGTACATTCCTCGGGGTCCCAGAATGGAAGCCATTCCGCAGACTATGGTGGCGAGCCATCCGCCCAGAACGTAAGTCTAAACGAAATTAATGCCAATCAAGCGCCAGCCTAGACTTTTCAATCAAGTGTTTCTTTGTAATTCTGCCGTCCTTACTCGTGCTATTCTCAGCTTGTAGCCTTTGGTCCTGAATAAAATGTATCCCACCGCGAGTCCTATGATGTAAGGGCCCGCTCTCGTGTAGACCCTGGTGTAAATTTCCAGGTAGACGTTCGTCACATCCTGCAGGCTGCAAAAATTTATCGACTGTAGGTACGGGTTATTATGGATTTTGGATTTTGCAAGAAGCAGCTGCTGCTCCATTTACTTTTTGTAATACAGCATGGTTCCGGTCAAGTGGTGGAAGTAAGTCACGCCAAACGGTATCAGAATGGATACGAATATACCGATACCGGTCACGATCCAGAAGATCACTCTCTTGTTCAGTTTCAGCATCGGATACAGAAATATCGGCGAGATCCAAAGCAGCTGCATGTCGACCGACAAGTACCAACTTTGGGACATGCACTGAAACAGAGCAAGTTCTTGCTCTTACTTATTCTTGCGGCGAGCGCCAATGGAGGAGCGAAAAATTACTTACGATATTCGCGATGTTTACATAGTTATTTATGTACAGAAGATTCGTCCACCAATTGGCTCGGCAATCTAATTTACTAGAATTGATCCAGACGTCCCACCTCGGACCGGAGCCCATTTTATGAAACAGCGTGCAATAAAACGCAATTACAATCGCGTACGCAGGAGTTAGTCTAAAAGCAATTGATCCAATTAGCGATCCGTCTTACGGTACGCGTCGAATGCGAAACAGATTGACAACTTTACATGTATATCTATTCGGCCACTGATAATTCGTTTTGTTATTTAAAAAATCTGTTATAAAAAGATTTTAGCTTACATTAAATTCTATAATGCAACAGCCGGCCTCTAAGACTGGTGTCGCATAACTAATCGCGAAACAAATTTGAAAAAAAAAAAAAAAATACGTCTCACCTTAAATATCTATTGAGGTAGAGTTGAAATACGTTGAGGGATGGATTTACCTCTTTGGTACTCTTGGCCAGCGACGTGTACGACAACAATATTCCACTGAGGAGGAAAAACGTGTCGGTGACAATATTGCCGTTTAAAACGAGCAGCGAGCTCCAGTTCTCGTGCAGCTGCAAGCAATTCGTCCTTCGTACAATAAATTTGTCGTTTTTCTTTATTGAAACAAACGCTCGATGTACTTGCATTTCAAATGCCAGACTAAGGAGGCGAACGTAGATTTATTGCTATCGCAATTTCATGAGATCTTAAAAAATGGCAACGGCTCTTTACGCTTGAAAAAAATTGAAATTATATTTAGAAGCGCGGAGTTAAAGGCTAAGAATAGCCGGGAGCTTGGCGATTTTATCGCGGACGGGGGTAAAAAATCCAGCGAAACGTTTAGCGAACGTGTGTATGCGATACGTTGCCCGAAGATTTTATTAATAACGCGATGCTATCGCAGCCGCGCGATAATTGAGTTAATAAATTGGCAGGCGCACATTGTGATAGTTTCCATGGAATTTTAGTTGGCGCAAATTCTCAACATTTCCAGGAATTTTAGATAAAAATGGCTTTGTTTTTTTTACGTAAAAAGTATTATTGAATTCCGGTCCGACTTTATTGTTGTGCTAAATAAGAGCTTCGTGTGAATAATTTGTTTTGTAAATAAACTGCTTTTGCCCCGAGATTAGAATTTCAAACTTTGCAAAAATCATTTTTTTCGATATTAAAAAAAAAAAAAAAATTTCCCAAGTTATGTCTGGCCCGTTATCTCTCCATTACGTCACTTCGTACGTAACGCTCGCTGCTTCCGTTGAATTAAAAAAATCGAAACTCGGCGCGCAAACAAACTGTTATGTTATAACAACTAAAACAATCGATACTCAATCTAATTGGCAGCAGAGGTTAACGCAGATTGTAAACAAATCTCCTCGGTACATCGAACTATTAATGAACGCCCGGTCATTTACAATGCGGCGCGCGTAATCGCCTTAAGCCGTAAATCAACGGATCTCTCTCTCTCTCTCTCGCGCAAGTGTTCCAGCGCAGCGGCGGATCGGCAATATAAACGCGCAATAAACATTTCATGGTCTCTCTCCGCGACGGACGCCGTCGTCGGCCAATCACGCCATTGTAACGGAATACATAATCACGTGTCCGAGCCGCGCTTTTCGAAACGTGACCGGTTTCGATTACGTGGCGTCGAAGCGTCGTGCGAAGCCCGTCATTGACCCCATTCGCGAAAAGCAAATAAGACTCGCGGTCGCGTTTACTTGCCGAACATCGAGAAAAATCGCCGTTCGCGAGGAAGGACCGACTCGATGGTGCATCTCTCTCTCTCTCTCTCTCTCTCTCTCTCCGGCTTTTGGTGCGTTTCGTTGGACGCGTCGCAGCTGACCGATACGCTCGGGAATTCATGAATGAATTGGCGTTTGTGATTAAATTTAAAACCGTTCACTTCCAATATGTATCGCTTATTCGTAAGCTCTGAGCAGAAGGTTAAAGATATATTCACCGAGGATGTTTACCAATCTTTGAAAAACAATGTGTCAGTCTTCCAACAAAAACATATTTTCTTCCTCGATAGTACCGCTTTTTTGCGACTCGTTCTCGCCTGTTTGTTTGTTTTTTTTTTTTTCTTTCTTTCTAATTACCGTTCTAATGCGAATGCGATTCATTTTAACGCCAACCGACTCCAAGTAGAACGTGTGTCCGTAAATGATCCAGCAGATGCTGAGGAAGCGAATCCCGTCCAGACAGGTAATCGTGTCCGCAGTTCTCTCGGTGCTCAGCAATCGCTTTCCATTCGTGTACAGGGAGAAGGACGTTAAAATACCGTGCCGGGTTCCTGATGAAAGGTTAAGAGACCAAATTATCCAAATGATTCAGCGGACGAAAGCTCGCGCTTGTGGTTTGCAGCGCCGGGCCAATTGCAAATTTCGAAAGAGCTCGATTTTAATGAGTTTCTGGAAAGCGCGAAATGCTCTGCCTACCTTTTCGCTTCGATTCCTCAGATCTGCGTCTCTCGCGGAGATCGTAAGCAGTACTGGATACGATTATCACCGAAAAGGCCAGTAAAACACCTCTGCCAGACAAAAGACGTTCGATTAATTAACGTTGAAACGTTACGAGAAGGCAAGAGCTGTATTGAAAGCTTTGACAAGAACAAACTGAAACGTCCAGTCGAAACGAGGAGATTCTTACACGAAGCACCAGTCGACGGCGTCGAAAGCTCCGCCGTCCATTTCCACGGTGTGGCAGGAGTTGGCGTTGACCTTCACCGCGAAATCCAGCCTGCCGTCCACCTTCAGCGGGTCGAGGGCAAGTTCAAGGGCCTCCGATATCTCCGAGTGATTGCAAGTCGACGGTAAGCACCACATCCATTCGTAGTCTACGGAGTAAGCCGGGACGTCCGTCAGGTTCTGAAACAAACGAGTTCCCTCGTCAGATTCGCTCGTTCGGCTCGGTTCGATCGGCGGGATAAGCGCTGCGTAATTACGGCAGCCTTGGCGATCTGGAGGAGCAGGTCTTTCATGTCGAGCTGCAGAGACGTTCTGGGACCTTTGAGGATCTCGAATTGCACCGAGGCGCTGCAGGCCTGCGCCGAGAAGTCCTGGTTGGTCTCGATCTGCAGGCACTCGTCGTAGTTACCCAACTGCTGGATATTCCCCGTTATTACTCCCGGCGGGATCTTGGCCGACGCGTCGTACACTGAAAGAATAAAATGGATTATTCATAAGAAAAATGGGTCGGCTGCGATGAGTTTTTTTATGAAAGGATTTCGGAAGTATTTGCATTGGGCAATTAAATTGACAATTCGGTAAAGGAAGTATCGGCTTTGCAGGCGTAAATCTTTACGCTGTAAAATAAACGCACTGAAAGTAAATAATTGCCTTCGCAAAGAGACCTTGACATAAACGATTACGATTATCTTGATTACCTTATTGCTGACTATTAATCATAATTGCAATAAGTTACAAATTAAGAAGTGCAGCATAATTATCAGTTTCCATAAATAGTCACGGATGCGCCCCGAGCAACTCCTTCTCATTACATAATTTCGTCAATAAGCCGAAGGGGGGGGATTACGCGCGTAAATTATCTAAATTTAAATCATCCAAAAAATTGATTAGCATATTAACAATATCCTATACGAAAGTTCTGCATTAAATTCTTCATTTTCGAACCCTTTAAACTTTTTCAATGCCAAAAAGTGGAATTCTTTTTATTTATTTACTTTTTTTTTTCTAACTCGGCCCGAACCTACAAAATATACAAAGCTACCAGAATCTGACCATATCGCGACGACCCCAAGGGGCCGCGCTCGCGTGCGCCTGAAAAAGCGACAGCTCAAAGCGCGCCGGGAGGTCAGAGTCCAGAGTCGTGAGATTTTCGCGCCGCGGGTGTAATGAACTCGCGCCATTAGCCGCGGGGAAAGTCGCACTCGAAGATAGGACGGAGAAGCCGCGCGGCGCAGCGTCTGAATCGGTGTCGGCATTGTGAAATCACCCCCCTCTCTCTCTCTCTCTCTCCATTGTTTATCAACACGCGGAAGCACGTCAGAGAGAAAAGCTGCGCCGGTTTATCAGCGAGCGCGCGCGCCCGGGATCGATGGAGGCACGAAAATCATCGATCGCGCCGCTGCGCAAGGAGGCCTGCGCGCGAAATCGACGTTATCTGGGAGGAGGAAGACGGGCAGTTTGATGGAAAGCTCTCGACGGCTCGACGGCTGTAAAGCCAAGCGCGAGAGCTGCAAGGGAGAGAATCTTTTCGATCTCTCCGAGAGGTGGGAGAACGGAGGAGCTGTATCTTCCTTCGGCTGCCTGCCGTTTCTTGCTCTTTTGAGCGATATATTTTTAATTGAGAACCAGTGAAATTACTTACGATGATTAATTATTATTTATGCAAGACTCGATTTCAATGAAAACGTACGGGCCGGAATATTGAATTTAAGTAAGTAGCGTATATTTCTGTTGTTGTAGTTAATTTGTAACTTTTGGACGGAATGAACGGAGTTAATCAACGCTTACAGCTTTTTAATGGCAGCTTTCCCGTATCAGATTGAGGGATTTGTAAATAATTTACGAACTAATATCACCAAAATTAAGTCCTCTTTCAAATCCCTTTATAAGCTTTATGCTTTTATTACTTTGCTATTATATTTAATGGAGAGACATTTAATTATAATATATTGCTTATTTATCCGCAGAGCAATTTTCTAAACCAAAAAATCCGAGTAAAAGTATTCAAAATAAGGGCATCCAAAAAAATCGATTCTGTCTTAGAAAAATTATTATTATTTTTTTTTTAATACACTACACTTAAAACCTCTAATAAAAGTCAAACAATTTAAAAAAAGCTTCGGAGTTTTAAAATTCTCTTGATTGCGAAAAGAGTTACGTTTTGGATAAAAGATAAAAAAAGACTTTAAATTGAAATATATTTATTTAAACTTTTACAATTTTAGATGTTAATCCTTTCAAGGTCAGAATCAATCTGCCGACTTTTTATCAAACAAATTAATTCTTTGATTTTGATTAAAACGAACGTTTTAATCTTTTCAAAAGAAAGCTTTCGCAGCTAGCTTCATTTTCAAATCGTTCGAAATTCAAAAATTTCCAATAATTTTCCATGATTCGCTTACCGTGTCGTGGTCCTTCCATTTATCGTTTAATCGATGGAGGGATATGCTTGCGGCCCCAGAAATCACAATCTCTGTGCTCGCGGCCTTTTAACAACCTCTGCGTTGTTAATAAAGGATATAAAAATCTAACTTTTTCAAAAACAGATTTATTAACAAAACATTCAACGAATATAGACAAATTCTGAAATTGAAGGCGAACAAAGGTGTACGGGAACGAGTTAATAAATTATGTAGAATACTTCTATCGTGGACTAAATCGTACTCGAAAGCCGCTACTTAAAACGTTTTAAATCTTGATTATAAATGTACATACTTCTTTTATCCAAAAAATTTCAACGTTTATTAGTCACTAGAAAGCTTTGGCTGATGATAATTAGTGTTAATTTATAATTTGATTTGACTTTAAATTTGTTAATCAAGGCCGCAGATGAAATTCATGTAATCATTTGTGATGTATTTGGAAAATACTGACAAAATTCAGTAAACTACAATTTGAAAAATCAAGGATGATAATTATTCTTTAATCCTAATTATTTTTGTCAAGTTATACTCCGACAAGTAAACGTGTAAAAAATAATGTCGCTTTAAATATTCTATGTCACTATTTTTGTATCGTTGCACACAGAAGTAACCGTACAGGCAATTTGCTTAGAAAAATCCATAAATAATGGTGTAAGGTGTAAGTAATTAAAATAATTCTCAAGACGGTATAGTCAAACCATTTTACGTCGATAATGCCAAGTTACGTTAAACTTTACGTTTGACAACGAACAGCAGAAGAAATATTTTATACCTTTCAAATGTAATATTTGAATGAGTGCTAAAAAGTATGTTAATGAGGCTACGATATTTATACAAAATTATTCTGTTTTTTTACACATCAGATGCCCTTCAGATTACTTCGAAAAGTACTTGTGTAAATGATACATTTTTGGTAAGTAGGATTTCAATATCTAAACATTAAATAGGATTTTATAAAAAAAGATGTTCTTTTATACCAGAAACAACTGTATAACAATTGTTTTTTGGACAATCAAGAATTAATAATAGTTATTGGAAATTTAGAATGTCAATATTTTCTACATACGAAAGCCGTAATATTGCTTGCATTAGAAAAGTCAGAAAATTTATTGAATTACACAACAGAACAAAAGATTTATAAACTTGAAGTTTCTAATAAACTGTTTAAGCCTTCGCCTGCAAAAAAATTCATTATTTCAAATGCTGATATTTCCACTTTAGAATTGATACTTCACAAACTGAGAAATTCAGTTTGGTGGAATTTATATGGATATTATTTCATAGAAAGCATCGCAATAGAAAATAAGTGCAACGATGCATATCGTGTTTTAAGTCTGATGTGGAAATTTGATATTCTTTATGCTATTTTCGTATGCCGAGGCAAAAATTCTATGGATTTTTATACGTTTAATCCATTTACGGATTATGCAGCTGATATTTGGATAATAAATTCTGTATTTACTGAAGAAAATGGCCATCCCTTTACTTTATTTAAATTGGCATCTACATTCAATTGTAAGTATATATACATTTAATCAACTATTTACTTTTCAAATTGCTTAATTGCGAAAATTAATGAATCTTATATAAAGTATTTCATATGATAAATATCATAAATATATTTAGGCTCAAGCTTTTTATGTCGGAAAATTTTTTTTGAGAAAACGCAGACCTTGGGAAGATATCCTATTAAGGTTTTGGGTCAAAATCGACCTGCCACACCTTACGACCCGAACGAAAAAAGTGATTTCAAAATACGAGGAACCGCTGGAGAAATGAGTGAAATAATTTTAAACAAATTGAATCTTACGTTAAAATTAACGATTGGCCCTTATAGAAACAACAACAACATTGACAGTGACGGTAAAGCGCATGGAACATTCAAAGAAGTTTTTGAGGGACAATACGATATGTTACTTGATTATAAATTTAACAGAGAGGCGTGGCAAAATCAAATTTACGTTAACATTCAATCTGAATTTTGTTTCATATTGAAATACGAAATTTTGTCTTTAAGAGAACAAATTGCAAAAGTTATTTCAACAACTAATTTACTAATTCTTACTGTCATTATATGCTTAGGCACCCTAATTTTTAGCTGCTGCGTTCGAAGAAACGTTATTGAAGTATGGCTTGAAGAAATCCGCTTTTTCGTAGGAACTTCTGGATTGTTCAATCCTCAATCTGGAATAGGAAAGATAATGTACATCTCCGTGATATTTATTGCTATGTTTCTGAATTTGTATTTTCAAACTAATTTAAGTTCATTGTTAACCTCACAATCACATGTTTCTATTGAATCAAGCGAAGATTTATTGACTAAAAACTACAAAGTTTATGGATACAGTGGCCTTGTACAATTTCTTAACAACACCCCATTCGAAGGCCAGATAGAAAATTATACGTTCCAAAAGTTTTTGGATCGCATAGAAAATGAAAGTAAAATTGCTTATATGGATGATTGTTTCGATATCTTTCTTGAAGAAAATATTGATAATATGATTATAATTCCAGCTAAAGGTTACAGACCATATTATACTATAATGATACGTGATGCATTTTACCTTAGGAAAAAAATGAGTCATATTTATCAGCAGCTGTATGACGCTGGTATTGTTTCATTTCGTTTTAATTTGCATTATAAAAGGCAAGCAAAGAAACTTCGAGGATCTAACATTGAAGTTCACAAAATAACCATTGATAACTTCCTATTTGCCATTATATTTTTGAAATATGGACTTGCGTGTGCTGCTGCAGCATTTTTATTAGAGCTGTTATTTAAAAGGTTAACTTGTGAAATAAAAATCTGTTCATGGAAGGTGCTGCATTAATTCAAATTAAAATTGTATTGTTGAGTCTTAAACTTTTTAAATAATAAATAAATGTGTGATAATGACCAATTAGTCTCTCGTTTTTCTTTCCTAAATTTTACGTAGATTTATTGGCAATAGTAAAGGTTTAATTGAATAAAAAGCCGAGTATAGTTAGTGGGGAACTCGACCGAAGTTGTACAACGTTGTTAATGATGGTGAGTTTGCATATAATTCTAGTTATTGACTTTTATATCAACAAATAGAAATCGGTGCTTCTTAAGACGTATTAAAATTATAAACTTCAACTAAAATTATTTATTAAAATTAAATTCAAATTCAAATTATATTAAAATTTAATTCATCAACTTGACTGGTTATGTTAAGGGGATGTCGGACTAAAAATTGACGGTCACAGCACAATGTGTATGTTTCGCGATTAATAGTATATTACGCTACAAGGGCAGAAAGTTGAAATCCCTGCACTGCGCGACATGATGCTTGAGGCGAAGCCGAGTTTCAGGGCGTACATATATATTTATTTATATATATTTATATATATTTCTGTAACGTATACTATTTTTCTTTATAGCCGGTCGAAAGTACGTTTAAATATTCACTGCTAATTATTATTAAAAACCTTCCAGCTGACAGACCGCTGATTTTTATTTTTCTGTTTCTCTCGTACTTACTTTACTGGTTGCAATGTCTGCATCGACATTCGCAGCACGAGCGAAGCGAGTACTTGGTATGAATATAACAAAATATGTACATATATTTTGGTGTATATATACATAGCAGCTATGAGGTTACGTACGCTTTCGCTGTACAGAGAGCGTAAAAAAAGAACAAAAGAACAGTGCACAAATCCAAGACTTTCTGCACTGAAATCGGTGCGGGATATGCGTACTTTCGACCGCGGTATAAAGAAAAGATATTTACTTTGCAAATTTACTTAAAAAAGCTGTGTTAAAATATATTAAAAATATTTTACAACATATGAAAAGTTAATAAGGCTACTACATTTGTACGAAATTATTCTGTTTTTATATACACCATAAGCCTGATTGTACTGATACATCAGATGTCTGAATCGTACTCGAAAGCCGCTATTTAAAATGTTTTAGATCTTGATTACAATCGTACTACATACGTATAGCTTTTATACAGAAAATTTCAACATTTATTAGTCACTACAAAACTTTCGCGGATGATCATTAGAGTTAATCATAATTTGACTACAAATTTTTTAATCAGTGCAGTCCAACAGACAAAATTAGTGTAATAATTTTTTATGTATCTGGAAACAGCTGAGAAAGTTCAGTAAACTATAATTTGAAAAATCAAAGATGATAATTATTGTAATCCTGATTACTTTTGTCAAGTAATATTCCGACAAGTAAACGTGTATAAAATAATATCGCTTTAAATGTCTAATGTTACTATAATTGTATCGTTGCTCATAGAAGTAACTGTACGGGTAATTTGCTTAGAAAAATACGTAAATACTGGTCAAAGTAATTAAAATAATTTTCAAAACCTCTATAGTCAAACCATTCAATAACGAACAGCAGAAGAAATATAATATACCTTTCAAATGTCATACTTGAAAACGCTTTAAAAAGTATGTTAATAAGACTACGATATTTGTATAAAATTATTCTTTTTTTTTACACATCAGATGCCCTTCAGATTACTTCGAAAAGTACTTGTGTAAATGATATTTTTTCGGTAAGTAGGATTTAAGAAAAATAAATAGGAATTTAAAAAATGGATGTTTGTCATTCCAGAAACAGCTGTACAAAAATTGTTTTTGGGACAATCAAGAATTAATAATAGTTATTGGAAATTTAGAATGTCAATATTTTCTACATACTAAAGCCGTAATATTGCTTGCATTAGAAAAGTCAGAAAATTTATTGAATTACACAACAGAACAAAAGATTTATAAACTTGAAGTTTCAAATAAACTGTTTAAGCCTTCGCCTGCAAAAAAATTCATTATTTCAAATGCTGATCTTTCCACTTTAGAATTGATACTTCACAAACTGAGAAATTCAATTTGGTGGAATTTATATGGATATTATTTCATAGAAAGCATCGCAATAGAAAATAAGTGCAACGATGCACATCGTGTTTTAAGTCTGATGTGGAAATTTGATATTCTTTATGCTATTTTTGTATGCCGAGGCAAAAATTCTATGGATTTTTATACGTTTAATCCATTTACGGATTATGCAGCTGATATTTGGATAATAAATTCTGTATTTACTGAAGAAAATGGCCATCCCTTTACTTTATTTAAATTGGCATCTACATTCAATTGTAAGTATATATACATTTAAAAAACAATTTCAAATTGATCAATTCTAGAAAATGATGTACGCTAAAAAGGATTTCATATATATTATAATTATAATAAATGCATTTAGGCTCAAGTTTTTTATGCCAGCAAGTCTTTTTTGAGAAAACGCAGACTTTGGGAAAATATCCTATTAAAATTTTGGGAGAAAATCGTTCTGCCACACCTTACGACCCGAATGAAAAAAGTGATTTTAAAATTCGAGGAGCCGCAGGAGAAATGAGTAAAATAATTTTAAACAAATTGAACTCTACATTAAAATTAACTGTTGGCCCTTTTAGAAACAACAACATCATTGACAGTGAAGGTAAAGCACATGGAACATTTAAAGAAGTTTTCGAGGGACAATACGATATCCTGATGGATTACAAATTTAGCAGAGAGGCGTGGAAAAATCAAATCTACGTTAACATTCAATCTGAATTTTGTTTCATAATGAAATACGAAATTTTATCTTTAAAAGAACAAATTTCAAAAGTTATTTCAACAAATAATTTACTCATTTTTACTGTCATTATATGCTTAGGCACCCTAATTTTTACTTGCTGCGTACAAAAAAGCTTTATTGAAGTATGTCTTGAAGAAATCCGATTGTTTGTAGGAATGTCTGGATTGTTTAGCCCTCAATCTCAAATAGGAAAGATAATGTACATCTCCGTGATATTTATTGCTATGTTTCTGAATATGTACTTTCAAACTAATTTAAGCTCATTGATAATCTCACAATCGTATATTTCTATTGAATCGAGAGAAGAGTTATTGGAACATAACTACAAAATTTACGGATATGATGCCCTTCATCAATTTTTTTACGACACACCATTGCAAGGCCACATTGAGTTCGAAGAGTTTGTGGAACGCACGAAACATGCAACTAAAATTGCTTATTTGGATGATTGTTACGATTTTGGGCTCAAACAAGATATTGATAATATTGATAACATGAATATAATTTCAGATAAAGGTTACAGACCATATTATACCGTAATGATACGTAATGACTTTTACCTTAGGAAAAAAATGAGTCATATTTATCAGCAGCTGTATGACGCTGGTATTGTATCATTTCGATTTGATTTGCAATATAACGGCAAAAAAAAGATGTTTCAAAGAACCCGTAATATTGAATTTCAGATAATAACAATTGGTAACATCCTATTTGTTATTATATTCTTGATTTGCGGACTTTCGTTCGCTGCTGTAGTATTTGTATTAGAGTTGTTTTTGAAAAGTTTAACTGGCGAAATGAAAATATTTTCTTGCAAAAACATGAATAAAAGAAGAGATAAAAAGAAATGGTTGATGCAATTCAGGCTGCATAAATAAGAAATTTATATGACGTGTAACATGATGCTAATTAAAGCCATTGATTATGATCATTATTGAAACAGTTGTTTAACAGCTGATACATTATCTTTGTGTTGTAAATTGCCTGTGTGACTAAATAAATTGCAGTGTTCAGTGAACGTTAATTCATTTGCATCTGCCTTCCTCATAAAAGAATATTAAAAAAGTTTTCAACATTCTAAATCTATGAAACAGATCTAAACGCTGGACGTTATCTGGAAAGAAAGACGGACAATTTGATGGAAAGCTCGAGGCTCATTGGTGAGAGAATGAAGGAACTACCTTGCCATTTACAGTGTGGTGTTCTTTTATTGAGCAATATTTTAATTAAACCTCTGAAATTACTTATGATAATTACTTCTTATTTATGCAACAGACAGCGTTCACTAAAAACGTTCAAAGAAGAATATTTAATTTGAGTAAGTAATGAATTTTTATTGTCACGTAAATTTGTAACTGTTGTAGAGAATAAAGGGAGTTAATCAAAACTTAAAGCTTTTTAATAGCAGTTTTCCAGTATCCGATTGAGTCTTATGATAGAGATTTCTAAATAATTTATGAGCTATTTCCAAAATTAAGTACAGTGTTTCAAACCACTTTGTTGATTCTAAATTTTAGTAAATATTAAAATTTGATTTTACATGATTATGCTTTTAGTGCTTTGTTAATACATTTAATATTAGAAAAGCATTAAATTCATAAATTATGTACAAATACTTCTATCATTGACTGTATTCGAAAGCCACTACTTAAAACGTTTTGAATCTTGATTAAAAACATACATACATTATTTTATAGAGAAAATTTCAACATTTAGTAGTTAATAATAAAACCTTGACGGATGATAATAAATTAGTGTAAATTTATAATTTGACAACAAATTTGTTAGTCATAGAATGCGCAGACAAAATACGTGTAATAATTGTGCATCTGTAAAATGCTGAGAAGGTTCAATGAACTGTAATTATAGGATAAAACGAACTAGCCTACGTGACGTTTGATCGAGATTATATGTACGACGAGCCTGGTCGAGATGTAGTATTATAGTATCCGCCCTTTTTGAGGTGGATAGAGCCGCACGTTTAGAGTTCAAAATGAAAATCGTGGGACAGACGCGGCGCTTATTCCGTGGTCTTCATTATTTAAAGTTAGAAAGCACGAAGGGATTAAATTGGGACGGGCGGGGAAATATGCGGATGGAACTCTCGGCGAGGCTCTTTGAGATTCATACTCGTGCCTACTGCTCAGAGAAATATCAATTTTTCATTTCGGAAAAACCAGCTTTTATCGATTAATCGATAAAAGCAGGGAACGGGTGCAAGAATAAAAATGATAAAATATAATTAAGCACGTAATTTAAATGTCTAATTAAATTAAGTAGATAAGCCCGACCTCGCAAAGGCGTTGTTGTCAGAAGTAAATGTACAGGGTAGATTATAAAAATTTGCAAACACCTTAGACTTTTGACAACATCCTGCGGCGAGCTCGATGGTATCCATATCTACTCCTGCTAATGCAGCAATTAGCGTTGCAGTATGTTTTGTGCTATAAGCTTAAAACTATCTTGTACCTACACTCGCTTCTACTGTAAGCAGAACTTGATCCATACATGCAAAATTTGAGAAAATGCATTATTCATGATTAAATTCATGTACGTAGTCGTTTCGAAATTTTTAGAATAAAGAAAGCCATGTTATAGCTGGAGAACCAGAAATTAAAGGTCCTGCCAGATGAGTAACAACTATCTGACGGGACGGAAGCGAAAGAGTGCTTTGGATTAGATTTCGTTTTTCCTGCGGTAATTCTGAAACATGTTTTTAAGTGTCTTTTAGAAAACCTGGCTTTTTTCCCTTTTTACCGTAAAGCCAAGAAAACAAAAGATTTACCATTTCTGAAACGTCCAGTCGGAACACCGTATAGCCAAATTCAGAGTGTAGATGACCGAAATTACATGGAATGCATATATAGTATATACTTAGTTTAATATATAGATTATATATTCCTGCATTGAACTCAGCTCAAAAAAATTTTCTCCGAAAAATTAAAAATTCTGGCTAATCTCGATAATTTTTGTCAAATGATGTCCAGACAAGAAAATTTGTTTTTTTACCGTTGCACCCACAAATAACCGTAAAATAGATTTCCTTAGTTCAGAAAAATCCATAAATACTGGGGAAAGTCATTAAGTAATTTTGTAAACGGTATAGTTAAAGCATGTATTATCGATCATGCTACTTTCCTTTAAATTTTACTTTTGACTACGTTCAACGGAAGAAATATTTACTTGCAAACGTATTTACTGAAAAATTAAAAGTTATTTCAAAGAATTATGTTATTTATAGTTATGTAAAAGCATGCTGGTAAGGCTACGTACATATTTGTGCGCAATCATTCTTTTTATTTACATTACGGATGCGTTTCAAATTACTTCGAAAAGTACTTGTGTAGATAATACATTTTCGGTAAGTAGGATTTCAATATCTAAAAAATTAAATAGCATTTTATAAAAAAGATGTTCTTTTACACCAGCAACAACTGTATAACAATTGTTTTTTGGACAATCAAGAATTAATAACAGTTATTGGAAATTTAGAATGTCAATATTTTCTACAAACTAAAGCCATAATATTGCTTGCATTTGGAAAGTCAGAAAATTTATCTAATTATGCAACAGAACAAAAGCTTTACAAACTTGAAGTTTCAAATAAATTGTTTAAGCCTTCACCTGCAAAAAAATTCATTATTGGAAATGCTGATATTTCCACTTTAGAATTGGTACTTCACAAACTGAGAAATTCAATTTGGTGGAATTTATACGGATATTATTTCATAGAAAACATCGCAATAGAAAATAAGTGCAACGATGCATATCGTGTTTTAAGTCTGATGTGGAAATTTGATATTCTTTATGCTATTTTCGTATGCCGAGGCAAAAATTCTGTTGATTTTTATACGTTTAATCCATTTACGAATTATGCAGCTGACATTTGGGTAACAACTTCTGTTTTTATTCAAGAAAATGGCCATCCTTTTAATTTATTTAAATTGTCATCTACATTCAGTAGTAAGTATACATACACTTAAAAAACCGTTTCATGTCGATCAATTATTATAGAAAATAATGTATATATATTAAACAGGATATTTCATATTAGATGAAATATCTTAAGCCGTCGCGGTAAAGCACCTTTTGAGAGCACAAATAGAGCGACGTTAAATAAGATTTAAAAAAAATTATAAATATAATAAATGTATTTAGGCTCAAGTTTTTTATGCCAGGAAATCTTTTTTGAGAAAACGCAGACTTTGGGAAAATATCCTATTAAAATTTTGGGAGAAGATCGTTCTATCACACCTTACGATCCCGATGAAAAAAGTGATTTCAAACTTCGAGGGGCCGCAGGAGAAATCAGTGAAATAATTTTGAACAAATTGAACTCTAAATTAAAATTAACGATTGGCCCTTATAGAAACAACAACAACATTGACATTGACGGTAAAGCGCATGGAACATTCAAAGAAGTTTTTGAGGGAGAATACGATATGTTACTTGATTATAAATTTAACAGAGAGGCGTGGCAAAATCAAATCTACGTTAACATTCAATCTGAATTTTGTTTCGTAATAAAAAATGAAATTTTATCTCTAGGAGAACAAGTTTCGAAAGTTATTTTTACAACTAATACACTAATTTTTACTGTCATTATATGCTTAGGCACCCTAATTTTTACTTGCTGCGTTCGAATGAACTGTATTAAAGTATGTCTTGTAGAAATCCGATTGTTTGTAGGAACTTCCGGAGATTTCCACCCTCGATCTCGAAAAGGAAAGATAATGTACATCTCCGTGATATCTGTCGCTATGTTTCTGAATTTGTATTTTCAAACCAATTTAAGATCATTGTTAATCTCACAATCGTATGTTTCTATTGAATCAAGCGAAGATTTATTGAAACATAACTACAAAATTTATGGATATAGTGGCCTTCTACAATATTTTAACAGCACCCTATTCGAAGGCCACTTTGAACACTTGGATACGTTCGAGAAGTTTGTAGGTCACGTGAAAAATGAAAACAAAATTGCTTATTTAGATGACTGTTTCAACATTTGGCTTGAAGAAAATATTTATAACATGCATTTAATATCAGATAAAGGTTACAGACCATATTTTACTGCAATGATACGTGATGACTTTTATCTTAAGAAAAAACTGAGTCATATTTATCTGCAGCTGTATGACGCGGGTATTGTATCATTTCGATTTGATTTGCAAAATAACGGTAAAAAAAAGCTGCTTCAAAGAACTAATATTGAAGTTCAGAGAATAACAATTGGTAACATCCTATTTGCCGTTATATTCTTGAATTGCGGGCTTATATTTGCTGCTGTAGGATTTTTATTAGAGTTGTTATTTAAAAGGCTGGCGAAGTGAAAATATTTTCTTGCGACTTGCTAAAAAATTTGAAAGTAAACAGAAATTGTTGATGAAACTCAGACCGGATAAATAAGAAATTCATATTTTTAGAATTCTGTGTAAAAATATTAAAAGGATTGTAGCTACTAATTTTGACTACTGTTAATCAGTCTTTTATCGCCAACGTTTCGACTGTAATTAGGACGCTTATCAAGGCTTAATGTCAAGAGAATGAGCAAAATTTTAACAAATCCAGTCTTATCGGGCTTTTCAAAATTGGATTTATAATTGGCTCGCGCGTTCAAGAGTGCGACCAAGCCAGCTCATTAATCCGCTCAAGAATTTGACCGCCGGCAGACCCGAATATCGGAGTGTCTACGAGCACAGTGTGCGCACCTCGCACTTGGTAATTACATTCGTGATTGCCTAAAGCGGGGGTATTCTACACGTTTTCGTCTTGCGACCTACACGGCGCTTAATACTATTGATTATTCTTTTGCTTAAAAATTATGTCGCACAAATTTTGTTGTTATAGAAACAATAGCTAAGCATGTTTAACAATTGTGTTTTGAACTGTTCGTGTGACTAAATAAATTGCAGTATTCAATGAAACACGATAAAGTTCATTTGCAGCTCCTTTTCTTATCAGCGCCCTCGTCCCTTCAATCCATCCATGTAACTTTTATAAATGCAACGAGAGTTGCAAGTCGCTGCAAGCACTTTTTACAGCGCGATAAAATTCATCAATTTCGACAAATCCATCTCAACGACCAAAACTAATTCAATAAGTAACAACGTTCCACTGCAAATAAAAGAATATTAAAAAGCTTTTCAACCCAATACATTAACAAATCCGTCATATCGCTTCGGTATACAAATCGTCCGCAGAATGTAAACACGCAGAGTGCGTGCACCGAGGTCACTCGCTCGCGAGAGAGCATCGGCGCTCATTGAGAAAAATGACGGCGCGCTCGCCGCTATCATCCGCCGGGGAATCCCCGCGCCGAAAGGACGGAGCGGCGTCCAGCGGCGACGTTAAATTGGCGCGAGCGCCCAGGAGGGAGCGAGGCGCCGGTGACGGCACAAGGACTGACCCACTTCTTCCGCGGACGCGCGGAGTCGCCCGACGTGTCTCGCTTCGTTCATCGACGGGGCCACACGGAGCTGCTGCTCCTCGCTTCCCGAGTGCAGGCGCGTTTTGAGGAAAGTCGAATCGAGCGATCTTCGTCGGTCTCTCGCTGCAATTCATTTTCTCGTCGAATCCCGCCAAACGCACGCGGCAACGAAGACCAGCGCACTCTTGCGTAACTCCGGTGACGCATCGACCGTAACGTCTCTCGAGATACGTCGGAGAAAATACGCACACCACGATAGCCATTGATAACGAAGCGCGCTGCGACGATCGTCGCTGCATTTCAGTACGTGTTGTTCTCGGCGATAGCTATCGAGCGTCAATTGCGTTCTAATCAATTCGCAGCTCGAGAAGCGGCCGCGATCGACGGCGGATCTTCTTGCGGTGGGTAATTAAAAATTGCCCGCGGCTCTCGAGCTCGTCGATCGGGCGGGGATCCGAGGCGTGCGGGACTGTTTAGGATGCAGTTCGATAACCGGATAAATCAGAGGTCAGGTTTTGTATAAAAGTTTCTCGAGATTGCAGATAAATTGCTAGCGACGGCGAAATTCTGCTTGAAATTAAAAAGATGTATTTTTAATGCTTCTGGTTCAATCAGATTCATTGAACTCGGAAAACAGCATTGAAAATAGCGTATTATTGACGCAGATTCCAACGAGCAATCTTCTCGCGCATTATTAATACTTGCTTTTAATTTCGTGCAAGTCGATATACTCTTACAAAATAGTCACCGATTTCAGAAATGTACGTCGACGCTAAAATTGTGCCAGCGCAATTACAGCGATTCTAATATCTAAATCGATTTTTATGCTAATCGTCGTATAATACTTGTTTAAATATTCGCTCTAAGTAGTAATATCGCATGCGCAATCAGCAGATTATCTTTTATAGCTACGATCGAGCGCTGCGGATCAGATAGCGACTATCTTCCTCTACGAAAAGAAAAAGGCCACGCTGAAAACACTCGAGGTGCACGAGGAAAAGGTTGTTGCACTCCCGGCGACAAGAAACTATATTGACCGCAGCGGAATTCAGGGCCGCGCTGAATGACGAGCGCAATATTATCGCACCGGTAAGTAAACGCCCTTGGCACTGAGGAAGTCGAAGCAGGGGCAATTACCCGACTTGATTCAAGTGTGAAAGCAATTGCGCGAGGGGGGGGGGCTCTCGAGAAAGCGAAACTTTGGGTCTTTTACTTTTTGGGGGCTTTATGTTCGAGGGGATGGCGATGTGAGGAAAATGGTTTTGATTGCCGGCGTCGACGGAGGGAATGCTTGCAGATTTGTGTTGATTGGGTCGTTTAATCATTTTTAAGGAGGTGATTGCGTAACTTAGCTTAGAAATTATGTAGAGAAAAGTATTTTGTTTAGAAAAGCAGATTTATTCTTTTGAAGTGGAAAAATCGTTGTCTGGTCAGACAGAAACTGTATGATATTATATGCGATAATCAAGTATAGAATTTGTGTTGTCTGGTAAAATATAATGAAATAATTAATTTGATTAGATTATTTTCATATGCATGAAACATCTTTGTTTCAAAATTCAATAACTTTAATTTTTATCGTTAAGTTTAATAATGCGATAACATTGATTTAATTAATTTGCAATTTTAACACAATTAATACAAACTATAATATACGTAAACTAATAATTTAATTGTTCATGTTAAATATTTTATAATCGTTTTACATTTAAGCGGTAGAAAAATTTTTCTTAAAAATTTTAATTAAAATGAATCTTTATTGGAACAGTTTATTCTGTGTTTCAAATTCTGCGGAGAAATTAATTTGAACCAGCACCCGTATATTTTAAGTTTCAAAAAGAAAAATTACATCTGATTGCTTTCAATTATGCGCAGTGAATAATGTATAATGAATTATTATTAAATAAAAAATTAATGAGCAATATTTTTACAAGGTAAGCTTGTCTCTTATTTAATCGCGGAACGTGCTTTTTACTTGTACAATAAATTCTACCAATTCTTGAAAAATTATGTAAAATTGATTATTTCCACATTTGTAATTATATTTACTTCCCCCCCCCCTTTTATACGTGAGCACTGAGAAGGAGTAGAAAGGAAAATTTTAGAATTCGGATTATTAGAAAATTTCAGAAATCTTTTAATGTATTCGACCAAACGAATGAGCAATTCAAATTTACTCATTGAAATTTCGAAAAAGTTTCAAAACCGAGTTCGATGACCTCATCAGAGGTCAGAGTCTCATAAAAGTTCGAAAGGCTGCAGATAAACTCGAATCGACTGCAGAACTGAAGTTAAAATTAAAAAGAGTTCAATGAATTTGATATTTAGAATGTATCTAAATCGATAATCTGCTTGACACTTTTAAAGGTTTTTTTTTTAAAGCATTTTCTAGTACGCGCTCCGCAGGTTATTCACCTCCCTTCGTTGTGATGTAATAAAGTATTATTAAACTTTTAGTTCCACAATTTTGCAATAATAATTATTCTAGATTATTCTTGAATCTTGCGAATAAAACTGTTTAAAAGCCAAGATAAAACCTTACAAAACACAACAATGCCGTTTCATAAAAATGATTGATTAACGCAGATGATAAAAGAAACGATCGCTTAGACGATATGTACACAGCGTTGAAAATACTTAAAACGAGAACAAATAAATGGAATGCTTCCATCGTTATCAGTGATAATTTATAATAAATAGTACCTGCTCGGTACTGTAATGGCATACATAAGGTATTGTTTAACTGCAGTTTATCTCCTTTCTATTAAATAACAGATATTGGCAAAGCAACGCAGAGATTTATCGTAGTATTTCTTTTAAAAAGAATTGGTCAACCACTGCCGTCTCTTTAATCGTCAAAATAATTTCACTTTCCAGCGCTCTCCGCAAACTGACTCATAGAACCAAAATGAAACCAAAAAAAAAAAAAAAAACAAAACGAACGCACTCTGCAGGGCCCAGGGACTGTACTTGCGAAGCTCCGCGAAGTAAATGTTGCTGTCCCTGATGCACTCGTCGGACGCTCCCTCGGTGGGCGCGAACGGCCTGGCCAGCAACTCGAGGAGGGTGCTCTCGGGCCTGGGAGCCGAGCCGGCAGCCGCGATCGCCGACAGCAGAACGGCCAGCAGGCCGACGATGCGCTTCATGGTCCGTTCAGCACCGACGCATATTACTGAATGTCAATCGTCCCTATCTCTCTCACTGTCGCCGAATCCGCGGCCGAACCGGCGACTTGTTGGAGAGGCAGCTCTCCGCCTCGTTTCGGAGATCTCTCGCGCGCGCGCCCGGTGTGGATTAATGCGTGCGTCGTATCCCCGCCCGACGAGATAACGACGAGGAGCGCCGAGGCAGCCGACTGCCGGAGAACAATTGCTCGTTCCTTTATATACATCGGGAGTCGCTGTTGCCGCACCGCCTCGGACGTCGCGACTTCGGTGCGACGTTACGTGCGCGAGCCAGTGAACGGGGGCAGCTGGAGAGCGGTCGCGCTACCGACGCCGAAAATTCTGCCGCGCCGCCGCGGCCGAGAATCGACTTCCCCGGGCGCGCGAATGCACTTGGGGCGGAGGTGGAGCGGGCCGAATTGTTTTTCGGCGGATAAAGGCGCGCGGAGAGTGCCGGGCCGCGGTAAGGATCGCTCCCGCGCCCGCTTTTCCTTTGTGTGCTCGGCCGAGTGCGAGTGTGTATGTGCTCGTTCGCCCGAGTTTGCCCGGCTCGGGGGCTCGTTTTGTTTAGTTTTAGCCGACGCGTCGCGCCTTGGCGAAAGCGTTCGGAAAACTTTGTTTACTAACAGCGGATCTAGGCGGGATGTTTATCAATGGGGAGCAATCTTGGTCCGCAAAATTTTACAGCTGCATTTATAGCTTTCGAGTAAAATTCAATCCTTTCAACGATTGCCGAATTCGACATTGTAACGAATGCTATTAACTTAAACAGATCAATATTGCTTAAGCAAAATAATCTGCAAATAAAACATAGCAGAACACTTTCATCGTACATTGCAAATAACACTTTATTATTTGAGGATAAAAAATTCTTAATTTAATCAAGCTGGTTGAATTTCGTTATCCTTTTATTTTTCGTGTAAGAAACTGACGAAAATATAAAAAGATGAACAAGTATAGGTATGGCTTTGAGCTTGGCCGCCTTTCTTAATCACTCGAACTTTCTTTTTTCCAACGTAGCTTATATAAGAAGATGTTTCTCTGTATTTAAATATTTCGAGAGGAAAAACCAGTTCGCTTTGATGCGCATAAGTTGAATTATTCTTCAATGCGTAAAAAATAAGCAAAAAAACTAAGTATGAATTAATAAAACAGCATAAATAGCATATTTCTATAGGTGCAGTGGCTGACTAAACCTTGTGCACATCACTGAGGTGTGCAAAATTCTTTACGTCCTTTCTAATTTTTAAAATTTGTCCTTAGGAATTTAGTGTTTGTTTTATTTCGCTAGCTTACATGTCCTTTAATTAGAAGAAGTAAACATCTGTCCAAACTTAAAGTTCTTTTGAAATTTTTGAAAGTTCTATGTCTAACAGTTTCTGTGACACACATTTCTGTGAAGGAACATGTTTTAAACTAATAAATAGTGTAGAGATTTCTAACGAAATTTATATTACTTAATTACTAAAGAGCTTTTAATAAGTACATGTAAAATTAATAAGTATACCTAAAATCATACGAAAAATGAAATTCATGCTCATAATAATCTATTGCAATAAATTACAAAATTGTAAAAAGCGTGCAGTTGTATATTTTTTGTGTCTGTTTCAAATATAAATTTTTTACTTTTAACACTTATAAATATAATTACTCGCGTATTGTGCAATTTAATAAAAAATGACACTAAATTAGCGGTAAATCCTTTAACAAGTAAAATTGAAACTAATGGTTTTACAAAGAACTGTAAGATTTTTTTTATTTGAATTTTTTTGTAAGAGTATGTAAAACCCAATTTAATTATTTTAATCAGTTTTTAATCAAAACTCGAAATAAAAGAAAAGTCTAAAAAGTATTGTAACATCAGCCGTTTTTCAAATTTTGATCAAGAAAGAAAAATTGAACATTAACGTTGAAAATATAATGTAAAAGTAATCAAAATAATAATGAAGATAATTTTAAAATAAATTAATTTAAAAACTATAAAATAAAATTGTGAATATGTTTTAAAATTAACTTTTTCATTATACTTAGAGGTCTTTCGTACTTAAACTCGATTAAAATATCAATTATGCAATTGATAAATTTGAAAATTTGTATTTTTAAAATGTGTATGTATACCTTCAAAAAAGAGGAATTATTTTAGGAGAAAAATTCTTTAAAAGTTTAAGGATCTTAAATTTCTTTTACTCATGTTCTGGTTAAAATAGTTTGTATTTAGAAAAGGTTATTTTGTATTTGTATACAAAAAGTAACTACAAATACTCTTTGAAAATAAAAACGTTTTAAACCTTTTACTGTACTAAATAATACAATTATTATTTTTTAATTATACTCATTTTATTACATTTGTAAAATTATACATATTTTAATTTCAAAAATTTCCAATTGCATTTCATAATTTTATATAATTTTTCATAAATTAATCTTTTTTTTTTAATTTCATTTAAATTCATAATATTGTTTTTGTTAATGAAATGACAAAGTAAAAATAAAAACTAAATTTCTTTGTATCTTAGGTCTAGCATCTTTCTGATAAGATTATTTAAAACATTTAAAAATTAATATTCATTGTTCTTTTGTAGTAAAATACATTTTAGAAGATACGTTTTTTAATTTTATTTTTCTTCTTAAAGTACACAATTTACTTATGTTGTACTGAAATTCATTGAAACTACAAATATTGACTTGGCAAATCTGTATGTACAATTTTTTTATACATTCCAAGAACTGAAAATAATATGAATACTATTAGCAATAAACAAAACTTATACTCAAAATGGTGTAAATGATCACAATTTAACAAAATCCATTACTTGCAATCAACTTGATGCAGTACAAGGAATGTTCAAAATTTTCTACACTATTTCATGCCAGTAAAATGAAAAGCACTATAAAAAAATTGATTATAGTTGATAGTATCTTTTAAAAAACATAAAAACAATAATTACTGCTGCATGTAATGTCTGCAAAATTCATAAGAAATACAATTGGCATCTAAAATTACCATCCTAATTTTAATAAAGTTTTTTGAACATCTTCAAATACTGCATTTGGTGTTTGTTCACCATCAAAACTATAGACTAGTCCTAATTTTTTGTAATGTTCAATAATAGGCATTGTATCATTAATGTAAGTTTGATGCCTTTTTATTAACGTATCCAAATTATCATCGCTGCGTCCACTTCCTTTAGCTCCTCTATTCAGACAGCGTTGTGTACAAGTTGCTTCACTACACTCAAAAAATAAAACTCCATCAACAAGTACTTTGTCAGACATTTCCTGCAAAATATAAAATTCTAATTTATTCATACTGCTTTTTAAACATTTTTTACTAATGTTTTTATAGCAAATTTTTTATTTTCAACCTATTAATTTTATTTTACGTCTCATTCCTAAGAATTTTATATCATTATCTTACCTTAACTTTGATAATAATGCTTTAGATTAGATTTTAAAAAAGAAATTTTGATTCAGCAATTTTTTATCTTTGTTAATACCACAGATTAAGATGAGCAAACAAAATTTTAATTGCAAAAAAGCTTACTTTGTCAACAAGTGTTTCAAAAGCTAAAATTTTATTGTAAAAGTATTAATACAGTGTACATTCAATGAAAAAAAATTCAATAACTGTACCTGGGTCCAGCCCTGGAGATTATCATCATTCCTAGGGAAGCCATCGATCAAGAATTTGTTATGAGGTGTGTCCGAGTTCTTCATAGCCCTCGCCAATAAGCTACAGGTGATCTTCACAGGTACAATGGTGCCGTTTTTCATATGGGACTCAATAAGATCTCCAAATTCAGATCCTGCCTTGTTGCGTTCCTCGCGGAGCAGATCTCCAGCCGAAAGGTGCACGTACCCATATTTGTCGACGATTTGCTGGCAGATCGTTCCCTTGCCAGCCCCGGGCCCGCCCAGGATGAACAGCACTTGGGGCTTTTTCAACGACATCGCCAGTGTGGTCAGCGCACTTCTCAGCATGAAAGAGTCGAGAACGAAACTACTGTGCAGAGAATCGCTGCGCGGAAGCACTCGCGCGCACACACACACCTGTCTGCGAGCTCTCGTATATACCGACATACACGGCTACGAGCGCCGGTGCGAATACACAGCGATCCGTTGTGTGCCGCAGACTCGTATTATCTCCGATGTTGGCACAATATTACGAGCGTAAGCAAGCGACCTTCGGAAATTTAAGCCTATTCACCGAAGCCCTGAATGTATGCAAGCGCTTTCTTCTTCTTTTCACCGGATAGTGGTACCTTTGTTCAGTGCAGCGTAACATCAGCTGGTCATCCCTTATTTGCCGGGGATAATATCCGACTCGTTCTCGGCTTCGAGCATTGAGCAACCCTTGAGTCGCTTGAAACCTCGAGGATGACACTGACGTTTTTACGTTGCTTTTTACAGGACTAGGTTTATAGATAACCTCTTATTTTTGGCGAGCACTATTTTCTGCCACGTGAGAGCTAATTGCAGACGGTTGTAGTTAGTTAAGGGGGTTTTATACGCTGAGTAAGAAACGGATGCGATAAGCATAAGATACTCGATCTCATCTTTCCTCTTCCTGTCGTTTTATTTATAAATATCATTCGATTCGTTCATTTCCTAGAACCTATATTTTGATTTTCTACCTGAAACTTGCCATTCAATAAACAGCGTCGCTTTTAATTCTAGTTTTACTCAAAATATTTCAATTCCACACTACTCTACACATTTTATTTTTTCAAATTATATGAAAGTTATTTGTATTCATTTCCAGCTACTTAAACTTAAATGAAGAGCCGCTTATTGAGCTTTATAAAAAAATTCAAGACAGCCATTTAATTGATTTAAAAAGCTCGCAATAATAGTCTTTACATTGTACTTACATGTTTACCGAATCATACGGTAGAAAACATAGATCTGGCGGTTCGATGAACACGTGAGTTACCGGCGCATGCTCCCAGCTTAGCATGCTATTTTGAAAATGAGGAAAAAACTGCCTATATAGAGCAATCTAACGTGTCGCAGTCATAGCGTGCTCGTGTTATCGTGTGTGGCTCTGCCTTCACTCCCTCTGATCCCCACGCCTGGTTTTTCAATCCTTTGCAAGCGAGAACAGTGTTAGACGACGACAACGGCGATACTCACGATCGATGCACCTTATGTAATAATAAATAATTGCTCGGGATTTATTTGGAGGAGATGACATGTCCGATGGATAAGAGATCTCTTTAATTGTACGTGAGGCCTATGCTTTAATTGGAAAGAAATAGGCTGTTGCAGTTGCCAATTGTTTGTTAGGTTAATGTACTATAACTTTAGTAGTAGTCCTTTTAAATTTTGTTTTATTTCCACTGTTGTTGCAATATGGTGAATTATGATTAATTGTATATAGGTAGGCTTTTAAAGTAATGCTGACTGTTGCTGAATTTTTTAGAAGCAGGATTAAATAATGAATGTTATTGGAGGATGTCAGCGTTTGACATGCGTTACAAAAATTTTAAATTCTTCAAAACACACATTAAAGTTCAGCAGAAGAGATGACATTTTTGTACATAAGAAGATACATATATCTTGTTCGATTAACTTCATAACCAAAAAGTACAATGAAAACGAACAGTGGAAGCCAAGGCACTGGTGTAAAGAAACTAATTTAACGAATCATAGAAAAAAAAATTGTCTGCCAGTTATATTTTTACAGTCTAATAGAAATTTAAGTATTGCATCAAAAATTGTAGAAAAAGCTCCCTCCAAAATTCAGCCTTATATGAAACTTATGAGAATAGATAGACCTATCGGTAAGCAATGTTGTGTATTTAAATAATTAATAAATATTGCTTCATTTTGAAATTACAGATTTCTTTCTTATGTAGGTTCATGGTTACTATTCTGGCCTTGTGGATGGAGCATAGCAATGGCTGCTCCTGTGGGAGCATTTCCAGATCCTAATATGCTTGCTTTATTTGGAATAGGAGCTTTTATTATGAGAGGAGCTGGTTGTACAATAAATGACATGTGGGACAAAGATATTGATGAAAAAGTAAAATATTACTTTCTCATTCAAATATGACAATTTTAAATTATAATAAAAATAAATTTAAATAAATTAAATATTATTTTATTATATTTTGCAGGTGATTAGAACCAAAAATAGGCCCTTAGTAACAGGAGAAGTTAGTCAAATGCAAGCGTTATTTTTTCTTGCTAGTCAATTAAGTTTAGGACTTTTAGTTCTCATACAATTGAACTGGTACAGTGTTATTCTTGGTGCAAGTTCACTAGGTAAGTTTTACTCTTATAAAAGTAGTAGTAAATTAAACTTTTTTTAATTTAAATTTGTTATACATAATTTAATTGTTGAATACAAGTTTTCTAGAATTTTAAATTAAAAATATTTTCCATAGGTTTAGTAATAATTTATCCACTTATGAAACGAGTAACTTATTGGCCCCAGTTAGTTTTGGGCATGACTTTTAACTGGGGAGCTCTCTTAGGATGGTCAGCAATTCAAGGATCTTGTGACTGGTCAGTGTGTTTACCCTTATACACTGCTGGAATATGCTGGACCATATTTTATGACACAATATATGCACATCAGGTAAAATAATTTAAAAAAAATATTCTCTGCATATTGCTTCAACATATTTTTATTAATTCTACTCTGCAATTTTTAGGATAAAATTGATGATATTTTATTGGGTATCAAATCTACAGCATTAAAGTTTGGTGATAAAACAAAATACTACCTTATAGGTTTTGGTACAACTATGATTTCTAGTTTGGTTCTATCAGGTATTTGCTCAAATCAAACTTTTCCTTATTATACAGCTGTAGGATTGGTTGGTGCACATTTATTTCATCAAGTAAATAACTTTTTATTATTTTAAGTTAAAGTTGACAATAATCTACAATACTCATCTATTTATTTTTATTGTAGCTTTACACATTGGATATCAATGATCCAACCAATTGTGCCAAGAAATTTATTTCTAATCATAAAGTAGGAATGATAATATTTGCAGGCATTGTTTTGGGAAATTTAGCTAAAAATAAATTATCAGAAACAGAGAAATTGAAAGGAGTTGAGAGAAGAAATATTTTGTCAGATGTAACAATTCCTCTTTGATAGACTGTTTCTTGTAAATAAGTAGTTAAAAATTACAAAAAAAAAGATAAGATTATCTTTAAAATTTTGTAAAAATGTTGAGTATGTGATATGAGTATTAGTATGTATTTTATTGTATATATTTTTTGTAAAGAAATCGTACTGATACCAAAGCACATTTCTTTGCAGTGCAAAGTGTAAAATAAAACAAATTAAAATATATAATTAAAAAAATTTTATTTGTATAAAATTTTTTTCTAAAATTAAACAATTTCCATTTCTGTAACTTCTTTAAAAGGTTCTTCTTTTTCCTTTACAATAGTAGACCATTCTTCATTCTCTTTTTTTTCAATTACTTGAATGTCTATGTTTTCATTTAAACAAACTTTATCTATATTTTGCCCATTTGTCTTCTGCTCATCATTTTTTTGTTTTACAATATTGTCTTCTATACTACTAATTATTTTTTTTTCTACTTTCTTAGTTTCTGTTTGTTCCATCTGTTCTTTCTTCTCTTCTCTTTTCTTTAATGCAGCTTCATAAAGTTCTTGTGTAAGCAATCTTGTTTTCATTTTATCCAGGTGTTTTAAACTTGGTAAAGCAATAGCTATATATCCACCATCATGAGGTTCTTTTCTTAATAATTCTGGATCTTCTATAAGTCTTTCATTAACTTCAACAAGTTTTCCTATCATACAGCACTTAATCATATAATTGGTTCCATCACTACAAGTTAGACAGCAAAGATTAGAATTTGACTGCAAAGGCTGAGCTCCATGCTTACTTTTTCCAGATACTTTATTTTTTGTCCTATCTAGCTTATCACTAACTTTATAATTACAACTTTTAATTGTTTTATTTTCTTGAAATATTATATGACTTGGTGCTAAAGTGATCATACAAATACGATTGCTATGTACTAGTATACAAATATCATCACCTGGTTTTAATACATCAAGTTCGTAGTATCGTGTAAAATATTGATCTGTAACTGAAGGAATTCTGCCATCATCAAAATCAACATCATCTAACATATCAGAAGCATCCTGTTCTAATGGATAATTAAATCCTTTCTCAGGAATTTCATATTCAAGATTCATTACAGAATCTTCATCTTCTTCTTTTTGAATTGTTTCATTTTGTTCATCTGTATTATCTAATTTAAGTTTTTTATTTATGTGCTCATTTTCAATATCCTCCCTCTCAGTATCCATTATGCAAAAAGTATTAAGTTTAAATTCTTTGCTCAGCTTTTCAGATATTTAAAAATACTTTTTCTACAGTACGATTAATTATCCAGTTACTTGAGACTTTTCGTTTATTCTTTCTTCTTTTTTTTTTAAAGTCAAACGATTTTGTTTTCTCATATACTCACGCTGAAAAGTAATAATCAAAGCTTATATAACAGTGTACATTGCATAAAAAACAATTTACAAAAGCTTACATTTGCTTTTATACATTTATTAACTTCTGTTTGTAAATCAGTGCACACTCCTAAATATCGTTTTAAAGGGTTCTGTAAAAAAAATAATTTACTATAAAGGAATTTTTCAAATAATGTACTTATTATTCTTTTAAATTTACCTCTTTCTCGCAATCTTGAAATTTATAATAAACTTCGTTACAAACTGAATTATGGCGTGCTAATTGCTGATATTCTCTTGGCATGGCCTTTCTTTAGAAGAAATTTCTCTTTTGGTATTATAGTAGTTTACAACTTAGAGCTTTCAACACAACCTTCTCATAAGCCGTGTTTTTATGGGGTTATGTTATAAATTTATAGAGCGCACGCGCAACTTTGTGAGTAAATTAATTTCAATAAATTTCAATTATTTCAAGTTCTGATGTGATCGAAAGAAAAATTTTTATATATTATATAATCCTTTTGAAAAATTTTAAAATTAATTGAAAATTTTGCAATCGCAAAGAACATCGTAGTAATTCTATGCAAATAAAAATAGCGTATTAGTTTAGTATTATAAGCATGAGTGTATTAAAAATGCATAAATGATAATGAAAATAATTAAAATTTTATATTTTATGTAAAAAAAAATATCAAACTCGATCAAACGCACGTATTTATTACAATAAAATTTAAATTATGTACTTTGCTTTGGTAACACTGAAATTTTCAATAAATTTGTGATTTGCCACGCCTGCATTTAACGCGCAATTTACCGGTCGCCCTTTTGAAAAACAAATCAGGGCATATCAGGTGGACAAAGGACAACACACGAGACGAGCAGGAACTTGTTACTTGTTCTTTCTGTGCCATGATTTCAGCGCTTACGACCGAGGGTATACAATTTGCTTATTTTTAATTCTGTAAGTAGTCAACAATCTTTTATCAATAATGGATAGGCGCAAGCTAAAATCGAAGAACACATTGCATAAACAACTGTATTCTTCGAGTCAGACAGTGGAAAAAACTGTAGCTGATTCGACGAAACTGAACAATATCCCGAAATCTGTAAGCGCTGTCGAGACTTTGTTGACGTCTCGCAAGCGTAAAAACGCAGAGGACGAGGAAAATAAACAGGAGGATCCATCGCTGCGAATGTCTTCTCCGATGAAGCCATTAAACATAAGAAAAAAGAGGCGCAATGAAAGCGACGATGACGATGATGACGACGAAAATTTGGCCAGCCGGCTGACATTTGCTGCTAAAAAGGGAGGAGGTAAAAGTGAGAATGATAAATTTACAAAGCCCCAAGCATCTGAAAAAAAAGACATTGGAAGAAAGAGATTAAATAATTCAGATAAAGATGATAATGAACATGGTGGAGGATCTTATATCAGAGGAGTTTTAGAGGCTTTAGACAGAAGTTCTTCTAGTTTAAGTCAAAGTTCAACTACTTCAATAGGGAAATCAAAAAAATCAAAACTTAGAGGACCGCTATCAAAAATTAAAGTCGATAAACAAGATAGAATTAGTGATGAAATTGAAAAACCAGAAAAATCGAAAGTTGCAGTATCAACATCGGTTCCAAAAAAGAAGAAAAACAGAATATATGATTCGGATACTTCAGAAAGTGATAAAGATGAAATATTATTTACTGATGAAAATATTTCACCTGTTAAAAAAACTAGTAAAAAGGGCAATGTCAAAAGTCCGGAAAAAACTCTAATTGACAAGGGACACAGAAATGATAAAAATAAGAAATCAGAAACATCAAATACCAACAAGGTAACTTCTAAAAAGAAAAAAGGTTTTGAAAGTTCGGATGATTCAGCAAGTGAAAATGGTCAAGAAATGTCCTTTACTGATATGGAAGTCTCTTTAGTCAAAAAGAGTAATGAAAATGTAAATAAAAATAAGAGAAAAACTTCTAAAAATTCAAATGATTCATCTAGTGAAGATAATCAAGAAATGTCATCTGATATGGAAGTTGAAAAAATGGATAAAAAAGTAAACAAAAAAAGTAAAACAAAAGTTTTTAAAGATTTAGCGGATTCAGAAAGTGAAAATAATCAGGAAGTGCCATTTTCTGACATGGATACTTCCCCTGTTAAAGAAAAAAATAAAAAAACAAATAAAAGTTTTCAGAAAGGACAAAATACTAGCTTAAAGGCTAATACTAGCCCTGCAAAAACTTATGACTCTCCACCTAAAAGTTCAAGAGATAGAATATTTGAATCACCTGAACTTAGCCCTTTAAAAAGTTTTCATAGTCCAGAGAAAAATTTTGTAAATACTCGAAGAAAACCTGTTCAGAAACAAACAGACGACAAATTTATTAATTTCCTCAGTGCAGCTGGAATAACTTTATATCCTGGTGACAGTTTACATACTGCAAGTAAGTGCATAAATAATAATATAAATTTTTGAAATTATATTTATATTAAAATCTAAATAATTGCAGGTGATGATCCTAGAGAAATTATTCAGAAGATGAAAGAAGCATTTGTCTTAGGTGGTATTGATATGGAAGAAGTTATGGTTTGTTGGAGTAATTACATAGATGATGAAGAAAATTTAAAAAAATCTCTATTAGAAATAAAAATAGAGACTGATGAAGGTGCAACAGTTTCTTCAAAAGCTGTTTCTCTGGCAAGAATTTTACTTCAAGTTCCTCAAATACAAATTCAAGTTCTTCATAGCTTATTTAAAAAGCTCATTGATGCAGTAATGACAAGGTAAGTAATACATATTAAATGCTATTTTCAAATTATTTTATAAAATTTATATAATAATAACTTTTATGGTAGTGATTCATCTGATGAAGCACCTTGGGCAATGCAGATGTTGCAGCAATTTAGATTCTTAGAAACATTAGTCGATCCTGAAATTTTAATTTCTCTTATAGAAGAATTATTAATTCGTTCTCCAGAATGGTTTCAGCGAGAAATTATTGTATTTATTCCCGATATTGTTACAGATATACTACATCGTTCCACAGCAGAAATGCTAATTAAAATTATGGAAAAAAATAGTGATTTAACCAATATTATTTTAGAATGTATAAACAATTTAATTTTAGGAAAAGATTACAGAGAGGAACTTAGAGAAAAAATATTAGGACTATTGGATAAAGATTTTGATAAAAACACACTCCCAGCAATCACAAGGTATAATTTTAAATAATCATTTAATCTTTAAAATGATTATAAATTTTCTTAAATTGTATTAAACAATAATTTGTAGATTTGTTCTCACTGCTTGTTCTACTGAAGCTATTGCATTGAAATCATTGAAAGCACTAAGAACTGTAGATATGTCACCTAAGCCAAAAGAAAATGTTGATGAATGTTATACCAATCAAACCTTTATGGTAAATGCAATAAAGATGAATATTCAGTTGTTCAAAGAAGTTGCTCAAGCTGCAATTACAGTAATCAAAACACCTGTATCAGAGGTAGTACTTTTGGACATTATATTGTTGATTTTACTTTACGAAACAACTGCAGCAAGGAAAAAAATTGTTGAAGCAACTCTTTACAGTCACATTAAAGACAACTATTATAAAACCAAAATTCTTACATTATTTTATACTGGTTACAAGCAAGTTGCTAAAAATTTTCAATCCACTACTTTAAATTTAGCAATTAATCTTCTAAAATCTGATAATCCTGCACATATTGAATTTGGAATAGAATGGTTACGAAGTATATTTATTAGTCAATCTAATACAACTTACAAACAAAGGGAAGTAATGGAAAAACTTTTGAATCTCATGGGTAGTAAAGATAAAACAGTCAAAAATGCTCTAGAAGTTCTTATTAGAATAGCTAACGACGAAACAGAGCGTAAATATTTACAGCAGCAAGCAGGTTTCCTGCGGTGCTTCTTAGAAAAAATTGATAATTTACAGTTTGATGAAGTTGCAACATTGTATCATTTACTTCATGGACTATGCACTCATTCAGAATTAATTTCCAATGTTTTAAATGACGATTTATCTATAATAATGCAAAAACAATTGTGCAGTTCTAAGGTTGTGTAAGTATATTTCAATTCTTCTAAAGTATTTTATAAAATTTCATTTTTTTAAGCATTTTTTATACTTTTAATTAATAATTTATAATTGAAAATTTATTTAGAACCAAATGTAAAGGTGTTCTTGGTGCAGCAATGGCCATAAAACATTTAGCTGGAAGTAGTGACACAAGTGATCAAGCTTATGATCTACTAAGTAAGTGAAATTTTTTTTTATAACTTTTAAATCTGTAAAGTGTTAATAGAACATTCTTACTTTTTAGAAAAAACTCTCAGTAGTTTAAATGGATGCATAAGGTCACAGGCACTTTTTTATGACCAACTGGGACAAATTATTGCCACTGCAGATAACATAGATGATGAATTTTTAAACAAAATCACATCTGATTTTGTAGAAAACTTTGAGAATGATTGTATAGTAGACACTGTTCCTGAGTAAGTATTAAAAGAAACTTGATTAATAATTATTGATTTTCTTTATTGAATTAACTACTTTAATAATATTAATTCATAAATACAAAAAATTGAATATCATTACTTTTTAGGGGTGTTCTGGTACCGAAATTTGGTTTAAACGATGTTGAATCCGAAGGAAGTTATTACCTTAGTTTTGGAAACGGAAAAGTCGGTGCTTCCGTGCCTGTATTTTTTAAACTTCTTTGTGTTTGTAATTTACGCTTAAAGAGTGATTTGGAAGATATAAATGCAATTTTAGGCTGTCCAATTTTAATGCCTGAAGATTTGGACATGCCTGAACCTTTAACAGCTGATTACATGATTCATTGCATTAATTGGTTTAGGTAAGATAATAAAAATAATGCAACGTTAATCTTATTTAGACGTTAAAATTTTGATCATTGAAACTTTTAGGGAGATAATCAGCGGATTTGTAACACAAGAAGAAGTTTTATTACGAGAACAAGTTATAAAACGGTTAGAAAGTTTAATGACATTACAGGGTGAATTCGTAACAATGGTAGCAATGTGCGAAAGCAGATATCAACCACCACCTTGCTATTTTCATCATTTTCCTACACCACAATTTGTCAGAGTAGATATGAAAGCAGGTAAAAAAGCAGGTAGAAAAGGCAAAAAGAAAAGTAAACAAGATAAGAGTGATTCTATCGTAAATAAATCTGTAATATTACCTGAATGGGAGAATTGGGAAATAGGATCTGAAATGACCGTTAAAAATCCGGCGTTCTTCAGACAATTTGATACAAAAGTAGATACATGAAAACATGTTTACTTAAAAACTTCAATTCTTATATTAATTTATTAATTCAAATATATTTTTCAGATAATACATCTCTTAGACGTGGATATGAGTATACATTCATCCCAGAAGTCATCTGATAATATTACGGTAGCTCAAGTTTGTTTCATAGTAAAAGAACTTTTAGGCATGTTTCAAAATCAATCTTCTGAAAGTTTTACGCGCGACTTAATTCAACTTTTACCAAAGATTTGTGCCAAATTTAAGAAACTTATTGTCGATTTGAGACAAAATGACAGTGCTCATGAAAAAGAAGCAGTTAGATTATTGTTATGTCTTCTAAACACTATTTTTAGTTGGAAACACTTCGAAAATGCCAAATATAATACCTTATTACGAGGTATATATTAGTTTTTTATCTAAAATAATGTGAGATATTGATAATAGTTAGTCTTATTTTACAATTTTAATTTTAAAATTTATACCATTTATTATGTAAATATTAAAATTTTATTTCAGATGGTCTTAGATCTCTTGCAAGTATGATGAACGAGTCAAGTGCTTTGCTAAGATCTTGCAAAGATCTTGTCGCTGAAGCATATAAATATTTCGAAACGATATCTGACATTGCGACGGAGATTTCGCTTGCCGTTGCATTTGTAAATATGTGTAGTTGTTTGTTAAAGCTCTCTCAAAGTTTTAATGAACAATCGAAAGATAGGCAAGGTAAAAAAAATTTTGCGTATTAGAAAATTAAAATCTAAATGAATTTATTAATTTTTTTTTTTAGCCAAAATGGCTCATGGTTTTTTGTGCCTTGAATGGAGTAACGATACTCAAGGAGCTCAGTACAAAGCAGCTATCAAGGAATTATTAAAAGTTTGGATAGAGAATGAAACAGATCCCTTGAAAACGATAAATTCAGTTTTAGAATGGTTGCCTGAAGAAGCATCTTCACTCGATCGTCCATCATCTAGACTGAACAGATTACCGTCGGTAACGAAGATCAATTTTCATATGCTTTTAAAGCAACTATTTACTGGTCTTGTTAAAGGAATTGAGATTTCATTAAAATCAGTGGATAGGTAAGTTAACAATAATTAAATATTTTTATCTAATCTCAGTTATATTAAAAAATAATATACTTTTTTATTCACAGAGATCCCGAAAGAATTCGAATATGGCTGGACGTTGGTTTCTGCTTAGATAAGATGGCAAATATTTGTAAAAATAATAAAAATACAATGTACTTGATACTCTTCCTTCGATACACAACAATATTGTATCAAATGCTTTTAACATCTGGTATGCAGCTGCTAGAAGCAAATATAAAGTACCAAACCGAAGATGTTTTGGGTGTCATAAAGTTATTCCAAAGTATGACTTTTCTTGAATAAAAACAATAATTCATTACTAATTACACGGGCGGTCAGAAAAAAAAATTGTATCCATACTAGAAGTGTGACTATTTTTCATATGCATTTTACTCGCTGAATATAGATCTGACATTACAATCACTCTTGTATGTCAAGATTTATTAATGGTTTGCAGAACAACTAAAAAAATAGTTACACTTCAGAAAAAAATACTTTTTTCTTATTTTGCATGCCTGCACTATATCCATAACAAAAATCCATAATTTGACATTTAATTTTAGGATCTGGAAGATTTTTGCGAGATATTTTCTGTTCAGCTAGAAAAGATAAAAATGTAGCTCTTCTAAAGTTAATACCTGTTGCCAAATCAAAACGAGAAAAATTTATATACAGAGTTAAAGGAATTTTGACTGCAAATAATTCCATTGGAGCGTTTTGGATGGGTAATTTGCTTAACAAAGATTTAGATGGCGAAGAAATTATATCCGAGGTAAAGAAAATAAAATTTAGTTTTAAAAACTTAATAAATGAAGCAAACTTTTAATTACTTTTAGACATCTGAGGATGTAACGACGAGTTCAGATGTAATTTCAAATGAAAACAATACAGATGATGCAGGATCGGAAATTTTCAATAGCGA
Source organism: Ormyrus thymus (assembly GCA_035582935.1). NCBI lineage: Eukaryota > Metazoa > Arthropoda > Insecta > Hymenoptera > Ormyridae > Ormyrus > Ormyrus thymus. The sequence goes on from JAWWEM010000027.1 coordinate 13,998,543, forward strand.
TTCTGATGAAGTAATTGAAGATGACGAAGAATGATGATGAAAAATAATGTTTTATATATAATTTTTTAATTTAATGAAGTTAAAATCTTGTTATACATTATCTTAACTTCAAAAAAGTATATAAAAAGAGATTAGTTTAATTATATGTTAATTTACAACTTCAACAATTTTCATTTTATGTAAAATATTAAAGTTTAATTTATATTTGTAACGTAATAAAAGTTTTTGTATAAAAATAATTATATTACATTATTTTACAATTGTCTTAGGCACGTTCTCAGTCCAACTTGTTAGTAAACGTTTGACGTTTCCAAGTTTCGTCAGGTTCCATTGATTCTTCAACAAAAGTTATAGTATTGGACGTGTCAATTAATATAACTGTATGAGTTCTTGTTCCGTATTTTTCTTTTTCATGTTCAACAAAAATAGAACTAAGCTTTTCACATGCATCTGGAAACCGCTTTTCTAATACAGGATCTGGTAAGTGACTGTAAAAAAGTTTTCTTTTACTATTTTATTAATAAAAGGAATGAAAAAATAATACAATTAATGCCAAACTAACATTAAAAATTTTTTAAAACTAATATTAAAAATTGATACCTTTTTCTTTGCTTCATAAAATGAATTATATTTTCTACTAGTTCTTCTTGTTGATCAATTGATGCATGTTCAGTAATTTTTTGGAACTGCTCTTTTCCAGCTAATACTTTTTGATAAGGTGTTTCTATGATACTGTTTCCAAAACCTAAGATGTTATCTGTCATTTGAACGGGCCCACCATAATCTTCCAAACTACTCAGATAATAAACTTCACTATTCCTGCATAAAAAAAATATTTTAATTTTAAAAAACTTTAACTTTTTAATCAATGATTGTAACTAATTACCTTAACTCAATCATGACTAGATTAAAGGGATTATAAGCTTGAGTTTCCTGATTATATTTGTGCAAGTCAAATGCATGATCTATTGTAGATTTTGAAGATGTCAAATAATCTCTAATTAAAAAGCCCCGACCTTTTCTATCTGTGGATTTTGGTCCACCGTGTAAATTCAAAATTACTCCAATCCTACCATTTTTTGTATTACATCCTAGCCATGTTCCATTTTCTCTTCCAGGTTCCATATCTGTACCTACAGTTAGGTAAAGTATTTTCAAACTTTTTTTTAATGAAATAATAGAATTTTAAATTTTATTTTGTAAATTTACCTTTAAATTTAAATTAGTAAAAAAAGTTTAAAAATAATTTTGAATAAATTAATATTTAATAAAAGATTTTAAAATTAACATAAGATTTAAAATTTTAATTTAAAAAATTAACCTTTTAAATTACTTTATACTGTTTTGTTTACAAAATTATATAATGCAATGAAACAATGAGAAGCCAGTTTACACAAAAGCTCTAATTGGAAATTTTGCAGCTGCAATTTAAAAAAAAAACAGCAGTATCAACCTATCTGCACATCAAATATTGTCTAAATCGCCAAAAAAATTTTGTAAACTCTCACCTCCAAGGCAGTCAGGATAACCCTCCCAGTAGTGGGCAAGTTTAGCTGGCCTGGCGTAATACTCATCCCTATTAGCAGTAAGGATGAGCTTGTAGCCGCCGCTAGACGGGTTAGGATTCCGGTAAATAAACAAGATGCACATGATATGTTACAGGAAACTCTCTCGTCGTCACCGAATAATTGCCGCAGCAGTTGCTGCCTCTCGAAGCACTTTCTTAATACTGCTGTCGACGTCGAGCGCTGTCACTTCGTCATTTCGTAAATAACAAAGAGAAGTAAATCAGCCAGTCATCTTTTCGGAAGATAAGTGGGTCGATGCGTGCAAATTGATACCAGATAAGGGTGTTTTGTTGGAGACATGGACGCTCCCGATTACAGACCTCCTCTCCTCGGGGCCATCGAACGCTAAGTGAAAAGATAGCTGCGAATCAGCTGATGCAAAACATTGTTGACAAGCTGCGCCTGCGCGTCACGCCGCGCTGAGAGCCGTTTTTCGAAAAGCCGCAGCTGCTTTTATTATTTAATGTTGTGACAGCAAATGCCTACGTGTGACGCTTTATAAATTAGATTTCACTATTTATTCCGTAGTCACGTAGACTGTTTTTCCACAAAGTTTTTGGCCTCCTTTTTGTAAAGATATCGAAACTTCCGATTAAAATGCGGCGAAATTCCGAAATTATACAATTGGAGGATGATTTTAATTAAGATCTGAGTTTTATTTAATTAGTATTAAATTTGTGAAAACTTCAAATAAATAATGCAGAAGTCAAAGTCCAGTGTATTTTTAACCACGTTAGAAGGTCATCTTTAGAGATTAAATATCACCAACTTTTATCTCGTGTATTTTCGGTGATTTAGTAGATGAGGATAAACTTGTTTGTATTCATTGCGATATGACATAGATGTACTTACGAAATAAATGGATTTGTACTGTCATCAACTGTCTTACTAAGCAGGATACTTGTCCTTAGTGTTATTCACAAAATTAAAAAACACTTTTGTTTTCTCTTGTTTCCTCTTCACAAAGAATTCTGCATATTGAACTAAACAATTGAAAAATGAATGTAAAAAAGTAGTACAATGATCAGTTATTATAGTTTTACAGAAAATATAAAAAAATTTCTAAATTAAACTCTTCCGAACGTGTTGTTTTATTTGACAGCAAATGTTTACGAGTGCGTTACGAAATAACGATTCCACGTGCATGTGCGGGTAGAATTTCCTGCCTAACCAAATAAATAATTATCTTAATCATCTGCAGCAGTGAAGTAAGATTAATAATTTATATTTGTGAAACAATTTGCTATGCATGCACCATAGAATGTGTTTTTTTTCTAAGAATCACTTGTTTCCACCTGGTTGGTAATCACTTTTTCAGATTCTGTAGTGGCAATAAAAGCAGAGTGATGACATTGAATCACTGCTTTGATGAAACAAGTTTAAAATTTTACTCCGTTTTTGCAAGGTTGCAGAATATGAGTGTAATGCGATCATGAATGAATCCGAATCGTCATAATTCGCGAGTATTTGAATCTTGAATTCAGGAAATACACATGAAATATGGAAAAAATGGATTACTGGTTAAAATTGCTTTAAAAGAAAAACAAACACAAAATTAGCGAGGTCTTTAATTTTTTATTAATGATGCATGGTAACTCTGAAACAAAATTCATTATTTTAGTAATTAGCCATGTTTTAAAGTTAGAAACTTTTTCAATACATTTTTTATTTATTGAAATTTTACCCTTGAATAAATTGGTAAATATTGTTACTTAGGAATTCGATTGATAAAATAAGATATTAATGAGAATAAATTAATTTAATCCAATTAATTTTCTAATAGTTACCAGTAACCAAATAAGGTAATTATATACATATGGATATTTTAATTAATAATGTTTTATCAGACTCTCTTTATTAAAAAAAATACTAAAATCAAATTTTTTTTTTAATTTTTTCGAACTTCTTGAATTTATTCCGATTTTATTTTTAGATAGTTAAGCGCAATATGTTTTATTAGTCCGTTGCTTTAGTAAAAATTTATTCGTGTGCCAACTTTAAAAATCTTTATATGCTTTCTCTCCTGATTATTGGTATAAATATCTCATTAGCAAATCACATTCAGATTTAAAAAAGTGTTTTATGTTATCTAAAAATAACGTTAAAAAATGCAGCTAAAGTTCGAGCGCTAATTGACCGCAGGTCTACCAAATTGAATATATTTAAATATACCGCTTTTTTATAAGTTTATTTATTCGAATATTTTTATATGCTATATGGGTATACATATTTCATTATGTTGAAAATTAATATAATATATAAGAGTTTAATTTAAAATTGCGTTTATAAAAAAATATTTTAAATTTAAGTGATTTCCGGAATAAATCGAAACTTTTAAAGTTTGCTTTTTAAAAAATAAAAATTTTTGCTACGTGAAGACTTTTAATTTATAAAAAAACATGTAACAATAAATGATTTTGTATTTCATATTATTTTTAGTGCTGATTTGTAAAGCAATATTTTTTATTGGCCTTAAAAGTTTAAATGTAGAAAGAATATAAAATCATCAATGTAAATAATCATTAGATTTCACTTTTGTATTACAAAAATTAAATTTCTATGATCTATATCTTTCTTCAAATTATTAAAATATCTTTATCTGAATGAACTTGTAAAAAAACTTGAACTTAATGATGATTTTAATATTTTCCAACATTTGTATCTTGAAAATAGCCGTTTTTCTTTAAATAATCTAAAGCCTCTTCGATGAGAAAAAAGTTTCACGTGCATGATGTCAGCATATGTAAACCAAATTCGACATTGAATGTGTCATTGCACTTGCCTCTTTCAAAAACGTTCAAACATTCACTAATGTATTTTTTTTTACAAGTTAATTAAAAAATGCAGTACATCTTCAAAACAAGTAAACACAAATCCAACAAGTTAACAACGCAAGAATATTATTTAATTTGTCTCATTACAGAAGATGACATTCAAAAGAACTCTCGGTCCCAATCTCCTGACGCAATCAAACAATGGGATGCATAAATCTGCAGATCATCCAACTTTTAATAACCGCTCAAATTCCACGAACAAACAAATTCCGAAAAGCCGTTGCACCATAAGCAAGTCCGATCACGCCCGAATATAGACTGTGAACCGGAAGAGAGCCAAGCTGCCCCGCGAGCGAACAACAAAAAAAAAGGACGAAATCCAGCCGAATCTGAAATTCCATCTGGCTTTCCTGCTCTCTCAGATTCGATGAAACGACCAATAATGTAATTAACTCAGCTAGGAAGCGTCCCGTCGCGAATACCAAGTGGCCGCGCGCGCCAAGGATATCAAGGAGAGCCGGCGGCGCTCGCAGCGCCCGGCGTATTTATATACGCAACTACACCGGTGCAAGCTCTCGCGGACTCCTGCACTCGACGACCGCAAGCCCGAGCGACAGCAACGCTCTTCGCAGGTATAATTCGCTTTACTATTCTTTCGCTTTATTTGAAGCGGAGTTCGAAGACCTGCCGGGGGACGCTTTTTCGGAAAGTATATATTCAGGCAGTTAGATTGTTTGTGATGGTTTACAGTATTGTGTTTCGAGAGTGAAGTTTTTGTTCATTTAAAGTACGCCGTTGAAACCAATTCGCGTCGTAGTCTGAATGTAAATAAAACTATAAATATACGTTTATCGGCCCGCTTCAATAATCGAGGCGTTATAGAATTGAAATAAAGTTTTAACGGAAAAAAAAATGACAATTTTTCTTTTTGTAAAATGCAGGAGGGATTGGAGAAGGGGCCACAACTATGAGCAATGCGAAGCTGAGGCTTGCATTGTGCTTAGCTTCGATATGCCTGGTGGAATCCTCGCCGCTGCTCTTCGACTTTCAGCCGGCGAAATTCGCGCGCGAAAGGTCCGAGAGGAGTCGGAACAGAACGATTTCTAGGAATAGCGGGAGGGGGACCCGCCCGCTTATAGGTGGTCAAGAGATTTTGGACTTTGTAAGTGAAGTTTTCTTATCTACCATTATTCATTACTCGATAAGCGTCGCCACTCGAACTGTCGCCGGTTCTTGAAAGCTCCCTGTGAACTGTCGAGGTATGTAATAAATTTAAAAGAAATGAAGCGTGTGCAGCGAATGTGAGAAATTGAAACGACTCTTTCTATTGTGCGGCGATACGAAGAAGAATAGTAAGTAGCACGAAATGAGAAAATTGATGAATTGGTTGGCAGGTGATTTTGCTTCTTATGAATAATAAATAAACTGCTCGATCGACATTTTTACAATAGTAGTTTGTTGCCGATTTAAATTCCTTAATCATTCATGGAATATTATGGAAATCTGTGGATTCAAGGCGTCGATTATTACAAACTACTATTTTAAAAATTATAGTCGTTTGAAATTCGTGTCATTTTCTGTCATGTGATTACTTCTTCAGGTTAGAGACATCAATAATATACTTTTTCGTATAATGCATAAACTGCAAAATAACTTGCATTTACGCACAAGTTACGCGTGTTAACGCTTTTTAGCGTCTTTTTTTACTGAACGAATGATGAATGAAATCTATATGCATAAGTCTTAATTAAAAGAAATAGAAACATTTGTCAAATTAAGTAGTTTTTTTGAAATGATGTGTTGCAGTACAATTTTTATAAGCTACTTTAGCTACTAAGGTCTTTAACGGAAAAAAATGCTGCACCTGTATTATGGATCAATTTTTGCGAGGTCGTTTTCGTGACGTGTTTCAGGACTAATAAAACTGTCTTAAAAATTAAAATAATGTTGTATATCCAAATTTCACACGATAATTACCACGTCAAACTTCTAAAACGTCATTATATTATACGATTCTGAACATGCAAACATATTGTACCATTAAAAGTAATGTCACATAAATCTAAACTCATTAGTTCAAACCTTATTTCTCCAGTTCCGCAAACGAAGAAAAGAACCAGCTAAAATTAGCATCTCCAAAATTATTAACGTCGACGCAGCAATTAACATCTAATATTCCAGATCACGACAACGCTCAATAAAAAAAAAATAGCCCCCAATAAAACCATCTTCGAAACTCACCAGACGTCCACAATTAACATTTGCTCGTCGATTAGCGTCCCCTGACATTTTCCATTTAATGGCTCTCTAAGTAAAATAGCCTCCGCGCGCGCGAGAGAAATATTAGAGTAAACGTTTAACGCCTTCTCCTTTTTTTTTTCTTTTTCTGCGAAACGCACAGGTGGCGACCGTCGAGCAGCACGGCTACCCGGCCGAGGAGCACCGCGTCACCACGGCGGACGGTTACAGGCTGCGCATCCATCGGATACCGGGCAGTCCGACGCGGAAGAGGGCCGAGGGCAAGCCGATCGCCTTCTTCCAGCATGGATTGCTCGCCTCCTCGGACACCTGGGTGCTCAATGGCCCGCAGAAGGATCTTGGTGAGGTTTCGCTCTCCTTGGGGGGAAACGGCAGTACGAGTGGGCGTTTATTGGGAGGCTTATTTTTTGATTATTTTGGTAATGAACTTTCTGGCTCGACTGTAAAATGTGTTCGTATTGCTGGAAATGAACAATGGCCAAACATGTAAATTACGTGGGACCTGTGTAGGAGATCCTTCATATTCCTCCTACAAATTTTTTTATGTGAAATACTTAAAAATATTGACATTTCATTTTTCATATTTTATTTTTAACGTTGAACTTTTATTTAACGTTTATTTTATAATACATCATATGAAGGGACATGAGCCTAGTAAGGCATATCTAGTTTACTATAAATATAATAAGTAGATGAGTTCCGACTTTAGTCGGGATAACTATTAACCAATTAATAGCTTTCAATTTTATGCGATACGTTCCGGTGACATATTTGACTACGATAATGCTGTGATGAAATAGTCTAAAGAAGTGTTTTTATTCGTAAAAATGCAGACGGCTTCCAGTCTGTTACTTTAAGTGATTGCCACTCGTTTTTTTATGCTTACAAGAATTGTACGCGTTTTAATTGTGCACAATGTTTACGTGTACGATTTTTGTGTGCTAGAACAATGACGCGCCAAGTGATTCTCTTTCATGTTTTCTTGCCGCAAAAATCATCGCACATTAATGAGACTAATAAGGAAATCATATTGTTTCGAATTTCTGCGCAAAAAATCTCATTAAAATAGACAGATTTTTAGCATTACGTAAATGTTCAACAGTTTGTTATCGTCACACATTTGATTAACCAGCTTACTGTAAAGTGGTCGAAGAAGGAGGAAAGTTTAGTAGAAATCCATATTTAAATACATTATTGGTATGGGTAAAATAGTTTTGTTTCTATTTTTGGGGATTTCGAGAATCACTGAAAAGATATTAAATCAATGTTTAATAGCTCGTAATTGTAGTTTGTTACATCATAATTAGAAAAAAGACAGTGACTTTTATATTCTTACGATATTCAAAATTTCAATAAATAATCTTCGATTTTTTAACTCAATAAAAACGAACTTTAATTTCGACGTAAAGCAAGTAACGACTGGAAAAAATACTATTCTCTTTGATAAAAATCGGAAGCTAATAAATCAATTATTATTACTTGAAGTAGCAACTAATGTAAAGTGTTTAATGTAAAAACTATTCATTTTCATAAATGTTTTACATGAAATGTTGTACTATCAATCATATATTAATTAATGAAGATAGCATTAGTATACCTTTTTATTATACTTACAAGTATTGAGCTTAAAAAGTAATAAGAAAATTATAAAGCTTTCTTTTAATAGCATAAGATTTACTATTAGTATTTCAGATAATAAAAATAATTAAAATATTCAATATTATATATATTATTTGTTTATTAACAAAACTTCTTTTTATATTTGTTTTAGTTAAGAATATTATGGGTTTCAAAAAAATCTACAACGGCAAGAAATAAATCTTTTGTCAAATGCTTATATGTAAAGCTGAACGTATAAAAAATTTATATATTTTTTTTCGACGCTAAATGTAGATTCTACTCATATTTCTTTTTCTGCGATTGCTATCTGCATTTTTACTTGGCAAGAATTACCTCTAAAAATATGATTTACACTCTTCGTTGAGTTTAAAATTCAATTTGAAGTTAATAAAAAGAATCCAATGGCTACACTATAAATCGGTAAATAACAATCCACATTTCTCTTTATTTAATAAAAGAATATCACAAAGATGAATTTCATGTATAACGAATCGATTTGAAAAATATTTTAAAAATAGCAGCGTTGAGAGCCCTACATCCTTGAAATTGGAAATGTGCGTAACGAACTGTATACATATATATATATATAGGTCGACACGTATTTGACATTGATATCGGCTGCATCGCCCGAAGTCAAGGCGAACCGGTCTTTTGCGATGACGTAAAAAAGGGATAAGCAAAATACAATAAATAAGCAAATATAATGGACGGGCTATAAACTTCGGCTCTTCCAAATGTTGTGCAAGAGCGCAAAAATTGGAGACTCGAAAAAGTACTGCGGAAAAGCCGCGTTATACCATCCAATTCGCTGCTTGCATGTTTTCCGCGTACATTCGGTGCAGGCTCGCGTGCTGCATTTTCTGAATTTACTGTCCGATTGTTAGTAAAATTCGATGCGATATTGCGACGTCGAAGGTTAAGATGATAGCTGCCGATTTTTAGGTAATGGATAATAGGAATAGTTTTATTTGTAACGAGATTTTGGTTGTGCATTCTACGGAATCGTACATACATAATAGAATAAAAGTGGTATTTTAAAGTGGTAGTTTTCGAATTTTTAAAATACTTTAATGGATTTAGGACAAATTTTGTAATCCATAGAAAAATTTTCATTTCAGTTAGAGCTATGAATTATCAAATACTGTTAAAAAAAAGTGTTGTGCTGTTTTCAACATTTATCGTAATCTTTTAACTTAACCAGTTTAAGCTTTGTTGTTATTATTATCGCGTTGGCGTAATTGTTCTTGTTATCATTCTTATTGTTAGGCCGAGCATTACTTAACTCGAAAGAAAGCATCTTTTTAAAACAAGCAAAATATTTAACTGTGTTGAAAAACTTTAGAATGATATTTCCAAATTATTGTTTGTTTTATCAACTGCACATTTTTAAAAAAAATATTTTGTTACGATTGTTGTGCTTCACTTCTGACACCGAGTATAATAATTGATTTTTTAGTAAAAATCACAATTTTACAATTACTCAGTAATTTCATCACAGACTAAAAATTATTCTATAGTTTCTAGTTTTTTTCCCCCCCCATCTACAGTGAAATATCTTTGCAGCATTCCTGCTCGCCGATGCCGGATTCGACGTTTGGCTAGGTAATGCTCGCGGAAACACCTACTCTCGCCTCCACACGAGACTGCGCCCGGACTACGATCCGGAATTTTGGCAATTCAGGTGAGCCTATACCGATTTCAAAAGCATTCGGGAATTACTTGGCACACGCTTTGACTCTGTTTGCACGCACCTGCGTAAGCATGCGTCGCACTTTTCTCGTTAACTCCGCGTCGACGTTTCGAAAATGTTTCCTTTTGTTTTTGATTTTTGATCCTCTTTGTCGCGCGAGGAGAACAAAGGCCGCCAGATTTCACGCGATTTATGTGGAGCTTTACGCGCACAAGGTTGACTTTATTCTTCCGCTCTTTTAGATGCGGTTATTGAATCGTAGTTTTTAAATTTCAAGGTTCGCGCAATAACGGAAGCGTTGATTCGTATCGCAGAAGCGCAAATTTTTAGATAAATCCGTTTTTTAAATGAAGTACATTATTATATTCTATGAAGGTACGATTCAGTTCCTTAAATATTTTTTGTACTGCATCATATTCATTGTAGTCACTTATATAAGCAGTAAAATCACCATACTGTTTATACGAAACCGCGGGGTCGTTCAGTATCTACTTCAAGTCATGAGACCATTCGGGGATATCAATCACGTTCAGGTAAACTTGAGGTCTGATAAAAAAAAAAAATAAAAACTTGCCTGCAATTGAATTATTGTTAATAAATTGATCGGAAGGTTAAATATAGAGTGAAAATTAGAATAGTTTGCAGATGCTGCTTGCCTCGCTCTCCATAATGTTTACTGTTTCGAACTTTAATGATTCATTTATGCACTTACGTACAATGAGTGTGACACTGCTGCACGTTCTTTTCTCTATTTTTTCCGCAACGCTTGTTTGATTCATAAGTAATTGCCGACTCATGCTAGTAAATAATTAATTAAAGTAAAAAGATTTTGGCACATCTTAATTCCCTAATAATTCATCTGTATTCAGAACTACTGAACCTCCATTAAACGTATTATTAACGTATTGATAAAGAGTATATTTCTCGTAATCATAAATTATGCTAATAAATTCTAAACATACTTGGAACATACCTAAAAAAAGTACCGCGTTCATTTTTATGTCACGGATGCAATATCAAAAACTGCGATTAGTAATAGCAATCTTATTATATAGCACAGCTTTAATCGATTCCTTGAAAGCTTTCATCGCAAATATCACTTAAATTTATTCCAAACTCTTAATCTTCACTTTTCCTGCTTCCCCCCAAAAAAACAGCTGGCACGAGATCGGCCTCTACGATGTTCCAGCGGTGATCGACTACATGCTGCAAGTGACCAAACAGCGGTCCATCACGTACATCGGCCACTCGATGGGCACGACCATCAGCTACGTGATGCTGTCCACCAGGCCAGAGTACAACTCGAGAGTCGACCTGGTGATCAGTTTGGCTCCCGTGGCGTTCTGGCACGCGCCGCCGAGGCCCTTCATCAAGTTCCTCATGGATATCACCGCCACGCTCCAAGTGACGTAACAGATATGAGATCCCAGGTTTTCTTCCCTGAGTATGCAAATGATAGGCTCGGCGATTGAGAGGACGACAGAGAGAGAGAGAGAGAGATAGAGGATCTCGAGATATCTGTTTGCACAAGGAGGCAAACAGCTTTGATGGATTTGCGCGAAAGAGTTTTATTATTATTCTTTTGCATTGTTCGAGCGAGCATGTCTAATATTTGTGGAAAACTTAAAATTACGTAAAAAGTATCTATTGCGTACTCGAGCTTGGAGCGAATCTTGAATTGAAAACTGCTTGCATTTGCATGTACAGGCAAGAAAATTTGGTCTCGAGGACGGGAAATGTTTAGTGTAAAGTTGTGAAGACGAGCAAAAATGTTTTAATTTTTATAATTTGGTTTTAGAATTTTGTTACTAATGCTCGCATTTATGAACTTTTCCCGTTGACGGCGGCTAATGCTCAATTGGCGCAAACAACTTGCAGCGATAAAAGTGTCTTTCAAGAACTTTGTGTAAACTTTTTTTACTACGTATCTGGTTATAATCCTAGCCAGCTGAATACTGTGAGTGTTTAATTATTAATGAAGTGTCAAAGATTTTTGGAATTTGCAATAATTTTATGTCTTATTTTAGACTGGGCTTCCTCATGCTTTATCCTATTTTCCGGCAGGGGCTTCAGCACAAACGCTTGTTCATTACAGTCAAAATATACTCTTAGGTATGCTCTTTATTTTGTGAATTTAAAAATGTGATAAATCATGGTAAAACAGATTCCGTGAGATAAATATGTACCTGTAAAGTATAGGCAACTGTCCATACATATCATGGAGTGTGAATAACCCAATGCAGGGAACTGGAAACAAATTAATACAGAACTAAATTTATTTTTACTTAATTTTTAGGGGATTTCAAAATGTTTGACTATGGTACTATTCAAAACCTCGAAATTTACAAACAGACAAGTCCACCTTCCTATAATATTAATAAGATCATTGCGCCAGTTGCTTTAATTTATGGAGGAGGAGATTCTATAGTTGCACCTGGGGTATGAGTAAAAAAAGCACTTATCAAGACATTATTTTAAATATTCATGTATTAATATTTTTATATTTTATTTTGCTCTTTAGAACGTAATAGAACTATCTAAAAGACTGCCAAATTTGTTGACGGTCGAACCGGTGCCTGATGAAAGGTTTACCCATTTGGATTTTTTGTTTGCAAAAGATTTGAAAACTTTATTAAACGATCGTGTAATGGAAATCATAATGAAATTTTCAAGAGGTTTTAAGGCTGTTTAAGTGAAGGACGCTGAAGGAAACGCTTAAGATTTTGTTTTTATATGTATAATAGTGCATTTGTTCCTGTTGTTATTGCACAAGTTGTACTTAATTGTAATTATTACTATATGACTTACCTCAACTTTTTATCAATATAAGACCTTTATTTATAAATTATTTTAATTTATTTCTTTATCCAGAACAGCCCTTTTTAAAACGATTGCACGGAAAGCACTTTTTAATATTTAAAATGTACCTTGTTAAACAAATTATAAAATTTAATACACATAAATATTTTTTTTGAGAATTTTGCATTACTTTCATGAAATATTGTACAAAGTCCTATAAAATCTTATTCTTTCTGGCGAAAATGCGCATATTAAATTTTATAAAATGAATTTTATTACTTCTCAATATTAGGGTAACAAAATAAATCTGTTGATTTAATATTTTTAGTCTTTAATAATTAATCTAGTAACTTTTATTAATTAATCTAGGGAAATTTGAGCAAGTGTAGAGATTTTTGCAGCGTGCACGAGATATCTAAAGCTTGTTGGGGTTTTCAAAAGCACAGCTTCTTCTGCCGCCGTTAGCATTTGTGCCTGCTGCAGCCACTTGCTTAACGAATGTCATGAGTGACACACGTAGTCATACACCTTTGACTTCGTCTTTCGAATACTTTGCTTAAATTTTGATCCTTAAATTCTGTACGCTTATTGTATAGAAAAATGTATTATTTATTAAATTAATGTGCCATTAAAATTCTGTTGGAAGTTGAAAAGAGGACTTATTTTTCATTAAGTAATATATAAACATCAAATTTTCGGGAGCATCGTTTTAAAAAATATCTACCTATTGTATTACGATCAAGTTTCCTACAAGTACAAGATACCGATTTTTGCAACCAGTTCAGATTCTGATCTAAACGAGGGTCAAACGATAGGCCGTACATGACCTCCTGGGGCCAAAATCAGGACGAACAAAAAATCCAGACAAGTTTTGTAAGTCATCTTGACAGCGTCGTTATTAATTTCAAGGATTTTTATTAAAATAATAAAAGTATCATGAATATTATCTATAAAACGTATTTTATTTTATTTTGAAAAATGTTATAATCAAATAGTGACTTTTTTCTTTGCTTTTTACGATTTTTCATTATTAGTGAGCGTCAATGCGAATTGAAATGTATCAATAAGTCATAAACAGAAACAAATCGACATAAGTATGCAATGTTCTAAACCCTTTCCTCTATTATTCATTTTTCATAAGTGTGAAAAGGCAATTATAAAATCATCAATCGCAGTGTTTTCTTGACATTTTTGCAAGGAAGTTTATTAGGTAAAGTAATTATTTTTGATTCTTCTGAATGTACGAATATTGATTATTTGTTAATAAAAGTTTATGATAAATATAATATTGATTGTATAAGATCATGCAAATTTTATATAAATTTCACTGAGAATTATTGTTCAAGTAGAATGGTTCCTTTTAAACGTTTTTGCTTGTAGATTTTTTCTATTCGCTGCGACAAAAAATCATACCAGAACTAGTTAACGAAAATGTTCGAGAACATTATAGTTGTGTTATGTGTGCTGTTATTTGCATCAGAAATATACACAATGCAAGATCCAAATATCGTTCTTGATTTTGTAAGTAATACAACATTTGTAAATATATTGTTATAATAAATCTGTTTCATCACTAAATTACCTTAATTCTAACAGCAATAAAATTTTAGATCGGACTTGTCGAGCAATACGATGGATACTCGGCGGAAGAATACGAGGTTCGAACAGACGACGGGTATATCTTAAAGCTGCACCGAATAAGCGGAAGTCCGTTAAGTCCAAAGGCTCCGGGAAAACCGCAGGTTTTACTGCAACATGGCCTGTTAACATCTTCCGATTTTTACGTTTTACTAGGACCGGAACAAGCTCTTAGTAATTTACTTTTTATACAATTTGAAAAAAATAAATAAATTCGTGGGAAGTAAAAGCATTTACTGAGAAATAAGTGAGCTTTATTCGGCTTTTATGATAGGATTTAATAGTATTAATTCGAGTTTATTTTTCTATTTTTTATTAAAAGAATCGTTAATAATCTGTTTTTTGTCGATTAGCATTTTACTTAGCAGACGAAGGTTACGATGTTTGGCTTGGAAATGTCAGAGGCAATAGTTATTCAAAGCGCCATATCAAATATTCACACGAAGGGAACAACAAGAAATTTTGGGATTTCAGGTACTTAATAAACGAGAACGTTGTAATCCGAATTAAAAACAAGCATGTATATAAATAATACAAGTTATAATAAGGAAATGCAACTCTCGAAGGCTGAATACATAGTCATAAATCAGTTTTTTTTTCTTTTTTTTTGCATTTGACAACAGCCTGCACGAGATGGGAGCAATAGATGTGCCCAAGTTTATAGATGCGATATTGGAAAAGACTAATCGAACGCAATTAACTTACATTGGATACTCTATGGGCACTACGTTGAGTTATATTCTGTTATCCACGAGGCCGGAATACAATGATAAAATCAACCTCGTGGTCAACATTGCTCCTTCAGTGTACTTCTCTCCTCCGCGCAACGCATTGATCGACATATTCTTAGCAATTGCAGAACCGGCGAAGGTAAATTAAATTGCGTTCATAATTAAATTAAATAATGTTTGCTTGAGCAAGTTTCAAATACTTTCAAGACATCGTTAAAAAAAAAAATGTTTCAAAGATAGCCATGTAATTGGCGATTACAAATAAATTATTTTTGTATAGGCTGCACTACATGCTGAACGCATTTATGAATTATTTCCAATATCAAAACTCAATGAAATTGTAAGTATATCTAGTTAAAAAGACAAATATAACTGGCTTAACTATTTTTTAGCTAGATTTCGTAACTAACATAAATATTAACCACAATTTAAATGTTATCTACGGTCAACGAATAAGACCAAGGATAGTTTTACTAACCATACGAGACAGCTCATCGATCTGCGAAAAGTAGTATTGAACTTCAATCGCACTTACTTGAAATCCCAGAAAGCCATAGCCGGTGCACTCTACAATTTTTTGGGCTCTGGTGTGAATTCCCGCAGAAGGAGAAGTCCCCACTCCGAAATCACGCGACGACGAGAAAGTAAGCGAGTACCGGACCCGTCCTCGGTGATCTTCGGCTCGGGGACTTCTCCCTCTTAATTCTTTTGTGACTTTTGTGACTTGCACATTCATTAATATAATATCGAAAGATTCTCTCGAAGGGTTACACATTCACTAATGACCCACACAGCACGAAATATTGCTGCAAGGTGTCAAACGTTTACTAAAACCTTATGAAACCTTGCAGCAAGCTTTCATGCCGCGTGGGGATTATACTGGTTAAGTGACCGATTGGTCGGCGAGGGTGTTTTAGTACTCTGTTAGTCGAAGCCCCGCGAGTAAATGTTATTTGATAACATTAGAATTTGAATTATTTTGTGCACTCGCAATTATTGCTGAAAGAAGATGCTTTGTTGATTAATATATTCGATCAATTTAAATGTCTACCAGGCTAGAGATATTTGTGGCACCGAATTAGGAAAAGTTTTCTGTGTTAGTCTTTTGGGCCCAATTCTGAATATTGAGAATTTTAATACTGTAAGTATGATGTAACATTTTACGAATGCGCAAAAACATGATTCTCACTTAATTTTTGAATTTTTGCAGACGGTTTTTCCGATACTTTCAAATTATTTCCCCGCAGGAACGTCATTGAATACACTCGATCATTATTATCAGATAATCAAAAGCGGTAATGAGTTTTTTAAGGCTTTAAAAATGAAATCGCTAAAGTTATTAAATATTAGAAAATTAATTAAATAAAATGATTAATTGTTTTTTAAAACGTCTTCTTAAAAAATATAATAGTCATAAAGAAATGTTTTGTATTAGAATATTTGTTATAAAAATTATTTTAGTTTGAATGTAAGTTTTTATGTAAGACAAAATATAAATTAATGCGTCGAGTAACATTGCTTGCAATAATATTGAACATTATGATAAACTTTTTGTCGACACTCAACCGTATTTAATTTTATTTTTAGAAAAATTCCAAAGGTATAATAATTCAGAAGTTTTGGAAAACCGATCGTTTTCGATACCTTCGTACGATTTGTCCAAAGTCACTGCAAAACAGGTTCTATTTTACTCAGATAGCGACATGTTCTACAACGTCAGGGTAAGACAAAAAACTAAATATACCAACAACATTTTTATTAATTAGTTTAATTCTAAGATTTCACACGTGAGCTTTGAAAAATATTTTTAGGACGTTATGAAATTGAAGAGTATGCTGAAAAACGTAGTAGCTGTCGAAAAAGTGCCAGCCGAAGGCTTCAATCACGCAGACTTCATATTGGCTGTCAATGCCAAAAATTTAATCTACGATCGACTGACAGAGTACATAAAACAATATTCCTAACGGAAAAGATTATCTCGATTTTTGTTCTTGCGCAAATCTAAACACGCAATTAATTTATAATATATAGTTTGAAGTAAATATATGTTTGTACACTATGAGATATAGATTGAAGTCATTTTACTTCTATATGATTTGAACTCTTCCTTAATTTTAAAATACATTTTGAAATACATATAAGTCGCACATTATGACTTAGGCAGTCATATTTCTGATATTAAATTAGCCACTCAATATCAGCTGCCTAACGGTATTAGAGGTTGGAGAACAATTACAAAAAGTATAGTGGATTATTCCACGAACAAAAACTCGTTGCCGATTGAATTTTACTACATCGTGTGTGCAAATGCAGACTTGATGATTAATTAAGACAACGCGAGAGGCATTCAAGATAGTGTTTTCCCAGGAGACGAACAGCTTTGATTGATTTGCGCAAAAAAAAGTCCGCTTGCGCTTTTATTAATCTCGTGCGATCGAGCAAGTTGTAAAAATCTGTAGAATTATAGCTACGGCACGTTTGCACGTCTAATATTTATTGAAAACTGGAATTACGTAAAAAAGCTGGTAATGATTCTTGATGTAAAAACTAAAGGTAGCATTTACATTCATGTATGCGAGAAAACGATAAGACTCGATCTTGAAATAATAATGAGAAGCCGGGACGATCTTGTAAAAATTTTCATCTATTAATCCCACATGACAAGACACTTTTCGACGATTCCAGTAATAAAGAACTCAACTTACCGTCTTCTTATCAACGCAAAGAACAAACTCACTCGCAGACATTAAAAAACAGACAATCAACTAACCGCACGATTTTTTGCCCCGACAGTATAAGAGCTGCGTTATAAACATGCACGCGCCTATTGATTGGTGGTAAGGAAGAGACGAGGTTCCTGGAAAAGCCTTGACATCTACCTTTTTTAATTATTTATTTACAACAGCTCTTTTCGGTATAATGACAACTTATATTTTTTAACACCTAGAATTTCTTATATGATTCTTCCTCGGGCAATTCCGAGCGTAGTGATCTTCTCGTCCACATGTGTAGCACCCGAAGCTCTGCTTGTTTTTCCCGCGACAAACGTTTCCCAGCAGCTGGCCTGGCCTTCGTTCCTTTCTTGCTGGACAGAAGAGTCGACTCTTAAAAGCTTTTCCACCTTTGAAGTCGGCAGAACCCCTGCTCTCCACCGTCCGGCTTTGGTCGCACATTCCCAGAAACGTCCTCAACGACTCGAGCTCGTTTATGTCGAAGGCTCGTATCGCCTCCCTGACGAATTCGTCCTCGATCCCGTGAACGACGCACTGCACCTTCTCGCGCTCGGCGAGGTTGCAGGGCGCGAGAAGAGCCATTTTACGGTGGTAGTAAGTGAGCAGGCACTCGTCCGGCCGCCTCGTCCTCCCGAGCATTCGCGCCAAGACGACCGGGAACTCGACTCGAAACGCGGCGCCCAGCTCTTCCTTCCACTCCGACCAGCTCGCGGGGTAACTCGGCAGATTCTCGTACCACTTGCGGGCTCGTCCTCGAAGCCGGCGGGTCATGAAGAAGGAGGTGGTCGCGTCGCTCCAGTTGAGGGCAGCCTTCAGTCGATCGATCGTCTCGAGCCAGATATCGACGGTTCGATGCGCGTCCCTCGGATCGAACTCTGGAATCAGATTCTCGCACTCGTTTGAGCCGGTGCTTTTGCAAGACGCGTTCTTCACGATTACGAAGAGGTCCTCGTAGTTCTGGGAAGTTACGCTGCCTTCTTCAGATCGCGAGGAAATGTCGTGAATACTGTTACTGCAGCTTGTTCGTGCACCTTGCAATCTGCTCCTTGATCTTTCGTCACGCCGCGATTCGCTGCGTTCTTCCTCGCGGTTAATCGAGTTATCTTTATTCATAATTATTTATAAAGCACTGAATTTGCAAGCTCTCCTAAAAGATTCACTAACCGATTTTTGTGCATGCAGACTCGTAGCTTACGATGACTCGCGCAACCTTGCGAATACAATGAACCGAGGTTCGTGAAAAGCACGAAAATTCCACTTCTGATAACTTCGGCAGAACTGTAACGAAGATGCTATTTAAATTAAAAGAATAGGCTGCGTGCTTTACTCTGAAAGAAACTTTGTTCCACGAAGGTCCGTCAAACTTTCGATACCTTCGACTGCCTAAGCGAGACTGCCCATCGTCTCCGAATCGCTGGACTCCGAGGTTTCGTTGCGTCGGTCTCTAAAAAAATGTCGAACAAAGCGACCCTATCGCAGAACAGTCGGCGCCTTCACTGAGCGCTCGCCTGCATGTGGTAATAAAGCGGTAGGTAAACAAATCTGCTTTCGGGGCTCGAATTTTTTTTCAACGTAATCGCGTTTAAAAGATCTGACCTTCCCGTTCGGATAGTATTTCGTAAAGTGATTTTTGTGAAGGCGCCTTACTTAAAAAGAAAAAAAAGAAAAAGGCACAAGAATAATGTTAAAAATTCATTATATTTATACACAGTCATCTTAGGCTTATAAGATTATATTTCAAAGAGTAAAAGTTTTGATGTGAAATTTAAAATTAAATTTACGCTAAACTGGGCGGCGGCGGAGGGATTGGCATTCCCTGTGCTAAAAGAGCAGGTGGCGGCACGGGATTGAACATTGGCGGCCTTGGAGGTGGTGGAGGAACAGGCACCATCGAAGGTCCTAAGCCCGGTCGAATCAAAGGTACCGGGGGTGGCGGAACTTTACCGATAGATGGTTTTTCGTTCTTGAAAGCAAACTGCAAGAAAAATTGCTTTGTGTCTTTGTTCCAATACGTCCAAAATTTGCCGTCCGCCTTTTCTACCTCTCTGCTTGGTACCTGAAAATAGATGATTTTATTAATATATTTTTAATCCTTAAATAACGTTTAAGTCTAACTAAATTTTTATGAAATACGAAAATTATAAACTTACTTTAAAGGCAATTGTTTCATAAGGTTCTGCAGCAAAAAGCAAATATTGCCATTTACGGTCTGGGGGCTCAACTCTCTGTTCATATGCAGACATGAATCTATGCCTTGGTGCCACATTATCTGCAACTTCAGGATAATCTACTTGAAAAAGTAAACTTTGTTGACCAGTTTCAGGATCTCTTTGTTTAGTTACTCTGTAACCAGGTCTTCCAATTTTTACAAACTTTTTAGGCTCAACTCTGGGTTTCTCTGGAGCAAGGGTCTGTGGAGCCTCTTTAGCTTCTTTCGCTGCTCTTCTTGCCAAATTAGCTTGATGTTTTTTTCCTTGAGTATGCGCAAGATAACTTCCTTCATTATTGTGAAGAGTTAAACATAATTTACACTCATATGATCCCAAGTGATTTTTCATAAAATAAGGATCTTTATTGAGATCAATGGTCTCCAGAGCAAGCTGACGAAGACGTTCTCTCCGATCCCTATTGCTCTCTGACCAGGAGGCAACGCCTCCACCACCAGTTTTTCCTCCAGGACGATTTTGGTAATCCATGTTTAATTATATTTTCTGTAAGAAAGGATGTATTTGTTAATAAATGTTTAAAATAGTATTATTATTAAGTAAAATTATTTAAGACCACAGTAGCATCTAAATAAGTAATTAAAAAACAAATCTACATTGTCTTTGAACATGGTTTTCATGTAAATTATAGCACACCAATAAACAGTTTGATTATTTATTTCATTGTTCTAAAAAATGAAAACTAAATGTATACAATAATGTTCAATAAGCCAATTGTAAGATTCATATAAAGTGCTTAATTTTATAAAAATCTGTTTCGCAATTTATTTTACAAAAGTTCCATATAAAACTAGATATCCACGCTATATTTTCCCTGTTTCAAAATTGCAAAATTGCAAAAAAAAGTGGCTCAATTCATAAACAATTAAAAAATTTTCGCGTTTAGTAAGTTAGCTTGATTGTTTGTAAACAATCTTACTTATTAAACTTAATACTTTATATAAATAATAAATACTGTAATCAAATCACTAATTTTTTTATTTAAATATAGAACTAAAAATACAAATAAATATAATTCTTACATTACTCACTATTGCAGAAGAAATTCAACACTGCATATCACGATACACGACACGACGCTATCAGAAAATCAGAGACTAGCAACCTAACCTATGCAATACAGTTCACCGGCAATTAAAATAACCAATAGTAGACAACATGCGTCGAACAGTCGAAGCGCGGCGTATTATAACGCCCTTTCCACATAAAGCCTCTGTCTCGTGTCTTGAGCGTTGCGAAAATAATTTGTTGTCCGACATCTAGACA
>JAWWEM010000027.1:14019944-14031535 GCA_035582935.1 Ormyrus thymus
CCCCCCCCCCGCCCCCCCCCCCCCCCCCCCCCCCCCCCCCCCCCCCCCCCCCCCCCCCCCCCCCCCCCCCCCGCGTCGTCCGTGCGCTCGATGAGAAAAATTGTTCGTTCCTGCACGAAATTCAACTGCTTGTATTGTTGTCACTGTCGCTGTTAGACTGGTGACGGAGACGGCTTGTCCGAAAATTTCATACTAAATAAATAATAAAGCGGATCTGCGGTTGGGAGAATGAGCTCGATGGAGCTTTCATGAGTATTAATCTGCATTTGAAGAAAATACTTCATCATTTTTTTGCATCGGACGTAATATGTCACGATAACAATAAACTTTACTAATTTTAAATTATCTTTGTAAGAAATATATGTTGGTACACCGACCTGAATTTTTTCTCGGTGTAATCTTTGTTACTGATTGGAAGCTGTTCACTTGCATGCTTTTACTCTGATGTCCTTAAAGTGGAACAATTGACTGACGGGTTGATTGAACAGTTGGATAAACGCGTGTACTTTTGCTGAGCAAATTATCGCGCTAAATAATTGTTTTGCCAGAATTTCTATAATTTTCTTTCCCGCGGAACTTTCTTCTTCTTTACGTGACATCTCAGTTTAGTGAATAATATATACACTTACTCCCGCATACCAAACTGGCTTTCCAAACTGTTTTTACTTAACTTCTGCCTCGCCTGCCCTTTTTTACACTCTTTCAAGCATCTGCATCCATTGAATGCATCGACCGCGTATCGCAACCCGGAGAGTGAAAAAATTTTCAATAAATATATTTCGACCGGCGCGGCTAAAAATAGAATAGAAATTTAGGAGACTTTTCAAAAAATATTCGCCCCGAAAAATTCGCTGCGGCCATCGGCATTTTGGCCACGTACATATATTTGGTGCGTCTCTCGACATGAAGTGTCTCTACGCCGCGCCCTCGAAATCCACGCGAAAAATACATCCCGCCGAGTAATATTTAATAAACGGAAATTCAAGAAAGTATTAGTCGGGGGGACCGCAATCATTTATTCATCTTCTTAAAAGACGTCAAAAATTGATCCCTCTTAATATTAACCGCCGTAAACCCATATTTACATATTCAGGCGGCAATTTTGCCTACTCCCCGTCGCGCCACTTTCATAATTCACTAAAACTTGGACTTTCTCTCCCGTCCGAATTACTCGGCCCCGTCTCATATCGCGAGTGTCAACAGCGCCTATCCTGAAAATACACGCGACGTAATCGCGAGCGCCTCCCCCACTCGGACGTCCGGCGCAGCCTCGCTCGTAAAACCTAAGTCATCAGCTCGTCTTCCCTTTCAATTAGGGACGCGGACGCCTGCCAGTAACGATGCGCCGCGTCTCGGGCCATTTTCTTATTGGCCCGGACTGATTCTTCATTTGCACTATTTTGGCGCCCGGCCGTTCCTCGTCTCGGGCGGCAAACACAGACCGATCGGCCGGTTGACGCACGCGTCGCGTAGTTAGCCCTTGTTGAAATAATCTGGCAAATCCGATGTGGGGCTGCAGGCGAAAATAATTGTCCAAGTCGAGGCGGCGAGCGAGGATGGCGGCGTAGGCGTTATCGTGAATACGGAGTGAATTAATCTCCTTTCCCTGTTGGCACAGCGGATTTTCCGCACGGTTATAAGTACGAACGTTCCCTGAAATAGCAGTTTATTTTTTGACTTACAGCCTCGCTTCGCCTCGTATGTATAGGAAAGGTCTTTCTCACCTTTTTTTTCTCATCTATCCGAGAATTAATGTTCTTAAACGTGCAAACTGCAGCTTATTATTAGAAGCAGCGAAGCAAAAGCACAAGGAGATTTTACGCGCGACGGATGACATCAAAACTTTAAAGTTACTTTATTATATTTCTATCGTGAATCCATTACTAGCTGTTCAGCCACGTCGAACGAAGGTATTCCAAAAAGCATAAAATTCATCCGCGAAATCACTCGCTGCACCTTCCGTCTTACCCAACGCAGCTCGCGGCGCACAACCTACGCCGAGGCGCGCGCGCAAATAATAACTTAAATAATGAATGAGCATCTCTCGCTCGTACATCGTGCTTAAAGGAAGGAAAAAAACAAGAGGAGAATAAACACGGTAAAAAATTCGCGAAGGGTCGGGGCGGGGGCAATATTGCGTCAACGCCACCTGGGGGTCGAGCTCGCGCGCTTTTTCTTCTTGTTTTTGCTCCGCGCAGCAAACTCTCGTGTCTCCCCCGCGTCAGTTCCGCGGCGCTTAATGCAGGGCGCGCTCGTCTCGATCGATTAAATTGAATGTATGTTTTCGTTGCGGATGTGCAAGTGCATGCTGGGAAGTAGAGATTGCGATCTTGTTCGTCTTGGCTGCCGCTGGATTTTGGACGAACTATTAATGTGCAAGCTGCTTAATAGAAAAATGGGCCGGTTTTGAGAAGGCTTACGCCTCTTAGAGCCGAAGCAGCATTAAGTTGCAAGTGTTTGTTCCTTGCATAATTTGTTGGGTTGTACATTATATTCCCAGGACGAGCTTTCAAACGATTTACTTTTGAGGGCTTCCTTGAATTATTAATAACAGTATTTCATGTCAATAGAATTAACGTTGTACATATATTTTTAAGCGAAGTTTATAGGCACGGAGTAATCTAGTAAATTCAAAAAATACTTGAGCGCGCATTTAACTGCCCGGTCGGCCGCAAGTTTCCGTTAGAGGCACTATAAACGCGTGAGGACGATAATGCTACGGGTTAATTTGCCGGGTCGCAAGCGTTCGCCAAATCTATTCGAACATAAACCTGAGCTTTTTAACTGTTTGCTTCCGCTTCATTGACTATAGAGGTCCGTTTAGAGAAACGCGTTTAGCCAGAAACTCTCATTCATTCAGTAAGCGACCGCCGGGTTTTTGAGAATGACTAAAATGTACACATCTCAATTACTCAAATACATTTATTTACTTTTACTAGATAACCAGTAATCTTAGACGTCGCGCAAATGAAATAAAATAAATACGAAATCAGTAGTGTCTCATTCCCCAGCTGTACAAATGCAATACAGCTATTTGATCTTCCGCAGATCAGTTTTAATATCCGTGGGCAGGCATTCTCATCGACTCGAAAGTACGCCAAAACAATAACGCAAGTCCCCATAACGGAACGGAACTTGAGACCCAAGCAGCCGATCAAGGTTCGTTCAACCGAGTGATTTCCCTGGATACTCGAGCGAGCGCAGCGACAGAAACGAGAAAGAACCCGCCGAGATTGTTTTATCAGCCGTTCGGAAAAATGTGATACTTGAATGCGAACGCCCCGGAGGCATTCGTTTGGAACTTCACGGGGACGCAATGATAATAAACCCCGGCGTTTATTCCGCCGACTAGAGCCGCGCGCATTTTTATTTGCCCCTTTTTGACGACGAGCGACACCGTGGAAAAGCTCGAGTCGGTCCGCCAATAATAGAGTTTACGCCGGAAAATTGAAATGTTAACGCCGTCAGTGCCGATGTTCATATGCAGCATTTTATTATTATTCATGAGGAAGGAAATGGAGCTTCCGCAGCTGACGCGATGAATTTCGGATACGCTGTGCATTCTAATTACACGCTCTGGACTATTGCTTCTTGGAAAACGGAGAATTTATTACTTTGAAATGGGCTTTTAATTGAGAATTGCAACGACTTAAAAAAATCGTTAAATAAACATCTTCGCTGTATTTTACAGTATACTTTAATAAAACTTGCTGCAAAACTTTCATTTCAATTCATTGCATTTTTCTGCCAAAGTATACATTTTGCAAGTTCTCCTTCTTCGCCGCAGCTATCGGGAAAAATTAAAAGACCATTCAGAAAATCGGTAAATCACTCCGCGACTTCTTACCCAGTATTTTCTTACTCCTCCCGAGCAGATATATT
This sequence comes from Ormyrus thymus, assembly GCA_035582935.1. Taxonomy (NCBI): domain Eukaryota; kingdom Metazoa; phylum Arthropoda; class Insecta; order Hymenoptera; family Ormyridae; genus Ormyrus; species Ormyrus thymus. The sequence goes on from JAWWEM010000027.1 coordinate 14,023,827, forward strand.
TTTATCCAAAGCCGTGGGTGTATAAATGATGCGGATAGCACAATAACAGATATCCTCCTTTAAAAATCCTTCATACCCCAAACGAAACGTTATAAATCAAAGCAACGCTCAGCTTAAGATCTCCGCGATAAGTATCTCCCCCGAGCAAATATAAGATACCAAAAAACTTCGCACCCAATCCCCCGCCCCGCCTCAATTTCCACGTAAAAACGTCGAAGCGCCACTCGCGGCAGCCGTGGGATCCTTGACGGATCGGGCCGCGCGGGAGCTTTTTTCAGAATGATTAAGCCCGATTCCGCTTGATGTTCGTCGCGCGGGTGACGTCGATGCCGCTGCCGCGGACGCGCGTGGATGCGCCCCGGCGGGCTTGCGCTGCTGCTGCGGATAGAAAAAGCCCGGATAATTCGCATTACTCGCGCCCGATAAAAGGGACGCTCGCCGGGACAAACGGCCCGCGCCGGATTTCGTTCGTTCCGTTTGCCGCGCTTCTAATCGACCGAACTGCCTCGGGGCTTTCAGCCGGCGAGCTCGCCCGCCGAGATCTTCGAGAGGGGAGGGGGAATTTCAGTTTTTCTGAGTCGGGGGGCCGTCGCGACGCAGCTAATTGTCTTTTACGAGCTTTCAAGGTTGACGCCTCGCGCTCTACGGACGGAGACGCTCCGGGGGCTCTCTGGCCGTTGAGCAATGATTGCTTGACTGGAATCAATGACTCTCGGCACCGTTGCCGGCCGATTGTTGCGCATGCTCGCGAACGAATTATTCTTCAGAGTTTCTACTTCCATTCTTTTTATTCTCCGCTTCACTCCGATACTCACGAGTGGCATGTAAATGAACGAGGGATTTAGGCTATACAGCTGGAAATAATTTTTAGGATTGGGTTTTTATGATAAATGGCAAAGTCTATCTAAATATTAATTGGGGGACACTGAGATTTCTATATAAGGAAAACGCTTTAAAACTACATTTTTTATAGAAAATGCAGGTATCTTCAGAGTTCAGTGTTCAACGTTTTACATACTCAAAGAACTCGATGTGAACTGCTCGATTGATAGAGTAATCTCAACGATTTATTTTGTTCTTAAAAAAAGAAATTCCGCTTCAGTTACCTTCTGCAGATTAAACGGCAAATCCTCGATAGACTTAAATTTCCGACTTTCGAGCGTCCCGGAGGCAAGCAGTGTGATAAATACGGGACTCATCGAGTTTTTCTAAATCTCTCAAGTGCAGTGACGTTTGTAAAATTGTCGTTAATAAAAGGAAAATTATAGCAATGTGTTGAAATGTAAATATTTATTACAAAAGCTTTGGTGCACATAATCGTTACCTTTTATAATTCCGTATTTAATCCCATAAACGCATTTATCAATATTTAACGAGGTTTCAAGCAAGCAGTTATTTTTTTTTATTTAAAATTTTAATTACGAGTGCATTATTGTTAAAAACGGCGTTTAATCGTCAAAAAATACCACCTCTTATTCAATTTTCATAAAAAAAACTGCATCATTCCCGTAATTCTTCACCGTATTTTTCATATAAAATTGTTTACGCGTCCACTTTCATGAGCCCGCAATGTATTCTCCAGAATTTCAATGAACTGCAACGAACGTCAGAAGCCCCGAATCTCCCGCGCCATTTCATCCGGCCGAAATCTCAAGATCCTCCGAAACAACCGACGGGCACAAAAGGAGCCTCTAATTATACGGCGCAGCTATTTTTCAGCGAGTCCACCCACGCATCTCCTCCCGGAGAGCGCGTCCAGAAAGTGCGGAGGTACTCGTTCACAAAGGCGAATATTCGAAGAAAAAGCAAAGCCCCCCCCCTCCCCCCAGCGCAAGGAGGGCCGCCGCCGCGCCTGAAGCAATTATCCCAGCCGGGGTATACAAATGTATACGAGGTAGGCAGCTCTCGCGCTTAATTCGCCGTAAAACGCGGGAGGAGAATATCTCTCGCCGCGGCCGTCTGCGTCATTCGCTCAAGTCTTTCGGACGGACCGTCGCTGGTCGAGGGCAGTCGTATATATTTCGCCTGGAAGCTTTGTTCGCCAACTGCGTGCTTCTCCGTTTTAACGCGCGGCCCTTGCTCTTTTACGATTGCGCGAGCCCTTCTGATGAATTTTGCTTTCGACGTCACGCGGACGATTTGTTTGGCCGCGATTGCCATTGTCGCCCGATGTGGTAATGCGCTTTATTATTGCCTTTCTGCAAATTTGTAATAAATGTCTCTCTTTTTATGCTGCTTCTATTTTTTACAACCAAAGATAGATAATATAAATTTGTTGTATTTGCGCTTCCTGTATCATTGAAAAAATCGGCCGCATACGGATGATTTTGGTATCTAGAGAATATTCTTTCATCATAAAATGCGGGGCGTATAAACTAGTTTACTTTTACTTATTGCACCTGAATCTTTCACGGGCAAATATTTTTCTATACTCCCAGATTTGGTTAAACTCCCCTTTAATTGCCAAGCGCCAAACTTTTTCCGTTTCATTCGACATCCACTTTCCAGAACTCCCGGGCAAACGAAATTTCCAAAGACGCCAGCAAAAGTCGAAATTCCCCACGAAGCTTCGAGCGAAGAAGTCGTCAATTAAGACATCCGCCAGACACCTGACCTTCCCCGGCGGTTTGTTTATTTTTTCCCGCGCCATTCAATTTCGCGGCAGTCCGCGGAGGAGGCTGGAAAATCAGATTCAGCGAGAGGGAAGAGCGGTGTCATGTCGTTGGCTTCATTGTGCAGCCCGCACTCGGGGACGCCCCGTGAATTTCAATTGCGCTGGAAAACGAAGTGTCCCCCCCGGCTGAATGCAAAGCGCAGGACGCGGGGCGCGAGTCCGAGGAATATATGAATCGCGTAAGCTCCTCCGCCGAGCGCTGGGGAAAAAAAGAACCTGCAGGCCGACAAACTTCCTGGGTGAGCTTTTTCTTTTTTTGGTAAAGGGCGTTCGGGGAGTGCTTTGGTGCCTGCTTTTGCTGGATGCGTGCAGCGGTTTGATGAAGTTTAATAAGTGCCCAGACGGTAATAATGCTCCGGCGAGCGCGCTTGATGTGCATCAGCGACATTTTTTTCGAGGCTTCGGCCGCAGCAAAATGTCGAAATTTGTTTCGATACTTTTAATTGACAATTGGGATAAGTGGTAGCTGCTTTATCGTACGTTTGCGAGGGCATATCGAAAACTCTCGCGACTAATATGGATTCTTGCATTCGCATCACGCCAACAGGAATTTCTTACTTTAAAAAAGAAAATTCTTTTAAGGAAGTTCCTCGGGGTGAGCTTAAAACTTATTCGAGAACTTTTTAGTATCAGCGGGTTGTTGATTGACATAATTCTTAATCTTATTTTTACGAAAAGGGAAGTACGTAGGTGCCTTCAAACTATAACTGCGTCTGCAGCTAAGCATTAAAGGATGTTGCTTTAGAGAACTCAGCAATTTTAGAAAAATTACAAAACGCCAGATAGAACAAAAATTGAATTAATTTCAGTAATTTACATCTATGAAAATCAGGGTGTAATACTCAACACAAAACGGAGAACCGAACTGCAGGAAAGCATTTTCAACGACGCGTGTAAAATAAATCAAACGAGCTGGAAATAGACGAAATTACGGATGAATTAAGCTCGAAGACGGGACTTACAGACTCATTGATATGGGCGTTTAAGCGTCGCCTGCTGCGAATTTTCTGTCAATTAGTTCGGTGCTCGCTTTCCAGAACATCTGTTACTCCCCTTATTGTATTCCGGATTTTCGTTATTTATTGCCTTATTAACTCACTCCGCCCCGTCGCAATTTTCCGCCCTCGTATAGGCTGCCTAAGCTAGGCATAATTTTCATGGCGTATTAAAGTTGATACAGGTACAATTTTCAAGCTGCTTTATAGCTGTTACGTTGAAAGTCTTGACAAAATTTACAGCAATTAACGCGCGATTAATTATGTTGAGCATTTTCCAGAAATAATTAACATTGAGTTTTTATTGCATGAGCGAGGCTACCTGAGTTATACTAAGAGAATATATATTCTGTATAAGTAAAAAAAATCATAATTTAATAATTCAAAGAAATTACAATTTTTGTTCTTTGTTATATTTGCTGACCATGTATTAATGTAATTATATTTAAAGTAATTATATATATTTATAAAGATTCATATAACTCATAACTCTATATTAGTACTGTAATTTTTTGGAAAAAGAAATTTTATGCTCCTACTGTTACTACACGGAACGATTTAAAAGATTACTGTCTTACCGGCTCTCAACCTTTAATACTTACCCAAATGCAGTAATACCTACAAAAGGTAAATGATCGATACTCGGTAATTATCCTTTCTTTTTTGTGGTAAAATTCTTAATCAATTTATTATTCAAAATAATTAGGTTCTATTTTGAGTACATTGTTAATTTTAATAAACTCCTGCATACTAATAATGGGATTTAAATGCCGCATACTCGTTCTTTAAAAACAAAAGAGTGTCCGGACAAGTGGAAAAATCTCTGTACATTTCTCTATACGAGTATAAAAGGTCACTTTAGTTATTAAAAAGTATACGTGGTTTACCAACCACCTCTATACATATAGTATATTTCCCAAAGTGATAAATTTGAGTTGCATATTTTGTAAAAAGCTTAGTTCTAACTGTGAGAACTAAGGCGAAAAACAAGCTGAGAAAATTGATTAATGATTTTTATCTGACATTCGATAGATATGATGATAAAGCGTGGTATTCGTTTATCAGTTACTGAGGGATGTTCCAGAACAATTTTGGGCAGCTATCATATTTATATTTATCAATGCTCGATTTTAGAATTTATATCAGTCATAAAAAATTAATGCTAGATTTTGCCTTTCTTTCTGAAAACAATTGCATTTCTAGAATTTCCATTGTCTTTCATCTCCCGAAGCAATTTTTTAATAATGTCGGAGATGAAGGTATAAAAATTTGTGGAAAGATTTTTTTTTTATTATTATTTTCAATTTGGTATCACTTACGTGGGTATACTTGATGCGGGTGTACTTGCTTATCATCTTATCTGGTCTGATACTACTTTTGCTGAATAGTTAGGAAAATGTATTTATTTAACTTCAAGCAATTATCAATTACAAAACATTTTTGACAGTAAAAAATATAAACTTTTTGGTTACGGAGTTTCATAAATTGAAAAATTTCGATGGTGCAAAGATTTTATGATAAATTTTTATGCAAATAATCGAACGCAGTTTTCTATAGTTAAAATGAAATATTACAGTTCATTAATTTTATTTTAATTGCAATTGTTTTATGGTACTTGATAAAAATCCGATGGTCTCATATAAATTCTGAAGAATAATCACCAAACAAACGTTTACGCCGCAATAAAGCCAAGTTCGAAAAAACGAGTTCACCCAGATTTATTCCAGAAAGGCGCCGTATAATAATAAGAAGACGTTAAACTACAGGATTCCCCAGTTTATATTAGTTAATAACCTTGTTTGCATAACCGAGGCTGCAGGAAATATTCGTGTTGCTCGCGCGAAAACGCTCAGTGATTGCCGAAAAAGTGTGCTCGGACCGGTTTCTTCTCTTTAACGACTAATGTTGACCTTTATGAATTCCCGTAATTTGTGTATTTCCATGAAATTCAGTTTGCCATTAATGAGGCGCAATTTAGTCACTCTAAATTATTCTCATATTTCGCGTACACGCATCGTCTTTTTTAAACAGTTGCTATGATTGAATTAATGAATATATTGTTATATATAATGGATAATGTGTCCCTTAAATATTAATTTTCATTGAATGAAAAAAATTTGATTTGATAAGTTTTTAGATTAGATTTTACAAGTTTATTATATATCACGTAGATGTAAGGATTTTGTACATCCAAAAAAAACAATTTCTTGCTTTATGAGTAGATGTGTGATAATTTGTTCTTGTATTATTTTGTTATAAATATTTTTGATACATATAACATTTAAATGCGTCATAAGTCGAAATTTAATGTCGATAACGTAGGAATTACTATATTGAAAGTGAGAGTTGCTTACGCAAAAATATATTATTGGTTTCTTATTGATATTCGGCAACATAGAATACTATGTTCACTTTGCCACCCTAGTTATTTTGTAGCAAATTTGAAAGAATACATTTTTTTAAGGTGGCTTCGGCGAGTTTTTATAAATAATTGAAAATATCCGAAACTTCACAAAAATATTCTTTGAGCATTAGTGCTCTATTTATTCCATTATAAATAATTCATTTTTATAAAACCGTATATTAAATTGAAGATTTTTTAATGTAGATTCTAATTCTGTCATCATAAATATAAGTAAACGATTAAATAAAAGAGATATTAGCGATAAACTTTGTAAACATGCTTCTGCGCATGCGCATTAATAGCAGACAAACACACAAGCAATAAGAATGGCAATTTTTTTCATATTTTAACAAAACTAGGATTTTTTAAGACTATCTAAAATAGTTCAGAGGTAATTATTAAAATTGAAATTTTAAAAATTGTCAAAAACAAAGCAGGAGCCCTTTGGGGCCCTGACTTGATACGGCACAAATAATAATATTTGAATAAGATAAATGTTACGTTTTACTTTGTTTAAAAAAAAAAAAAAAAAAAAAAAACGGAATCGAAGGTAAATTTATTTACTGCGTATGTTTTAGTACGTTTTACAAAAACAGATTATTTACTTCCGTCTGAGGTTATTCCAATAATATTGACAACGTAATCATTCAACAGTAATAAAAACGATAAATTACGATGTATTTTTACAGTTCTCTTACAGTTCTTCTTATCACTTTTATTTATTTTTCCGCAATTCTATCAAAAGTATTACAATTGGATTCAATGTTTTAATAATAATCTCATCGGTTTTGGAAACGAAAAGTGAATATTTTTCAGGACGAAAATTGGATATCAATGACATGTGCAATAAGTATGTAAAAATCAAAGTATAATCTAAGAAGAATAGTTTGTTCCTGCCTAATCTTATAGTTTTCATGCTAGGAAATTATAATCGAAGAAGAATACATTGTTCCTACACAATCTCCGTTTTCTCCAGCTATATTCTGGGAAATAAATTATGTAAATTTCCACCAGAGATAAACATTTTTCCAATGCTAAATAATTGTTGTGTTATGTGCATGGATAACAGCACGTCATATTTTATAATTTTATGTAAATCAATACGATAATCATAAGATAAATATTTATTAATTGCCTGGCTTTTTCTTTAAACCGTTGGTGAATAATTCTTCTGTGACTTAGTTTTTATGATGGTTCGGTTCCTACAAAAAAGCACGGTGAATTCATTCTGAAATACCAAAAATGTTAAGGAACGTTAAAATTGTGGTTAGCATGATGTTATTGGCGTCGGAAAGTTTCGCGACCCTTCAACTCATCACAGAAATACTTATGAGAGCAGATCAGAATATTACTAGAGTGCGAACAGTGGAAGAGCTTAATAGAAGATCAGGCGAAAATGTCGTTCTTGATTTTGTCAGTAAAAATAAATTCTTATCTACAACAATAATTATTAAACGTTAAATCATACGATAAAAACTTTTCAGAAATCGATTCTCAGTATAACTTTTAATATAACTTTAGAAAAATATTAGTAAAATGTTGGTCTGCAGATTAAATAATTGATATTTGAAAATTCATAAATTTTAGATTGGACTTATAGAACAATATGACGGATACAAGGCGGAAGAACACGAAG
>JAWWEM010000027.1:14040478-14070344 GCA_035582935.1 Ormyrus thymus
CTTCTCGTAAATAAAATCACGAAGAGGATTCAACAATATAGTGCCACGGCGACGTCGACCTGCAAAACAAAGTGCTAATATTATAATTTATCGAAGTACACCGCCGAGTCGAACCAGGACTGCTGGTCAACTTTCTTTCAAACGACTGTCAAAAGTGTTACGTGAATCGCCGTGCATATAAAAAGTACAATTTTCAAGCCCCGAGTCCCATTATTACCTTCCTCGACGAGGCGCCGCCGCAAAGAACCCCGTCCCACCGCCGAATCCAAAAGGACAGCGAAGAAGACCGAAGAAAATCCTTCCAGCAGACTGGACGAAAAAGAAATCGTAACCGGAGCGCGGCTCCGATCCCGAGGATCCCGGGCAGCGAATTCCACTCGCGAGCGATTCACTGGCCGGCGGGAAGGTGCAACGCCGTCTGAGCGGCGTGCGCGACTCGGAGACCCGCGCACCGCTGACCCAGTTAAGCACCCCGACCCGGATTCCCGCCGACGACGCCGAGGCGCTCGCGCTCCTCCCGCGCAGGAGCTTCCTCGCCGGCTGGCAGCGAGAGTCGCCGCGGATCGCCCTTTGCTCGAGAGCCCGCGGAACAGGAGGATCGAGGGAAGGGGGTAGAGAGCCGCGGCGGACGATTTGTCCGGCCCGGCGGGAGAAGCAGCGCCTGCTCGTGTGCGCCTCGAGATGCTCGGCGAAAAGCGCGGCGACTTATTTTCGCGACGAAGGCCGGCGGAGACCGTTAATAAAGAGTCTCGTCCGCGCTCGGGAGACGGTGAAAGTCCAAAGACTTTATTAGTCCCCGGCGCATAATTCGCCTTCAAGTCTAATGAGGATGTCTTGCGAGAATTGAGCGTAGATAAGGAAATGCGCGCGTCCGCGCCGAGTCGTGTATATATTCAAAAGAATACATTAGCCTTCTTCCTCGGCGAAAGAGAGAAAGAAAAAGAATCATCGCTGTTTTGCTCCTTGGGGGCATGTTGCATAGTCAGCGACTGAAATAAATGAATCGCCACTGAATCGGCGAGCCGCTCGCGCGAAAAAAAGCCCATAAGAGAGCGATACGCATCGCGCGTCGCGCACTATGACGCCGCGGAGCGGCTCTTTACCGCCTCGGCGTATGCACGGGGTGGAAGGAGGCGGAGGAGGGCGGGAGGTATAAGCCAAGCTGGAAATCGGAGCGCATCGCATTGTCCGATTGTTTAGCGGCGCGGTGCATTGGCCCCCGTGGGAGTTAGCATCAATTTGTGCGGCAGGGCTCTTCGGCTCGGCGTCGCATTCGCGCGCTCCCGCCGGGCGACGGCGGACGGGTGATGGAGTTCAGAGGCTGGACGAGGGTCTGCTGCAGGTGGCGAAAAGCGCGAGATTAAAGGAGGAGGAGGAGGAGGAGGAGTGGAGGAGGGAGTGGAAAAAACCGGGAGCGCGTGGATACGTGCGTACGGAGATTTTCGTGTGGCGGGAGAGTGCCGCGGAGTGAACGCGGGCGCGCGCGCCGCGCTCTCGGATGTGAGTAAGTATGCGCAAGAGCGCCGCCGAGGCGGCCCACGAGGAATTCAGCTCGGACCGGGAAGTTCTCACGTGTCGTTGCCGCCGCTAGGCGATCGTCGTCTGCTCGCGTCGAGCCGCTCTCGCACTCGTGGACGAGAGCCGGGATGAGGCTGCCGCTGCTGCTCCTGCTGATGCTGACGCTCGCCGCGAGGGAGGCTCTCGGGCAGGCGCGCGACGGCGACCGGGCGAAACTGTCGCCGAGGGACAGGAGGCTGCTGCTCAGGCGGCAGAGCCTGCAGGCGCAGCCGAGGATGCAGACGGAGCCGCCGCCGAGGGCGAGGGTCGAGACTTTCGTGAGTGGTTCTTGCTTCGTTTTTTCTTTTCCTGAGCTTTCTTCTTTATCGCGGCGGCTGGGGAAAGAGGGGTGGGTGATTTTTTTTTTCAATGAATTTTCAACGTGCCGAATCGATTTGGAATGCGCGAGCCGGCACAGATAGAGGCGGGGACAGTAGCTTGGTTTTCTATTTTGGCTGATTTTTCTGACGAGAACAATCAACGTGCATTAACATTAGAGAGGCTTAAATCTTGCAATGTGTATGATTTATTAGAATGTGCATGGCGTGGAAAATGCGTCGTTCGTATGTGTAAAGGATCGAATATTAATCAAACTGATATCTGTCTATTAGAGATTTCACAATGTAAAAAACGATTTGCAAATAAATTATGTGTGATGTAACGCAGATATTTTTATTGCGTTAATCATTTTAATTATTTTGCGGTATCTAATAACGTTTATTAAATATTAGTTAGAGGAAAGTAATTGATACGCGTAAAATTTTAGACTCTTAAATCCTATCAAGTGAGGAAGTAAACCAGAATATATTTACGCTGCCGTTTTGGAATCTCTGCAAATATTGAAACCGTTATGTAGGAGTCGAATTTTTCTTCAAAATTTAAATGAGATTTAGAAAAAAAAAACGGTCGACCGTCCAGTCTTCAATTTTCGTCATCGAACTGCCGTTTCGATTGAGTAAAAGTTGTATTTAAGTGAAAAAAAAAATGAAAATCTTTTGTCTATATCTCAAAAGATGAAGCTGAAATTTTATTGCAAACCCGTCATTAGCCTAGAAATGCAAATGGCCATTAATTCCGCCAAGATAAATGTCCTTTTCTATAAAGAAGCGCTCAAGCCGATAAATTTAATTTCGCATTTCATTGTACAGTAATTAGAGACTTTATTGTTCCAAAACACGCGGCGCTCCGTAAAATCCCCGAAAGCTTCGAGCGTAAATCAAAAGAGGCGGGCAGGTCTCGAACTTTCGACTTCGACGCGTGCCAGCGAAAGTGAACGGAGACGCTCTTTAGACAACCGAAAACCGAGAGTGAAAATGTATGCATAAACATTCCCATCTCCCCCGGCGCATCCTCGCAGCCGACAGCCCGAGGAGGAGCCCGGGCGGCGCTTTCTTATCGTCCGTCTGCCCGATCGAAGCGAGCGAGGGGAGCGTATCTCTCGCCCCGTCCGGGCCCGCTTCCGGCCTTGCGAAATTCGCCGGCGCGCGTTTCTTTCCCCGGGAGGAGGAGGGGCCTCGTCGGGAAACCGCGCGCGGATCGCGGTGCAATACGCAGGCGGCGGCGAGATGGAGGGCAGCGTTCGAACCGGCAAAACATGTGCGGCGATTAATTTCGGCTTGGCGCGAGGTTGCGAAACTGAAAGTGAGCGACTGCCAGGCGCGCGGCGCTCGGCCGCGGCTGCAGGTCAGACGCGGCTGCGTTATCTTTTTGCCATTGCGCTACTTGCGCTGCAAGCCAGATATTTCGTTGTGAATATGTGGGCGAGAGTCGAATCGAGAGCAGGGCGAGGAGGGAAGGAGAACGAGTTCCTTCGCGGTTTTAATTCGAGGGTGATCGCTTGCTTTTTGTTTTTTTCATTTCTCTAGAATTCATTTAATTGATTGATTTGTTTCGGGAGGCTGCCGAAATTTCAAATTGCCGTTGAACTGAGAATTTTCACGTTACAAAATTTGTTTATTTTATTAATTACGTTAATTGAAATGATAGTCAACTGGAGGTTTGTAAATATCATGACGGCGCAGCTTTGCAAGTGTTTATTTTCTGTAATTGGCAGTTCGCTACTATATTAATTAAGTCCGACTACCTTCATCACGCTGCGCCAATACCGATTTTCCAATTACAAGCGGACGAATAAAGGCTAATGCTTGAATTAAAACTGTTGACTTTTTTTATCTAATTTCATGGAACAATCATAGTGGTTTAAGTGCAGCATTGAATTTTTTCATTTTCTTTTACGAATTTCGAATTTCTATAATAATTATTCAAATACCAACAAAAGAAAATGACAGTACTCAGGCTTGATTAGTTGATTTATTGGCAATGCGAACAGTATAGGTGTTCATTAGACAAGTTCTTAAAACTATTAAATATTAAAGACTCATTGCAATATCAAGTCACTGACAAAGAAGGTCCTTTGCGGTCGAGACACCAATGAAAAAGTAAATAAAAATGCAAATTACCTATAAGTCACAGACCAAATCATTACCAAAAACTTTAACAACGCAAGCAACTCGTGACTTCTTCATTCCACTTTAAAATGCAAAGCATTGCCCCCCGCTTTATCTTTAAATCGCTTTAATAAAAACGCTTCGCTTTAACTGTTAACCTTGCGATCCTTAAACCAGCCTTTTCAAATAACCCAGCCAACATCAGAATCCTCGCCGCGCCACTTTCGCGCGCATCAGATAAAAAAAAAAAAACAACAAAAAAAGGAATTTCTTAACGAGCCTCCGAGGCCTCCAAAAAAAAAAATGTCGACCGAATCACCGAAAACCGACACGCTTCAGGTCGACCTCGTGAGGTCCACCGGCTACCACGCCGAGGAGCACGACGTCACGACGGACGACGGCTACATCCTGACGCTCCACCGGATGCCCGGCGGTCCGCGGTCGCCGGTCAGCCCGAGGAAGCCCGTGATACTCCTGATTCACGGACTGCTCGCCGCCTCGGACGTCTGGGTGCTTCGGGGGCCGGACCAGGATCTCGGTAGGAAGAATTTCTCTCTCTCTCTCTCTCTCTCTTCTCGCTCTGCGTGGCTTTGCTTCGGCGCGTATGGATTTTTGAGATTTTACGGCGATTTGCAGCTTACATGCTGGTCGACGCGGGCTACGACGTGTGGCTGCTGAACACCAGAGGGAACTTTTACGGCAGGCGGCACAAGAAGATGGTACCCAAGGAGGAGAAGTTTTGGAGATTCAGGTGAGGAGCTTTTTAATCGATTTTCAACTGGAAATTAAGTGAATTAAAGGAGATTGCGGGTATATAGCTTTTGAATTAGTCATTTGAGAATTTTCATTATATCAACTGGTTTGTTCTTCACGTTACTCCTCTCTATTTGGAAAGTGTACAAAAATGTAGTGAAAGTTAATTAATTGCAATGAAAGATTCATCCACATATTAAGTAGCAAAGACAAACGATGACACATTCATGAATATACGCACTGCATCCTTTTAAACTCAATAGAGACGAATGAACGAATCGTTTTCGAAAAGCTTTTGGTTTTAAGCGGTTTTTTTTTGTTTTTTTTCTTTTTGTAAAATTAATTAGCCACGGGCGAATTTTATATGCCGGTCGTTTATCGAGCCTGCTGAACGTGACAAAATGAAAGACACCTTTACGCGTCAAGAGTTTTCAATTATTTAAATTCTAACTACTCTTTTGACCGAGCACACGTGAATTAAGATGCAAATGAATATAGACGCAGCCGCGTTCAGCTGCTTGTATTTATTTTTATTCTTTTCAGTCAGTCGACAGTTCATCCGAATGGAATGAGAATTAAAAGGAAAAAGAGCCGGTTAAAGCGCAAAAAGATTACATCACGACTTTAAACTACAATTTTTTAGATCAAAATCGCACCACCCGAGAAAACGCAAACGACACGCTCGTCCAGAAAAACCTCCCGGCGCCCGGACTAGAAACGTTTTCGGAACAGGTTTTTTTTTTTCTCCAAACCCCCGCTCGCAATTCGTCCCATTACGCAGTTAAAACTCACTTTTGCCTTGTACACTCCCCTAAAACTCTAGAACCGCGAGAAGAACAATAATAATTTTCCAAATTGCAACAGGCTCGAGCAAAGCCCGCGCAGCGACTTATCCAATAAACTTAAAGACCGGGCGATTAAGCAATGTCGCATTCCCGCATTGAAAAGAGCTCAGCTCGCGAAACGCGCCGCGCAAAAAAGCATCGGAACCTCATTAGCATCCGTCGTTCAAAGCGCCATTTGCGCCACGGCGCTCGATTACGCTCTCTCTCTCTCTCTCTCTCTCTCTCTCTCTCTCTCTCTCCGTCCTAACGATCTCCGCGCGAGCGATAGAAGAGAGAAAAAAAAAAAACGAATAAGCAAGCCTCTGAAACGTCTGTTCCCGAAGCTGGCACGAGTCCGGCGTGTACGACACGGCGACGGCTATCGATCACATTCTGAGCGCCACCGGGGAGGAGCGGCTCGCGCTCGTCGGGCACTCCATGGGAACGACGATCGCGCTGGTGCTGCTCTCGATCAAGCCGGAGTACAATGCCAGGGTCAGCGCCATGATCTCCTTCGCCCCCATCGCCATTTTCACCCACCTGCTGCCCGGGCCCATCAGCACCATCGCCGTCAGATACGGAAAGCAGCTGCAGGTACAGTTTCTTCTCGGTCGACAGTTTGACGTTGGTTGATTGAGTGTTTGGGGGTTTTGTAATGGTTCGTTTTGAAGATTGGGCGAAATTACGATCGCGGAAGTCGAAATGTATTATATATATTTTTTCACTTTACACACCGGGACGAATTGGATCGGTTTTGATAAATGTATATTAATGTATTTTATATATATGTAGGTTGAAATTTGAATCTGGTCTGACAGAACATCGACTGTGGGCGTCCCTACTAAGCAGCTCTTCAAATGACTAATGAATATTCAAGCGCTAGGAAAAAACATTGGCCTAACTTTTACTGCAACGAAATTATGCAAATGTAAATTGCAAATCTCAATTACAAAGTAAAAGCGAATTTTCGGCCTTACAAGTAGCTTAAACGCTCTTGATCCGTTAATCTCGGCAGTCGCGTTTAATTTTAGACGTTTTTAATTAATACATTTCGAGGGTGCTAAAGATACGGTTTTCCGCAATACAATATATTACAATACACTGCGAGTTCGATTGTCTTGACGTATTACGGTAAACTGTGTAAATGTTCGCGCTGCAGAGGCATTCGCAAATTTTTCGAAAATTCTCGAGGTATTTAATCATATTGTATTACAATCGTTATTGTCCGTCATAAAAAGCTTGAAATCCCCGTTAATTTAAATTTCATTCACTTTGCGAATTCTGCACTTGTAAATTGCATTGTGTAACTACTGTTTTGCAAAAAGTCCTTAATTCGACTGAACGATTTCCTCACACGCGACCGCACAAATGCCCATAATGATGAATCTACATACATGCATAAGCATAGGTCGCATGCAAACGATATTCATACTCAAAAAGCGTCTATTTTTGATTGAACTTGGTTAAAAGAAAAAAAAAAAATGAACTTGGAGAACTTCGTTTGAGAAATTCGCTCTTCGCAAATGCTAATTAATGAATAAAATCATCGATTCTATGCCTTCCGCCGTTCTGTCGACAGATTTTTAGCTCTACATAAGCTTTAAAAAACGATGCACCTTTCAAAGCGAGCGTGAGATAATGCATTCGACGCACAATGCTAAGGCTGCGTTGTTTTTCAGAAAACGTTCCGAACCCTGGGAGTCCATGAAATATTTCCCCGGAATCCCGGCCTGGTCGGACTATACGCGACGTTCTGCGAGACGCCGCACATCGAATTATTATGCCAGAAGCTAATAATGAACGTCGCCGGATTATTGAAAACTAATCAGTTTGACGCAATCGACGTCGTGAGTACATTGTTCCTTAAAAGGGCGCATTCCCCCAATGAAATAGAAACGAGAGAATTATGCTGATCCCTGGTATTAACTTTTGCCGATTTTCAGTCCATGATGCCGAAAGTATTAAATCACTATCCTCAAGGTTCATCGCTCGAGACGCTTTTACACTACAGACAAATTATGATTAGTGGTAATTAGTTTTTCTTTTTATTGCGTGCTATACTTATTTATTATCTTAATGCTTAAGTGTGGGTTTAGTTCTGTAATAGAGATAATTCTTGAATAAGAAAATTATACAGTAATTATACTAGGTATATGATTTTTTTAATACAAATGGTATCTTACGAACTAACCGTGTTTAAAAAAAGTTTTCTTCTCACTCATACCTTACACTAAATTTTTGACAATTTTAAGATATTTGCTACGTCAATAAATTTCTTTCCATCAACAATTTTTCATTTCTAGGTAAATTTCGCCAATACGATTTCGGATCCGAAGGGAACTACATTCGTTACAAAAACGTGACTCCTCCCGAATATCCCTTGGAAAGGATAACGGTGCCAATAATTCTTTATTACGGATTAAACGACGCTTACACGACGAAAGAGGTAGAGCCCGCAATTACCGTTATTATACTCCTCGCTGAAATTTTCTTCTCAGGCCTCAATTTAAATAAATTTACGTTCCCCGATGCGTATAAACCCACTGCGCAACAAACACCGGACGCAAACGGAGGCGGAAACTGACGAAAGCCAATAGATAATTAATTTACAAAAGAAAAGAAAAAAAAAAAAAAACTCCTCGTAATAAAGAACGTCGTACTTCCTTCCCCAGGACGTGATGGCGCTGCAGGCGCGTCTGCTGCACGCCGAGGGCCGGGCGATCGCCCACGAGCGCTTCAGCCACCTGGACTTCCTCTTCTCGAACTTCACCAAGAGCTTGCTGTACGACGACGCGCTGCGCGCCCTCGACCGCCTCCAGGACGACTCCGACTCCTCGTCGTCGTCCGCCCAGCTCAGCCGGGCAATCGAGAGCGCCAAGTTCGCGCCGACCACCGTCACGGTGTGACGTGTCTCTCCTCTCCCCCGCGGGCGAGAAGGAAAGGGAACCGTTCGTTCTCGGGCGGGGTACTCGCGGAACGCGCGCAGAGGCGATTATCGTTCCGGGGCGCCCGCTCGAAAGAGTGCAACTGTGCGTTTTCGACTTTTTCCTGGTCGGGCGGGCTGCTTTTTCTTCGGGTCCGCGTAATTGTAGAAGGCGAGTCGGTCGGTTCCCAGCCAGCTGTTATTTATAGTGACTTACGAGTCTCGTACATTTTGACTTATGGAATTCTGGCGTCGAGAAAGATTAGGAGAAGGAGGCGTATAATCAGCGATAAAAGTCCTCTACTTCATTTTATTTTCGTCGAAAATTCGCCTTCGATAATGCCAATCTTCTCTCGGCTTCAGATATAACGGCTCAATCTTTTGCTCTTAATCAACAAGTCGTCATGTACGACGCGCGTAATGTTCCGCCGACTTTGAAGAGATTCGGCGTTGCCAATCGTTTTCTCTCCAGTTTTCTCAGGGACTAATTAAGGGACTGGACGTGCAGGGTACAGTGGCACGATGCTAGTCCGCGTTCGTCCCTTCTTTAAGTACAGACGCGACCTTTCGGGAGCGACGGTAACGGACAAAAGGACGGCAGCACTTTGTAGGATTCAATCTTCGAGCGGATTAAAGTGAGAAAGTTTCTTCGGCGAGTCTTGCTAGGAGCGAAAATACTTTGGATGATAAAGTAGGAATCTACTATCGGTATCTGACCTCATTACTTTGAAAATCGGTACAGAATTAAATATTTGTTATCGGGCTTTTCGACTTTTTCAACTCCTCTACTTTATCTCGAGCGATCATTATTGAGCCGTAATCAAAATTTACAAATTAATTAATTTATACATTTTAATCGCGCTCAAAAGACGAATTTCGTTGACGCTTCGTCAAAGTGCAATTTTCGACTCCATAATTTCTACCCAAAGATTACCTTAATCTTCAACGTCCACATTACGAATATTCATCCGTCTGGCATCCAGCAAAAGCCCACTTATCCGCGTCCGAGTTTGCGCTCGACCGTCGCATCCCTTTGTCTCCCGATCAATCTGAAAAGTGGCGTCTTACGAAAACTCGACGAGTCGAGCTGCACGCCGCGCGCGGGCGATCGCGCTCGGGACTCCACGATTGCCGACACTAGTCACGCGTGCACGCGCGGGTTTTGTGCACTCGCGTCCTCCCCCTTCCCGGCTAGCCGCGCGTCTGTGCCGAGACGTGCACCGCGGACGTGTGCGCGCGCGACAGGCGAGCAGTTTCCCCGTCGGGATCCGAGTCCGAGTTGAAATGGGGAGTCTTTGCATATACGTTAATTGTCATTGTGTCGCGTGTAAATTCGCCTGGATGCGCCGCTTTAGAGTTTTAAGTTCTGTACATAAACCGTATACGTAGGTACGTCGCTATTATTGATGCTCCTCTGAACATTTCAATTATTCTTTATAAGAATTCGTCGCGTTGAAAAGGAAAAATGTCTGAAGAAGTTTGATTTGACGCTAGTTGTTTTAATGTTTTTCAATGTAAAGGTAGTATAGTGTATAAGCGTTTAAATCAGTTTTTTGGTAATAAACTATAAAATAAATTTTAGATGATTGTCGCACGACGAGCGATGTGTAGATATGGGCTTGTAATCGAAAAACAATTGTGTCAAACAATTTGTAATTCGATCTACATTAATCATCCAAGTTATACGGTAAAAAGTTAAATTATGAAAAATTTGTATTTTAGAATGTAATTTTTATTTTATACTTAGAAACTAATAAATATTAATTTAATATTTAATAATATGAATAATATGATATAAAAATGAATTCTGACGAAGCAATGCTTTATGCATTCACTATCATTTTTTGCTTGCAATTTCTATTCATCGATATCACCAACATTGTTCATTATTTCTTGTATAGTCGTAAGTATCAAAATTAGTTTTTCAATAAATTGCATTGAGCAGAAAATAAATTGACTTACAAGTAATAAGTTGTAGCTAACCACAAATTTATAGAAAAAGGCCGTTTGCGTAGATGATTCTTTGTCAAGATTGAATTTAACAGAAATTACGGGCAAATGCATTTGAAAAATTTTAAATGAGCCATTGTTTATTCTGAAATGACCCTCAGCAAAGTCGACTTTCGTTTCAACCTGCAATGATTTTCATTTTTATTAATACTTAAATCCTTTCAAAAGACTTGCACAATAAAAAATTTATGTGTGAAATGCAAGCGAGTCGTATACAAAAGTAAAGTTTAATAGAACCTTTCTTTAACATCACATTGTTGTAAATGTTAATTTATATTAAAAATTCGAGAAGAGGCAACTACACTTGTGAAAGTTCTTAAAAACTATATTATATAGTATATATATCATTAGCAGTTTTTATTAAATTTTTCAATGAAAAGATAAATAAATTAAATTCATAATTAAGGATTCGTAAGGACAAAAAATGATTCAGTAGCTACATAAGATCGTCTAAATTACAACTCTTTTCCACGTTAACCTTCATTTCTTGCGATGCGGGATGCAACTTTAAGTTGTGAAATAATTGCACCTGTATTGCAATTGAAAAGACTGCGCACCTATAAAAAGTAGGCACTTCAGGATTTTGTAACTTGCCAGTAAAATATTTTTAGATTTATGGATTTCTTAAATTCTAAGTAAATATGTTCAAACCATAACTGAATTAATGAATAATTGACAACGAAATAATCAAAAAAAACGAAGCCGAAGTAATACTATTCCTTAGATGGACTTCGCTGAAATTCATTTTTTAAGGACCCAACCTCGCATTAAATATTTCAATCATTTATTAATTACTTTATACAGAATTCACCCTGTTATAAAAAGTGAAATTGCAGTAATGACAGGTTTACTAAGACTGCAACCGTAGCGGAAACGAAGTGTTTTATCGTGCGTGCGAGTCGAAGCATACCTTCAACGAAAAAGATAAATATCGAAGGATACGAGTTGCATTACGAAATACTTTAAAATATCGGTCAAAATGGTATGATAGGTGCAAGCTTCTACCTTGGAGTTAATTATACTTGAAAAGGTTATTAAAAAGCAAGGGAAACGAATTTCAATGCGCGAAATAAGCAGCCAAATATTAAAGTTAATGTGCGCGAGTCTAAAAATACTGTTCACCGGCGCAAAACTATATATACACATTATCATGCGAAAATAGACTTTTAATCACGGATCTTAATTCCGAGAACCAATTGAAATTATTTGCGTGAAGTTTTTTCGGGTGATGTTTATTAGATAAGTCGGAGATTCGAATGTTTCATTCAATGCGTAATGAGAAGTTCTTATAATATCTCAAAGAATCGTTCGATTTTGATTATTGATATCGTTTGTTTATGGAAATATTCAGTTGATCGGTGGATAAGCATTGCTATCTCTTATTATACATCAATTTTATTTTAATCTATTGAAACTTAAAGTGCCTGTCCACTTAATAGGGAGCTGGAAAAAATAGATTTCGTAAATGAGCCACTAAAGATTATTTTTCTTCATACATCTGTTTGCATTGGTGATAACAGTGGGACTGTACAGCAATATTCAGTACACTTTTGCCTAAAATCCTTCTTAAACCATTGAGCTTGAATTTAAATTGCAAAATTAGCTTCTCAAAAACTGAGCTTATTAATTTTAATGATTTAAATAATAAATAAAAATATTTTAATGAGGGTTAGTTTAACGAGGGGGCTCAACAAGGGGTCCACTAAAAATTTCAAATCAGCGAGTGCAGCAAAACTTTTCTGCGAGGCGCTCGTCGTTCGCATCTCGGACTCGAAAGGTTGAAAAGCAGGCAAGTGCGGGAATTCAGCTGTAATGAAAAGGTGGGCATTATAAACTTCATTACTGTAATTTGAAATGAAAGCATTTACTTCATTGCCTCATAAGTATCTAGGCAAAACCGTGATAAATGGCAGGTCGTACTCTTTGCTCATTGTGTCACTGAAAAACCTGCTCATTAACGACGATTACGAGAAAGACTATTTCGCAGCGTTTTCAAAGGTAACAACACTGTAAATACAAAAGAACACATAATTATTATATCTCCAGCTACAATTGTAATTTGATTTTAAATCGGCTATCGCCGATAGTTAATCTTTTGCTAATTATTTGTTTTTCTAGGTGCTTTTTATCATTACAATTGTAATTCAATTTAAATTTTTTGTGAGGAGTTTCAAAAATAATGAGACGATAAAAATAAGTAGTTTAATAGATAAAAGTAATCTAAATAGGTGCCAATAAACTTGTTTTATTATACTACATTGATTTTTTTTTTATATAGAACGTTGCAGAATTGGTTGATCTTTTATTTAGTATCACATAATTTGCAATCGATTGAGTCAGTACTTTACGAAAGAAATCGAACGAACGCAAATTATTATTACCCCAATAAATTATAATAAAGAAGATAAACGCAAATCGTAAAGCTAGTCAAACTGAATGTTCACGTGTACTCCTCGCCATAAAGAAGATTTATCGTGACGAATTCCCCTGACGCCTTCATT
Source organism: Ormyrus thymus (assembly GCA_035582935.1). Lineage (NCBI taxonomy): Eukaryota > Metazoa > Arthropoda > Insecta > Hymenoptera > Ormyridae > Ormyrus > Ormyrus thymus. The sequence goes on from JAWWEM010000027.1 coordinate 14,053,494, forward strand.
TACGAGTGCAGAAATTACAGATTCTCCTTTCGAAAGCCGCGTGGAAATTCTTTTCTCACCTTTTTACCCGGCCGAGCAAATCGCACGGTAAATCCAGGACCTGTACAAGTCCGGGCATCTCCGGAGAACTCGCGCACCTCCAGCGGTGAGAAAGAAGTCTCTCCGCCGCGCCGACAAGAGAAAAAGCCAGCCTTTCGCAATGATAAGCCGACTTTTGTTCCGCGCGCCTAATAACCGCAAAAACTCGCCGAGTATTCCTGCGCGGCGCAGCAAAGTAAACGGCTTATCTCGGGCCCGCGTGTGGCAATCGACCTTGCTTTGCGCAACGCCGCGGCGCGCATCTAAAATTCGCGCCGCTCGCGTACGCGCGCGCATTTACTTTCGAAGCCAGCCGCTCGGGGAGAGGAGTTCGCGGAGGCGTCGACCTTGGCGCGCTGCCGGTGGACCGGAAATTGAAAGTTCCCTCCGGTCGCGCCGCCGCAGCTCTGCATCTTAATCGGCCGGGCCGCGGGCCCAGGGGCAGGCCGCTCGCCGGCTTGGCGCTCGGTCGGGCCCGGGGGGGGATGTTGCGCCAGCGCGAAATTCAAACTGGAGCTGGGGCGTTGGCGAGATGTCTGGCTAATGATGCGTGAAGATAGAGCTGGGCGATTTCTGCGGGGCGGGGAAATTGATTTCTGGTGTTACGGGCGAAGGAGAATTGCGCTTGGGTTCGAGCGGTTTTAGAAAGACAAGTTAATGGCTGTTTAATCGGTGGAAGTCAATAATGCAAACCTTTATATTTGTGGTAATTGGTTATAATTTTTCTAGCGTATTAATAACGATAATTGAGCAGGTTCAAAGTAGACATTGATGTACGCTATATTTTATTCAAGCACGAGCAATTTGCGCAGGTAATTGATAATGAAGAAGATAAAGGAAACGTAATTATTGTTTTAGAACAGTATTACGGAGTTCATAAATACTGACGATCGATTCGTAATTCTATTCTATCAACAAATTTTTTTTTCTCTCTCAAAATTAGCATTCAATCTCATTATATAATAATTTCAATAAAATTTAAATATATTCTATTGCGTTGCATAAGATTAGTAAAAGTTATTCATATATAAAAAGAAACTTGTAACATTTATATAAATAGTTTATATATTGAATCAATATTGATTAAACGCATCGAGTAGTAATAAATAAGTATAAATATATTTGTTTTACTACTAAATAATTGAACTGATGCCCATTGCAAGATTATTTGTTACATGTATAAATGTAAAGTAAAAAAAAAAAATAATAATATTAAGACTTTAACTCTAAAAGTCATTAATGAAATGCAAACCGCGAATGAAAAATGTAATTTAATAGGGCACATAAATGCTGGCTTTATCGTATACACTCTTCTCGGAACATAAAAATGATAAATTAATGACACTTTTATTATTACAGCGTGTAGTACAGATGACATTAAAATAAAGGCGCTACTTATCGTCAAAATAGCCGCAGATAAGAAGCAACTATTCTGGAGCATCGCGGTGTATCGATTATATAATTATAATAGAAACCCCAGTTAAGCAGATCTGACTTGAAATTTCGCGAGCACCTCGACTATCAATGCAAATGCAGGATATTCAGTGGATAAAAGTCAGCAGAAATAATTCTCAGGAAGTAGTCGATCCTGCGGCGTCGAAGGAAGCCCGATAGAACAATGATTGCAAAACGCATCGCACAGAGCTCACCCTCGGTGGCGAAATCGAATCCGTAATAATCGCTCCGCGCGGAGGTTAATCTTATCCGTGCCGTGACTGCCGCGGTTAAATTGTACGGTGCATCGAGTACGATGCTGAGAAATAAATATTGACCTACCGTAAGATGGGCATTAATGCAGACTGTTGCCGGATCAATGGAAATGCGAGTGCGGTATTATCGCTGCAGAAGCGCAGCCGCGATCGGATTGCGAGCTGCGTTTTGCAATCTTATTCGCGCGTGGATAATGATTTATTTCGCAATTTTACATGCACCGCGTTTAACAATGTTGTATTAAAATTATTTAATTAACTTGTAGGATAATGTGAGCTATGCGTAATTTCACGAGGCGCAGTGAAATTTATGGTATGGGAAAACTCTCACCTCGAAAGGTCAGCTTATTCTCTAAAGTTTTAGTTAATTTTCTATTTACAAGGATTCGTCCGCATTTAGAATAAGGAGAGGAGAGAAAAGTATTTCTTTCGTAACCATTCCAGTCAGTATTTTGAGTTTCTAGCATTATTCATTCGCGCGTCCATCAATCATTTTTTATTATGGTTGAAAGGCAAGGAATTAGAATGATCAACCTGTACATTTTTTGGGAATTTTATTACATTTAGTCTGGATATGATCGTATTGAAAGTATTATATCTATTGCAACTTATCCACTGATTTCCAAAATTTTTGCGTAAAATCAAGTAATAGTAAACCATTGAAATCAATACATTTTAATTTTACTTTATATTTGCATATTTATTATTAATTATTAATATTTTTATTATATTAAAAACTGCAATAAAACCAATTATCTTATATTTAAATTGTACGCTAACAGTTTTCATTACACCATGCACCGCAATTTATAGAACGAGTTTGAAATAATTTGAGAGCCAAAAGATTGATTTGAATTTATTAAAGTATGTATCCAGTTCACGAGTAATTATTTCTATAATCTATTATCAAAAAAAATGTTAATCCCCGTTCAAATCCCAAAGCCACCGAGCGCGAAAAATTAAGAAATCTAAAGTCTCAAGGATATCTTCTATGGAGCACTTAAAATTTTCCACCAATAATTACCTGTCGAACTGGGCAACGAAACCGTTCCCACTGCCGCGCCGCCGAGAGAGAAAAAACGCAGCCTCCTCGTCGTTCGCCCCGGATTTCGGATTCCGATCTCCCTTTCCCGCGCGATATCCGCAGCCAGGAGGGGGAGGGGGAGGGGGCAAGAAAAAAAAGCAGTCCTAGCCTTTCCAGCGATTTCGCAGGCTGCCCTCTTTGCCGCGCGGCGCATCGCTCGGAGGCGGAATCTGGCTCTCGATCGGCTGAAAAAGGGAAAAGCCAGCGATGCAGCACACTTGGCATTCGGCCGCGCTGAAGGAGAGGCGCAATGTGTATATAAAAGCCGGTGCAACGACTCGCCGCGGCTTTATTACCGCGGGGCTCGCGCGCGCGCCGCTCGCACGTGAGAGGTGCAGCCAGCCTTACGTATACGCACGCCAGCCTTGCCATGTCCGGAACCGCGGAGCTGCTGCTGCTCCTGCTGCTGGTGGCGTGGAAACCGGCCGGCGCCCTCGCCAAGCTGGACCCCAACCCGGACATCGAGCTCAGGACCGTAAGTCGACGCCGGCTGCTGTGCTGTCGTGGCGCGTTGTTCTGCTTCGTATCCTTCCTAGCTGCGGGAGCAGTGCTCAGTCGGCGGTTGAGACTGTGCGCTTTGGGAGAAACTTGCGTGTGAAAGTAAGCCCGATCGAAACGAACTGGATCGATATCCAGTTAAATGCAAGGGTATATGTGTGAAAAGTCTGCAGCGGAACAGGCTCCGATTTTTCAGCTCCGGAAAATTATTGAATCCGTGGAAAATTTGGAAGAGAGAAGTTTATTGTGATACTTATTGACTTGGAAATGAAATTTTTTAATTATTAAAGTGATATGGAAAGTGAACTTCGCGCGGGGAAAAAAATGGTTCGCTTTTGTGACTTAGTTCCGAGGAAAGCGACGGTTTTTCACCAATTAGAACACCTACTAATTAGTTTTACAGTACGAGTTGTGAAATTTGCAATTACTGCAAAGTGCGCGTACATTAAAAGAAGATAAATCCTGTAATTGTGTGACATAAAACGGTCGAAAAAATGCACGCATTGTTACTCAAAAGTACTTTTAGTCAAATTTATCTAACGATTTTTTTTTTAGTTTTAATAGACTTTGCGTAAAAAAATTGTGCGTGAAAAGAAAATTTTCAAGATAAAAAATACGCCTTTGTTGGTAAAATTACTGGGATTGTGAAGAAAAATGTACGAACAGCAACATAAATCTTTTCGTCTTCTCCTTACATTTCAAGCTGAATTCTAAAACACAATACTTAATAAAAGAAAGAATATTCAGAGAAAATATATTAAATGAATAATTAAATGTATAGTCCTACGAAGTTATCTGAAAATTTATAAATAATCTTTTCATTATAATAAAATATTACTCAATGACATGTTACTACAATGCTAGTATAATTAAAACAGCGCGCACAACGAGTACAAGATGATTTCAAAAGTTCAACTTTATCGCCGTGTTTATAAAAAGAAAAAATTGCATTTGATTTCCGAAACTTCTAAATATTCCAGACTCGTCCCAGCGTTAGGTAAACACTTCCTGAAGCGTTCTCTTTATAAAATACGCCTACAATTAAAAAGCAGCGTCGCTCCACTTTTACGCGCTGAGAATTCGCGAAGAAACCAGCCGTCGTTTTGATTTACCGCCGACGCGCCACGCGCTGCAACTCCGTTTTTTCTTTTCCTTCTCTTTTTTTTTTCAAGGGTCAACTCGCAAGAAAGTACGGCTACCCGTTCGAGGAGCACGTCGTCATCACCGACGACGGGTACATTCTGAATCTCCACAGGATCCCCTACGGTCGCAGGGACTTTCAAGATTACTACGCGAGGCGACCTCCCGTTCTGCTGATGCACGGATTGGGCGGCAGTTCAGCTGACTGGGTTCTCATGGGACCAGGAAACTCTTTAGGTAAATGCGAGCTTTCTATACGCTCGCGATTAATAATTGATGAGTAAAGAAGGAGGCGAGATGCTTTTTCTTCCGGCGAATCGCAGTTTTTTCACGTGGCAGCAAATTTCCTCGCTTCGCATCTTGTTTTTTTCGCGCGAAATATCCGCTCGTTGGGAAATAAACGTGGTGTAAATAAACGGTAGATCACAAAGATAGGAAGAGAAATGAAATTACGAACGCATCAGCTGAAAAAGGAGTTGAACAACTTTTTCTGCCTGCCGATGTTAATTTGATGCATTAACCAGGGTCAGGGACTGACAGTGACACGGCCTCCAAAGTTAAATATTCACCCACATTTTCGACCGTGACTCTCTCGCCACAATTTTCCTTATTATCTTATCACGTCATCGCCGCATGATTGGCAATTTCATTATTTAGACCCGTTATCGCGACTAATATTTTTATAGCGAGTGTATATGTAATTGTTTCGACGGCTCGTACAAATTTATTAGAGCATTACACTCTAAATTTGTGCGAAAGAATGCAGCAAGTTTTCAGCGCGCCTCATTGGTTTTTTCGAAATCAAACATTTTATCGCCATTTCAAAACTTTTAACGGCGAACATCTTTCTGGCGTATACCCATCAATCACAGTAATTTTACGACGCCTATTCCGACTTTTATTTCCCCCCCCAATTAAGTCGTAACTGCGCCTTCTGCCGGGCGGCGTAAAATCAGCTCGGCATTTTCTAAGCTGCACCGCCTCTCGAGAGGTTGACAAACTCCAATCGAGTCAGACGCGGAGATGGCAAAGCAAAGATGAGCCGCGCAGTCCCGACCGGCGCGCAGAGAAAAATCGCGAGCGAGCAGAGTGATTGCGCAAACGGCGAGGAGAAATGCAGCGTGCTGTGGATTAATTAAGCCTGCGCTGGCCGTACAGTCCGAGTTGAAAGCGACGGGAGCGAACCTTGAAAGATGCATTAGATAATCGGGCTGAAAAAGGTGTTATACACGCGGAGAAAGTAGTCCATAATAATTTGCTGCTGATGTTTCTAAAGAAAATGATCGAGTTTGCCGAGTAAATTACAATACGTTTTGACAAGGAACTTGTGTACTCGATTCACTTTTTATAGAATTTTATGAGTACTCAACGTACAGATAATAAAATATAAGTTAATTCTTTCAAACTATGTTAATAGTGGCAGACTGCCGGCCGAGACCAACTCTGATCTTAATTCTTAATCTTTGATAAACTCCAAGTAACCCTCGCGATCGGAGCACAGCGAAACCTAAAAGTTCTCACCATCAAATCAAAACCCCGATCGCGCCAACGACCTTCAAAATTTCAAACCCCCCCCCCCGTCACCCTCCAGCGACCTGCGCCAAACAGCCGCGAGAGCACCCGTCGACGCCTCGACTCCGATTCGGGCCGCTTCCGCGAAATTCCCTCCCGGACTGTACGGCCAAACGCGAAACCTCAAAGGCCTGCGTAGCATATCGCTCTCCCGCGCCTTCACCGCTTACGCGCTTTCTTGGCCGGCCGCGCCGCCGCTCATTTCGAATGCCGCGCATTACGCGCCGTTACCGCGAGCCAGATCCCGATTTACAATCCGAGCGGCTTGCATTCGCGACTGTCCTTCCCGCCGGGGGCCGGAACTTGGACGCGACGCGGCCGTTTCCAAGGATCGCGCTTCGATTTTTAAGGATATGAGTCGGGGGGGGAGGCGGAGATGCGCACGAAGGCGGTCGGAGGATTACACGGTCGTGCGGATTTTCAGCGGAGGGAAATGATTGAGCTGCCTTGGGGAGTCACTGCGCGAAGATGACAATTACCCCGATTTATGCGCGTCGAAGGCTGGACATTTTTGTTTCTTTGATTTGCTCTTAAGTCGTAACTACGCATTATAGTGTTTTATTTCGTTTTTATTACGCTGCGAAAGTATTCTGAATTCTTGGTCTCTGGTTCGCTTTTCAGCGTATTTTTTAGCGGACACTGGATTTGACGTTTGGCTCGGGAACAACCGCGGTAATATCTACTCTAGAAATCACACTACGATGGAGCCTACGGATCGTTACTTTTGGGACTTTAGGTAAATATTTTTCGAGACCTCAATATCTCCAGTTGAAATGGGTTTATTTAAATTCTAAAATGCCCCTGAATTACTTTAATCTTTTTGAAATTCATCATGTAAATTGTAAATATAAATTGAATTTTATCTATAAAATGAAAAAAATTATTAAACAGTCAGTAAATGTTAATAACATTATCTAATCTTGATCTAATAAGTCACTCAGCAAAGAGCACAGACTTGTACATTTCCTTTTGCAGCAGCATTGAAATGCCGCATTATCTTGTTCACACTCCTGGATTCTTAATCCAGAGAAATTGAAGCAAAAGCATTAAAAATTCGTCGACCATACCGCAAAATGCATCAAGCCACCAGTATTTAAAAAAAAAGCATATATATATATATATATATACATGTATACAATGACGAAAAATGAGTTGAAAAAATGTCGACGCAGCTACCACGAGCTGGGCATCTACGACCTGCCGTCGAGCATCGACTACATCCTGGGCCTGACGGGTCGGCGCTCGCTGCTCTACGTGGGTCACTCCCAGGGCACGACCCAGATGCTGGTGATGGCCTCGGAGAAGCCGGAGTACAACGGCAAGATCGCCCTGGCGGCCGGCCTCGCGCCCGCAGCCTTCACCGGCTATCTGCGGGGCCCGATTACGCAATTCACCAAGCTGACATACTTCGGCGTGGTGCGCTCCTCCTCCGCCTACTCCTCTCTTTTTTTTCAGTATTTCTTATGTGCATCGGGGCTCTCTCCCGCCGATTGCCTTCGGACTCGTTTCCGCGGGAGAATTCGGGTGGGGCGGATTTCTGGCCGGGTGGAAGGGGTGATGATGGTGCTTTGGGAGAAACGTTTGATTGGACGTCGACGGGAGCGCGGAAGTTACATCGTGCGTGAATTGTTAAAGTGGAATTCGAGCGTTTTGAAAGGATTAGTTTGGTGTAATTTAAATTGATGCACAGAGAAGCAGAACCGTTTTGGCTATTATGTATTAAACTATACCTAAATTCAAATTGACTCGATTTCTCCAATTAAATTCGGCTCATTATGATTCGTCACACCCCGAACGACAAAAGATACGAAAATGATCCTATTAATAATTCCGCTTTGCAACAATTTCAGTGGGTAGGCGAGAACTTCGGCTATCCCGAGTTCGGCTCGCGGTCACGATGGGGAAGATTCATCTCGAGGCTCTTCTGCCAAAGCGCCGCACCAACCCAGATTTTCTGCAGCACGAAATTCTATTTATTAGCTGGATTTAGTCCCGATATCGATCTGGTAAGCACGCCTACTGGGATTGTTTTCGCGCGATTGATACGCATCGAATATTTGTAATTATCGGTTGAATCTTACTTAGTGATAAAGCCGCCTCTATTACAACGTCACTCAATTCGTTCTCGAATTCAGAATGAATTAATTCAAACAGAGAGCACGATGGAGTAACTTGTTTTTTGCGAAGTAAAGTTTAACTGGAAATTGAAGCTGTTAATTAGGATTGAAATGGGGTTGGGTTCACTTAAATTATTATATCACGATATCACAAAAGTAACTCAGCTTATTATCGAATGATTCAGGACAAACTTACCGTCATCGTCGGCCACATACCTGCCGGGGCTTCTTGGAAACAACTAATTCACTACGGTCAAGGATATATCAATCCGGGTATGTTCAAATAATAAAATTTCCTTCTCAGATATAATAAATCCCGCAATTAAAGATATTCCCAGCGTTCTTAAAAAGCTGAAGTGAGCTTGATAACGCGCAACTTTCAATACCTTCTTGGCATCCCGAGTGAAAGTTACTTAAAGTAATTGATCTAAGATTAAATTAAGTGCTTGTTAGATCGTAGATATCTCCTTTGACTCGATTGTTTGTGATTCTCTAAGGAAAAAACACTTGTTCTAGAAATCAATTCTAATGATAAATCATGTAAATAGTGGAATATATCTGAAAGCGATTCATGAATTAGTAAAGTAAATTCTTTTATAGATCACTATTAAAGCATTCTGAAGATTTAACAATTGAAGAATGAATTCCAGTTTCTAGAGACAAGAACTTATTAAAATTCTGTATTAAAAATGAATTTGACGAATACCTAAATAGAAATTCAGCTGACGAAATCTTTTGTATTTTATCCTCAAATGTGACAGAATCGAGGGCTAGGAATTAGTACGTAATGGAAACTATTAAGCGCAAATTTTGATCTCACAGCTTTCTTCAAGTTTTGTAAATATGACAGAAAATGTCAATCAATTTAATTAGCTATAGATGAGCATAAGCTTTGTTTGTCTTTCTTTATTTTAACTTCATTGTGATTAAAAGGACGTGCAGTCATCGTTTGATGTAATGTTACCGTTTCCTCAATTCCAGGATATTTTCGTCTTTTTGATTACGGAGAAAGTAAGAAAAACATACAGTACTATGGATCTCCGGTACCCCCAGAATACCGTTTAGAATCTATCACTGCACCAGTAGCCCTTTTCAGCAGCAACAACGACTTCTTAGCTTCACCTAAGGTGAGTGAATTTTGAATTCGAACACAGCAAAAGCGACAAGTTCAAATAAGTAATGTATCTGTTTCTTGCATCAGGACGTGGAATTATTGACCAACAGATTGCACAGCGTTGTGTATCACAAGAAGATTTCAGCAAATCCATTCAATCACTACGACTTCATTTGGGGGAGAACAGCGCCTCAACAAGTTTTCGAGCCTCTCATGCGTTTAATGGATAAATATAGATACATAAGATAATGTTTTGTTGCTAAAAAATAATTTGCCACTATGTGTTCAGCGAAATTATTGTATTTAATAATCAAATCATTCTAGTCATTGTAAAAACAAATCTTAAATTGATGCATTAAAGTAGTAATTATTTTCTTTGCTTAAGAAATATCATATACATGTGAACTTTTAAAATATTTCGTATAATTGTCACCATAATTTTCTAATGGATTACGTAGTATAATAAAAATAATTGTTTTTCACTGTTACTAAATTCTTATTTTTAGTGGTCAACGTTAATTCTGCAAGTATTTCAAAACGTGCTGCAGATGGCATAATTCGATGATAAAAAAATCAAGTGATTGATCGATTATTCTTATTTATTTAGGCAAAAAATGAATACTAATTTTAACCATGCCTAAAAATTATAATTTACGACCAATTATCAGTACCTGATGCATTTATATGTGATCACGCCGATATTAAAGATGTCTACTATAAGTATAATAATTTTACCAATGATGCAATTGTTTTAAGCGCTCAGCACTTTATTAAATGTATTATTAATAACGCATGTATTATTATATTTATAAATAAAAAAAAAAAAATAAAAGATTTTTTTCATCGTACATTGCGCTTCTATATGTTTCGACTTTATTTTAAATTACTTTTTCCACATTAATTACATTTTATACAAAAATTCCGCTCTGTCTATATCAATCTCGATAATTCAAAATTGATTCTGTCGCAATTACCGAATCAAGAAGTCGAACTAAATGCAAAAAATTAATCTTTTTATTATTAAAAAAGTGAAAAAGTGCACAACGAACGAGAGATATCGTTACGTCTTTATGAATTAAATTTACGTTTACTACTTAAACTTTAACTGCGTTCAATAATCACAGTAGACCTTTTCAACATACATACATCAAACAAAATTTCAAATTGTCAAAAGCATTGCACTTTAATAATAAAATATTAAAACTATTGGAAATTCTGAAAATTTAATAGTGTCAACGTTCTTACTTAAAAATATTATATTATTATAAAATGGATTCATTTACTCTTAATTTTCTCAACCTTATATAATATTTGTGCATTTTAAAATGCAGAAGTACGTTTCCTGCAAAATCACTCATTTTCAAGCGTGCGCTTAATCCATTTCCACGAAATCGGTTGTGATAACATTTTTGCACTGATCCTTCAAGAATCAATGTTATCAAAAGTTTTTGACCTCTAGAATATTTAATGAATGAATTAATTTTATTGTTTATTAAAGTCTGAACAATTTTTAATAAATGAACTTTGTACTTGTAATTAAAATTAATCGCTTCTTGTTTTGTTAATAGCACATTTGTCATTTAATAGTTTTTCAATTTGACAAAGAAGCGAGCCAGATAAAAAATGAAAGATCGTTAAAATACGCAATAATTTCGGGTATTTTAATAAATCTCCTAAATATACACACTTAATCGCAAATGTTTGTAAATAAAATGACTTTTTAATTAACAATAATCTTCTTTAGCATCGTACGTATTAAATCGTCATGCTGAATTGAAAGCACGATATAGTCAAATTACTCGGTGACAAAAATATTCATATCGATCGACTGATCAATCAATGGATGACCACTGCCTATATTATCATATCATCCTTCGCTCTATAAGTCATGCAAATTCTTCCGCAGACTCCCTGTAAAAGAACGTAGATAATGCGACGAAACAATGCAAGATACAATGCGTAATTCGCCGATAAAGAATTAAGCTCGCATATCAATCGCCATCGAAATAATTTATAATCGGCTTATCGACGATATCCGATCGCAATAATCTACACCCCCCGATACCGACGTGTGTTATAATTAGATGAATCTTCGCCGCGAAAGGCGACTTCTCGCTCGGTATCGCAGCTCTTCAATCAAAGTTGGAATGTGTCACCGAGCTCCGCAGTCAATAGCGTGAAATTTCGCCCAGAAAAAAAGCCAGCGGCAGATACCGATCTCCGATAACGGACTCGCGCGGCCAATAAATCGATGACTGATAAGCCCGCCCACCAATCTGAAAACGATGTCTTAATGCCTGCAACAAATTGAGCGGCCCGCCACCGCTACAACAATGCCTGCACGCCGCCGCGTATCTCCGGGGACGAGATCCGATCCGATTGCACGCGTGCGTGCCCTAATCGATAAGAGCCACGGGCGAGCCGAGCCGAGCGGCCGATCCCAGGGCCCTCCTCGACCTTGTCGAGAAATCTCGAGATACAGAACGATGAGTATATAAAGTCGCGCGACGCCGGGCCGAGGCTGTATTTTCTCGCGGGCTTCTTCCTCGAGCAATCAGGCAGAGCGCCATGGCATTACTCGCGGTTCTGTGCTTGGCCGCCTCGGCGGCGGGACTCGCGAGCGGGGCCTCCGTGTCCCCGGAGACGCTCACGCCCGAGGAGTTCGCGGCGCTGCGGGATCTGCTGCCGGGGGACCTCAACGTCACCGATCTGTCCGCGGCGATGAGGGCCGATCATCCCCACGCGCACCTCAACGTTGTGAGTATAATTGGGACGCGCCAATTTTGGCTCGAGCGAAAGCGGGGCGGTGGACGAGGGCTCTTGCAAGCGTGCTTCAAATTTCCTCGGGTCGTTGACGTGTTTTTTTGGGCTTTCCGAGTTACGTGGAAGAATAGTTGCTTTGCACTAGTCGTTGTAGAGGTTTCCTGTTACTGAACTTATTGAAGATGTTTTTTTTAGCTATTGCCTATATCACAGAATAACACGGCACACTACACTTCTAATGATTCTACAATTGATTAGAAAACTACGTATTAAATTAATTTCTCGCGCTTCTCTGGTATTTACTTCGATCGCTCGGAAAGCCGCGCAAGCAGTGAACTTATCAACCGAGCATACTTTCAGGTGGAAGTGATCGAATTATACGATTACGGAGCGGAAACTCACACGGTCGAGACGGCCGACGGATACACCCTCGAGCTGCACAGAATAACCGGCAACCGGAAGAACAAAAATCCCGCGGGAAAGCGGGTCGTCTTCCTTCAGCACGGGCTCCTCTGCAGCTCGATGGACTGGGTTCTCGCCGGTCCGGAGAGGGGTCTTGGTAATTGCTCTGTCGATTCTTACGCTTGATTCGGTGCCGCTTCCGAGGCGATCTTTTAATTCGGCGTTGCGCTCGATGCAGGTTTCATACTCGCCGACGCCGGCTACGACGTCTGGATGGGAAATGCGAGGGGCAGCAAGTACTCCCGCAAGCACAGGGACTACGAGACTTCGGACAAAGAGTTCTGGGGGTTCAGGTGTGTAAGATCAATGAAAAATCGTCGCTCAACGCGTTCGTTCTACGCGAAGCGCGACCGAACCGTGTTACTGAAATTTTTAATCGATCGAACCTTCCAGCTGGCACGAGATCGGAATGTACGACTTGCCGAAAATGATCGACTACGTTCTGGAACAAACTGGTCGCGAGAAGCTTTATTACGTGGGACACAGCCAAGGAAGTACCGCATTCTTTGTTATGACTACCGAGCTTCCGGAGTACAATGGCAAAATTAACGTCATGTTTTCGCTCGCGCCAGTCGCCTTTTGTTCTCGGATGTTTAGTCCAATTTTTCAAGTGTTGTCGCGCTTAGTGGACCCCATTAACGTGAGTTACCGTTTTTTTTTTTTCAAGCGGCTCGATTTCGTCAAACTAGATTAATAATCCTATTTCGTGAAAAATTGCAGCTGGTAGCTAAATTCATCGGCGTCTACGAATTCAAGCCGACCGAGACCTTCTTCAAAAAATTCAGCTCGGTCATTTGCCAGGAAAACTCTGTTCTGCAGCCGATTTGCATGAATGTCTTGTTCATGGTCGCTGGCTTCAACGAAGATCAGATGGACAAGGTAATGCGTTACTCCGGCTCCGCGAAAGCTGCGCCGATTAAAGGCGGGTATTAATTATCTGCTTATCCCCAACAGTCGCTGATCCCAGGAATCTTAGCTCACGTTCCTGCCGGAGCCGCTGTCGATCAGTTCGTTCACTACGCCCAAATCATAAAATCAGGTAAGCGAGAAGCAACTGCTTCTCAGCGCGAGCGGCGGTACGTTTTCGACAAGCCACGTTTCTGATGCGCTTTTAATTTTACAGGACATTTCCGACAGTTTGATCACGGCCTTCTCGGCAATCTCAAGAGATACAGCTGGCCCACTCCGCCGCTTTACAAGCTCAGCAATGTCAGGGCTCCCATCTCCCTTCATTACAGTGTCAATGATTGGCTTTCGGATCCGATGGTAGGTCCATTTTTTCTTTTAAGCCGATGCGCTTTGAATCTCGCGATTGACGACCGTTTATAGCTTACTGTCACTGTTTTAAGGACGTGGAGAAACTGCACTCTCAACTCCCGAACCCCGTCGGGAGATTCCGCGTCGTGCACGACAAATTCAATCATCTCGACTATCTTTGGGCCAAAGACGTGAAGACTCTACTTTACAACAAGATATTGAGCATCATGAAGCGCTACCAGGATTAAAATTATTTTGCCGAGAAGTCTTTAACGTATAGAAGAAACAATCTGAAACTGAACTAGTCGAAATTCTTTTGATATTTTCCAATTTACAGTTTATAATTATACTTCTTAAAAAAAAAAAAATTGTTATCGTAATAAGGAAATCAAATTAAACGAGAAGAAGCTAGTCTTTAAGATAATAATTATTATACAAAACATTTTTATATAAGACATACGTATATTTTTTTACTCAAAAAATAAATTATACCAAAAACAACGTCCGCGAGCCATTACTCACCTACCCTGAAAACAGTAGCCCTCGCCCGAAATCCGAGCCAAACGAGAAAGAAAAACTTTCCACCGCCGCTTCCTCCTTCGCGTCCACCTCCCCCACCCGCCTCCCGACGCAGCGTCGCCGCGACGGCGCGCAAAATTCGAATTAGCATTCGCGGAAGAACACCGCGCTCTTTCTCTCGGGAGCCTCCTCTCTCTCTCTCTCTCTCTCTCTCTCCCCCGAAGAAAAAGTGCAAACCACCGGCTCTCCTCGCGGAAAGTCTTCGCGAATCCACGCTCCGAATTCGGGTGACAGACGGGCGGGCACCTCGAGGCGGAGTGCGCGTGACTCACAGCCGGTGTATCAGCCGCGCCGATCTGCCCTTCGAGCGATCAAATCGCCGGTTCAGTCGCGCTCGGCCGGTTAGCTCGCGCGTTCCTGCCCCGAGCCTTTTAATCGCATACAATGAGCGAGTTGCGCTCGTTATTATCGTGAAATAGCCAGAGAGAGAGAGAGAGAGAGAGAGAGACAGAGTGACCGGGAGAGAGAGAGAGAGAGAGAGGAGGTTCACGGGGTCAACGATGCCGCGCGGAAGCCGGTGCTCAGTCGCCGCGAGTCGAGCTCTAGTCGAGCGCGGCAGGCTTATCGTGCGCGCAGCTCTCAGGTTAGCTCATGCTCTTTTTCGCCTCTTCCCCTGTGTCTGTGTGCGCGCGCGCGTCTCCCTCGAGCCGCTCCGAGCGCGGCCGCGACCGCGAGGATTTGGCTTGCTAATTTCTCGATGTGTTTTCGATGAGAGGAGCGCGGCTAAATAATGATCGCGCCGGATTGCGCGATCTATTGTAAGCCAGGCGCTGAATTCGGGGCGATCGAGCTTTAATTAGAGGAGGACGCGACGTCGGACGGGTGCTTCGTGACCTAAATTTTTGGACTGGCGAACTTTTCACAGGTTCGTAGAGTGAGGTGGTGTTTTTTTCTTGTTTTTTTTTTCAATTTTTTACGTTGGTATAATCGAGTTCTATTTTCGACTTTTCTTTCATAACGATTCAAGTGCGCAATAAATCACGTTGAAAAGCCTTTTTTCCGTCGTCCAGCTTGAAAGCGCAGCTTTGCATCGCCGTAAATCACGGGAGTCATTCGTATATTGTTACTAAGCTTAAAGAATATAAGTGCTCGCTTGGCCCACGAAAGCTTTGCCTCCCGCTTCTCGAAGCTTCAAGCGTTTCGTAACGGCGCTACTCGAAGTCCACGAAAATGCAAGCGACTAAATCGCTGCTTCTCAAAAGTATTCTAAAAGTAAATATCACTTGTCGGCAAGGTTCGCTAGGTACGAGCATTGGTCTAGCAGCAAGAAAAGGTGCATCAAGTTGGCCATGTCCGTGACGGCGCTTCTGCTGCTCTCGACGGTGGCCATAGCCGTGGGGAGCGAGACGTACTTCGACACCAGCGGCCGAAATCTGGTAATTATCAAAGAGTTATACGGCGGCGCGAGAATCGCACGAGTTGTTTTAAAAATTGCAAGTATCTCGTCGGTTTGCGCAATGCGAGGATGGAAAAAACTGGAATTAATTGAGGTTTTTTGCGCTTTTGTTTTGAAATTCAAATTATTATCGATGATTCAGATATATATTTTGGTATTTGTTTATTGACAAGACAGTTTCTACGGTATACTCCGCCCATTACGGAATGCCTAATTTTGCAATAATTCTTATCTGTAATTATGAGCTTTGAATTTCAAACTTTTAAATAACGCGTTTAAAACTATAACATCGTAAGTGGTGATAATGGTAATACTTGTTTTCTCATTCATGACGCACTGCTGGATCCGTTATTAATACATTTGTTGATGTTAGAACGCACAATTCCGGCTTAATCGTATGGATAATGATTCTAAAGTAGATGGAAAATACGTAATGTCGATGCAAAAAGTTGACAAGTACATTACCGCGAGAAACGTTGTCTTCCAAAATAAATTCGCAGAAATATTCTGCGATGTCGCGACTTCAATCAAATCAGCACACTCGTCTATTTCAAAATAAAATGTCAATTCAGCTTTTTAATCGTTCGCGACTTTTCATTTATTTTTTTTTTCGTCTACTTTAGAAGAAAAGATTTATCCAACATTTTCGCAGGTGTAAATTCTGATTCCACCTGATTAAAAAGTCATCCAAAGCCAATCGCTGAACGATTGCACGACTTTTCTTCGTATTCCATTTCGACGACCGCACCGCGAATTATTCGATCGGACAATTTTCAAAACCCGACCAGACCCAAAGCTTTCGACGCGTAATCTTTCGTTTCAGTATCAGCTGAACGTGCTTCCGGAGTACGAACTGGAGCGCTATGCCTTTCCACCCGTGCTGCCGCAGTCCGCGTCCGAAGTCGACAAGCAAGTTGACCCTGGAAAGGAGACGATCCTGTACCGGATCTCGTCGGGACCGAAGTCGCCGAAGAGGCCGGGAAAGAAGCCAGTGTTCATAGAGAACGGCATCCTCTGCGACAACGATCCCTGCGAAGTCAACAAGCCCAAGATTGCAGTCGGTGAGGGGATTTTCTTTTCCG
>JAWWEM010000027.1:14070444-14085463 GCA_035582935.1 Ormyrus thymus
GCTTTAATCGTGTTAATAATTTTATTAGCAGAAATATGAAAGCTTGGATGCTTCGCGTTTATAATATATATGCGTACGTCTGCAATATTTTACGTTGAATTGAAATTTAGCAAGAAAATTGGCAAAGTCGCGTCAGCTTCCAGTCTTTAGTGACAATAAATCAGCAGAAAATTGAAAATTGCTTCAAAAGAAAAGAAGAAAAAAACGTTCTTTGCTGTTGACTAAAAAAATACATGTTTGTCCCCTCTTGCTGATTCTTCCAACAACGTAAAGATCCGTTATATATTCAAATCTAAATATTATGTAAGCTTTGACGCAAAAGTTATAAATAAAATAACTCCGGTACAATATCTTTCGTTTCGTTTATCTAAAAAATATTGCGAACGACGCCAATTCTATACTTTACAATTATCCAATACATTTACTTCTGCGGTTTCTGTTACAGCATACATACTAGTAGATCGCGGCTACGACGTCTGGCTGGGCATCGGGAACTCGAGCATCGCCGAAAACCCTTTAGGGTAAGTGAAACGAAATCGATCGCACGTTCGAATCCAAAATAAAGATTGCTCAACTTGGGCAGCCGCACTGTAAAGCGAAGCGATTACGACGAATTGAAATTCACTTTTAATGCGGCTTCGAACCTTATCTAACACACTGCAGAAGCAATTCGAAGAAAAAGTCGCGGGGATCATAAAAGTTCTCGCGACTCGCATTCCTCCGCCGAATTTATCGCTCATTACGAAAAATTAGCAATGATCACTTATCGGAGAGCACGAAAATTTCAGCGTACACTTTCTCCTCTCTCTCTCTCTCCCGACGCCGAGTGGAGCCGCGCTCTCGCGAATCGCCCGCAGTGACCGCAGCGTGTTCTGTGCATTTTCAGGAGCGAGGAAAATGAAAGGAAGCGATTGGAGCGCGTTGCCCAGTACATACTGGCGTCCACTCAAGCGGAGGAATTGACGGTAATGGGTCACTTCAACGGGTCCGTGCAGTTCTTCGGCATGACCGCGCCGAAGATTATACCCGAGGAAAAGCCGCAGGTGCGTTTTGTCGCTGGTCGGCGATTGGAAATTCGACCGGGATCTCTGCACTGGCGCGCTTTGAGACTGCGGATCTCAGCTGATCGTCGTAGCTTTTTAATTGGACGCTTGAAAATAATTGTAATTGTTTCCGTTTTCTTTTTTTTTCAGTCGAAAGTTTCGAGATGGTTGGAGTACATTCCTGGCGTGAAGACGATCAAGACATTGTATAAAAAAGGAACGGGTTTTCTCACAAGTAATTTAGACGTTTTAAACATTTTTGATTGAGTTGTTTTCATTAAATCCCCTGTAGTAAGGTTTAAAGGTAACGCAAACCTATATTCTAGTATTTTGCAATGGTTATACATGTATACTAACTGTGACTTAGATCTAAGTATTTTAATTGACAAAGGTGGTATTGCAACAGAAAGTATTATATTATTATATTAAAGAGGATATAGAGAAGCTTATTAAGTAATACAAATATACGCTTTAAAATAAAATACTTCTAACAAATCTGTTTAGTGTCTTTTCAATGATAATTGCAATTTTGTGTCGTTATGTTTATCAAAAAAAAAACTGCTTATAGGAGGCTACAATGACGTCGTCGAGAAATTTGATAGAATCGGTCGCAAAATCCATTACATTGCCGACGATTCGAACATTCGTGACTTAAAGGTAAGAAATCTCGCATATCGTTGATAATAAAGCAGCAGTATTACTTCGTAGTTTTGTAATCGAGATTGCAACAGAAAAACACACTTGTCCCCTTGAAATTTTGCCATTCTTATCAGACGAGAAAACTATATTCTTAGCCGTATTTTTACTTGGCTCTTATTTTAATTAATCCCCTAAAAAAAAAAAAAGACATTCAAAAGTTTTACGTCGCGAAAATTAAATTTAAATTTATAAATAAAATTAGCAAGTAGTTAATGCGACGGCGGTTGAGTCATCCAATTAATTTAATTTCATTTCTTTATTCAAGCCCGAAACGCAGACACGACGAAGCCGATGCTCCAATTGTCTCTTATTACTATTTACTCGTCGCGGTACGCGAATGCTCCTAAAAATGGTGCTCTCCGGTCGCCCGACGCCGAAAATGGCTCTTCTCAGTTTTTCCCACAGCGCGGCCGTCCCCGATAGCCGAACGCGTACCTTTCGCTCACGGCTTCGTTCGCGGCCAAAGTACCCGCAGAGAGAAAAGCCAGGCGCGTTTCGCAAGTGCGTCGTTTTTTCTTTTTTTTTTCTTGTCCTTTTCCATTCCCCGCCGAGGAAACTCGGCTGCACGAGCTTCGCGCCTCCGTCCTTGACTGTCTGTCGCTCTATCTCTCTCTCTCTCCCTCTCTTCGCTCCGCAAACCATGTGGACGCGAGTCCACGTGAGCGCAGGTGACGAGGCGCGATTGTGCGCGGGGGCAGAAAAAAAAGGAAAGAGAAAAAAAGCGGCGCGAAATGAAAGAAGCGCTGCAGGCGCTTTGTTCGCTGTTGATCGCGAGCCGTATTATTGTGCGATCGATGGCTTTTTGCGCGCTATGAATTCGCCGCTGGTGTCTCGTGCGTCGATGACAGGGCTCAAAATAGCTCGAGTTAAAGTAATATCTGCCCTTGATTGATTTCGGGAGAAGCCTGCCCTCTTCAGAGTTGTAAAATTAGCGAATTCATTATGATAATTGGCATTTTTGTGATTGAGGTATTTCTCGGTTAAATCGTATTTTTTTTTGTAATACCGACTAGGGAGAAGCACTTCAATTTTTTTTTCTAATTGGCGAGGATGACAAAGTGCTTTATTGTAATTGGAAAATTAATCGCCGATTTCTTATTTATCGTTAAAAATGAGAAAGTCTAAGATGCGTATTACAATAAAATTTAATTTTTACAATAAAAATACTACATTTGAGGAGTAAGTTTTAAGAAAAATTTCAAAATTTAATTTCAGAGCACAGTGATGAAAGCATGGGGCTTTATGATGACTATGGTGTTTCCAACTCTGTCTATAAAGAACTTTTCCGAGATGATGGATCACCCAGACGTATTTTTGAATACTGTAAATATTCCTGAAAAACTTCATATACTATTTTAGCTAGCTGGGATGGGCAGATAAAGATAATTTAAAATGAAATTCGGCTTGAAGTTAATTCGCCCGAGCCATTTACGCACGCGACTGATTTACTTATACCGACGCAATCCTCGCTTCTTAACCGTCTTTTCAAACGCGCCAATTTCGAATCTCGATCTTATTACTCAACCGCAATGCCGCAGGCGCAGCTGGTGAAGAAATACGGCTTCCTGGCGGAATCACACCAGGTGGAAACTGCGGACGGTTATCTGTTGACGGTACACAGGATAGCCGGCAGTAAATCGCAGCCGGCAGCCGCCGGAAAGCCCGTCGTTTTGCTTCAGCACGGGATTCTGGGCAGCTCGGCCGACTGGGTTATGCTCGGGCCGAATCAGTCGCTCGGTAAGATTTAATGATAGCTGCTTTAGGGGCTGTTTATCGTTGCAGGGCATCTTTTATTTGAAATAGTGCCTCGAAGGCTTTGCAAGAGGGAATGGTTCGTTTTTTAAATGGTTATTTCTAATGAACGGCCGTGAAATTGAAAATTAAGGTATTCAAAATTTTTCATTGATTCTGGTGGGAAGCTTTAAAAGTTATACGTTTCACATTTAGTTAGTTTAATGTTTTATTCAGTAAAATATACTTGACGTGGTCTGCATGCTGCAAGACGTGGCCTCTTACCAGAATGTGCAATAAAAAGGGGTAGTAAAATATTAACAATAAAACTTTACAGCATACTTATTTTTTCAATTGAAAAGCTTGAATATACGACGCATAAAAAAAAAACGTCAATGACCTTAAACGAACCGAAGCACCAGGCCGTCGACCAAGAAAACTAAACCCCAAAACTAAAAGAAACGTCCGAATTTCCCGGCTGAGCAGGCTACTTCCTCTCCGAGGCGGGCTACGACGTCTGGCTCGGCAATTCCCGCGGCAACGCCTACTCGAAGGGGCACGTCAACTGCACGGCGAGCGACTCCAAGTACTGGGAGTTCTCCTGGCACGAGATGGGCGCCCTGGACCTGCCCGCGACGATCGACCACATCCTGAACGTGACCAAGCAGCGGCAGCTCCAGTTCGTCGGCTACTCGCAGGGGGCGACGGTCTTCTTCGTCATGCTGTCCGAGCGACCGGAGTACAACGACAAGATCGAGAGGGCCGCGCTGCTCGCGCCCATCGCCAACACCACCCACTCCAGGAGCCCAATTATCGGGGTCTTCTCCAAGATCTCCACACCGCTTTACGTGAGACTTTTATGCTGGCTTGCTTTTCGCGGCGAGTAATTGAACGTTATACATTCTTTTTGTCTTTTGCTTTTATTCTCTTCTTATATTACGAAAATATCCGCCCTAGTAGAAATCAAACCATTTTTAATGCTTTGAGATTAAATTTTAGCTTTTATTGGCCAATTATGGAGTATTTTTTGGCTATTTATGAAAAACTTGCCAAAAAATGCTCTGATAATGTTTTCAATTTCTACCAGGGCGTTAACGCGGAAAAATTTACCGATAAAATAGCCAAGGAACGCAATCGATCGCATTGTATTTATCGAGTTGTTTGAATATTCATTAATAAACTGATAATGGCCGCATAGTTAAGAGATCCCCCAAAATCATGCCAAGCAATACGAAGATTAGAAACGTTAGGAACCCTGAAAAAGCCATCGCGTCGCAATATCTCAAGTCGATACAAAAGCAGAGATCGTA
Organism: Ormyrus thymus; assembly: GCA_035582935.1. Taxonomy (NCBI): domain Eukaryota; kingdom Metazoa; phylum Arthropoda; class Insecta; order Hymenoptera; family Ormyridae; genus Ormyrus; species Ormyrus thymus. The sequence continues at coordinate 14,075,228 of JAWWEM010000027.1, forward strand.
ATCGGATAAACGTTTGGGTCGACAGTACGTAATCAGGTTCTTCGGCGTCAACGACTTCCTACCGACTAACGCCCTGCTGACGAAAATCGGGAGGGAAGCGTGCGAGGCCCGATCGCCTTATCAAGTCGTTTGCAGCAACGTGTTCTTCATGATAACGGGCTACGACGCCTCGTTACTTAATAAGGTTTGTATTCCGCTCGACGACTGGTGAGTTTTTAGTGAGACTTTAGAATCGCTCTCGATAAAAATGGTAATAGAGAGGTGCTCGGGCAGTTTTCATTAATATATATTCGCTTATTATTCCTTGTATTAATAAAATCTATTGCTATATTGGTTACTTCTTTTAGACTACTGTTCCAATCATCCTTGGCCACTCACCTGCCGGCAGTTCAATTAAGCAGTTCTTCCACTTTGCCCAAGGCTACAATTCCAGTAAATAAAATAATTAGAAGCAAAAAAATGAATAGTCCATTATGCAGTTTTGTTAAAACGTTACTCCACTCTTTGCTTGCAGAAAAGTTCCGTCAGTTCGATTATGGATCCGACGAAATAAATTCAGTGTTTTATAATCAAACTCAGCCCCCAGAGTACAAAGTAGAAAATGTAAGAGTTCCTCTTGCCATTTACTATGCAGAAAATGACTTGCTCTCAGACTCACGGGTAGGCGAATTTCAATATACTTTTTGGATTTGATTGTAACTGCGCAATTCTTATACCATTTTTATACGAATTTTCAGGATATCGATGCGCTAATGAAACGACTGCCCAATGTTGAAATATTTCAAAAAATTCAAGATGATAAGTTCAACCACGTTGGCTTTACCTACGCCATGGAAGCGCCAAAGTTAATTTATGAATCTCTTATAAACTACCTCAAAAATTCCACTAAAACTTAAAGGTTCAGGAAAATATTTACATTCACGTGCATCTCAGTTTACATTCACGATTCATTTTCCGACTAGTCACAAATATATGTTCTGTTAAATTGGCCTGAATATTTATAAGCTAGAATATAAATCGATAGTTTTTTTACTGTCTTTAACGATTTTACAATTGTACTTTAAGCTCTCTACAAAAATAGTCAATATAAATGTTAAGATAATTAAAAAAGAATCTAAATAACCTCAAGCCAATCCCTTACAAACCTCCCAAACCCCGATTTCACCCCCAAATCTTCCCACCCCAATCGAAAGAGAAAATTTCAAAAATCCTCGCTCCCGCTGCGCAGCTCCCCTCGGCCCAGCAGTACAGCTGGCAGCCCCGCGGGTACATATCGCCCACCGCGCCTGCGCGCGCTCGTGGGTTCAAGTCCGCGGAGCCCGTCGCCAGTCGCCACCCCTCGGAGCTCCAGTCGATGCCGAAAGCTCGAGGCACTCGCGTCGCTCGCTCTTTCTCTCTCTCTCTCTCTCTCTCTCTCTCTCTGTCTCTCGCTCCCTTCGAGTCCGCACACTCTCAGCTCAGCTCTCCCGGCCGTGTTCCCTGCTGTCCGGCGCTTGGCAGCGAATTCGCCCCCCTCCCCCGCCGGGGCCATGTAAGAGTCCCCGGGCCCCGAGCGATGAGAGCCCCGGAGCCTGGGCACTGCAAGGACGACGCTCCTCCTCATCTCGGGCCGCCCCCGTTTCTGCGCAGTCCACTGCACTCGAGCCGAGCGGAGACCCGGAGCCAGTAGCCCGCAGCCCAGCAGAGCCAGAGAAATGAGGTCGAGCGCCCCTGGAGGAGGGCCCAAGATTCTCCTCCTTCTGTCCTGCCTCGTTTTTAGCCTACTCCAAGGTAATTATGCAGTGTCGCCTCTCTGTCTCGGAGTGTGTGTGTGTGTGTTTTTCTCGGGGAACGTGTGCTCTTTGACTTTGGACGCGAGCGAGGAGAGGCACTCGCTCCGCAGTTTCGCTGGGTGGGGGGGTTGAAATTGCATTTTCAGGAGAGCGAAGGACGAGGGCTTCGGGAACTCTCTAGATTTTCGAGCGAACTCGGTGTCCGTTGGAGAGTGGAGTGATTATTTTGAGATTTCTATGCAAAAAATGCTATCTGGTTTTTTTTCTCTTTTTTTTTTTAGAAAAACAGTCTATTGTTGCTCTTCTAATTATACAGTGAGACCTTGAAAGAGAGCAGTGAATTTACACTATACAGTACAGTGAAACCAAATTAAAACTGACCTACAAAATTAAAATAACAAAGCAGACTCCATCGAAGTCGCCTCTCGCCCCGTCCTTTCGAAACAATGAAACCTAAAAAGAAGAAGGCTCTAAAATTCGTCGCAGTCGCGCCAGATGCATCAGTGCAGAATCGGCTGCGAGGTCGCGACTCGCGAGTTTAAAGTACAAACAAGAGGAATAAAGCCACCGGCGACGTATAAATAAACAAGGCTCCGCTTCGCGCGAGCGCCCCGATAATCCGCGTCTTCGCTCCCTCCGTCCCTCTCCTTTTTTTTTTTCGTCGCTCTCGCTCGCCCCGCCGGCGTTCGCCGCGAGGAGGAGCGAATTTATTATTGATCGCGAGAGCACGCGCTGCATTAAATTCGATAATTTATGCGCAAAAGGCCCGGCCGCTGTCTCTCGCCGCGAGAGAGCTGCCGCCTCGCCGTTTCATTACGTCCCGTCACGAAACCCGCGTGCTTGCGCTGCTTATTACCGCCGCGGACGGTGTGCGTGCACACGTATGCACGTGCCAGTCTCTCGCTCCCCCCTTCCTCCCTCTCTCGCCGTGTTGATCCTGCGGCCTTTTCCTTCGACGAGCCCGCCGAAGATAATAGGGCTGCTCCGAATTCGCCGCTCGAAGGCTGTGTGTGTTCGACCTGCCAAGTGCTATCTTAATCGAGCAGCTTCGATCGATGGAAATTAGAGCCGGTATGTGCGCAAGCGAATGGCTTTATTCGAGCCCTGTCGCGGAGATGAGCTCGGTGATAGCTCGATTAGCTTCCTTGTGTACTATAGATTTACGTGTTTTAATTCTGATTTTGCTTAGCTTCGATTTAAAGGCAAATTTTACGATCAAGCAGCTCCCTTTGAAGACAAAAGCGATAAAAGACTACAAGCCCAGAAAACAGCAGTTTCGCAAAGCAGCTCACTCGCGGCACGCACCCGCATAAAAATCCCTCAAATCACCGAATAAAGACGTTCCCTTTGACTGCCTCTCGAATTGCTCTTCAAGCCCGTCTCCCGAGCGACGATTTCTCCCACCAAAGAGAAAAGATAGAAGAAAAAAAACGCTCCCGGCGTACGCACTCGGAAGCCTCGACTCATAAAAGTCAATGCGTCTCATCTCAATTGCAAAAGGCCCGGTTCGATTTTTCAGGGGATCCGCTCTCACTTAAAGCACGGCGATTCGATCTGTCAACGCGATTAAAGCGCGCCTCTCTCGCTTTGGCTAATATACCTTATGCCTCGCGTTATCGAGGCTCGAGTGCCATTACGGGAGCCTTTTTTTTTTCACTCGGCGGCGAGTGATTTCCGTGTAAAACACTCGCGGCCGGGCGTTGCGAGTGCACGCAAATCTTGTATCAAACTACTGTTTCGTCACGCGACGTCGGAGGCTTGTAATTTCAATCGGTCAGTTGATCGAGCAAGAGTATTTTTCCTCGGAAAATACAGAGGTTAAACGTACCCAGAGATATTACCGATTTTTATCCAGAACGACTCCGATTCTCGCCCTGCAACAAAGTCTACAGCACTATTAAGAAATAGCCTTCCTCCCCCCCAAGTAGTACTCGACGTTTTCTACCCCGAGTCCAGGTAAAAAACTCGATAGCCTTCCCACGAGATCTCGCCGACTGCGCCCCCCTCTTCGCCACCCTCGAGAGAGCCGCCGCCGCCACCGCCGCCGTGGGAGTCGATGCTCTCTCTCTCTCCCCCTCGCCGCGGGTACATAAGTAAAGCGCCTCGCTCCAACCCAGTTTCCTGCCCTCCCGCCGGTGGGGCATCGGCGCGCGACCGCGGCCGCCCGGCTCGTTTTAACGAGAGGATTTTTCTCCGCTGAAATTATCGACGACGGCCCGTCGGCGGCTTAATGGACGGGGGCTGCGGGCTTTCGCGGATGAATGGAGAGCTTTTCCTCGGGCGCGAATTGGCGGGCTCGACGGCTCAATCGAGACCGAGGCGCGGTTGCTTGATTCGTTCGGGGTTCGATTAATGGCGCTTTTCAGCTTTTGATTTACTTGGCCTCGTTTGAATGTTTTAGGTTTGGGGTGAAATCCGACTGGTTTTTAGTGACGTAAATCATTGGGACGGTACTTCCGAGTGTAGAAAAATTGAAAAGAAAGGGGATATTTATCCTGAAATTACATATAGATCTATTAAAAAATAGTTTAAAACTCATTGAAAACTGGTACGAAAAGCTATTAAAAAGTTTCGGCGTAGCATATAAAAGAGCAATCACAAACGTTTTATGTGACGAACAATAACTCAAGCTTAAATAAAAATGATTCAAACGCCTGTTCTTGTCAGTAAACCAATAGATTGAAATTAAATGTATTCATCAATGGGACCTTTAATTAAAAAATCCAAGGCATCGGTAGCACAGAGAAAATAGCATCCGAACATCGCGAAGACGGAAGGTCCCCGAGCCTCATTTTTTTTTTTTCGAGTCCTCCCAATTTACGTACGCAACAAAATCTAACATCTCGAGTAGATTGGAATTCAGAAGTGCTGCAGTCTAAACTTTACAATTACCTTACTCCATTCAGTCAAAACCGTATCAATTTCACAATAATAAGATTTCTTATAAACCCGTCCATACATATACTTAGCTTTGAAACGATACACCCGACATTGCATCACAGACCTACTTATCCTCCGTACAAAATATGTCTCTATTTTCTCTAATGCACAATCGATATTGAGCGGCGCAAATCCGAGCTCCCATTGCACAAGCAGTCGCCGCGCTCGCAGTCGACTTAACCTTTCCCACGTACGGACGCGCATCGCCCGAAACTTCCCTAATCCTCGGCCGCCGCCTCGCTCGGAAATCAACAAGTTCCACCCTCCCATTGTGGAAAAAGGCCCGTGACGCCTCTCTCTCTCTCCCAGGGACAGCCCCCCTCCCCCCTCCCGCCGAGCACGTCCACCGTGCGCAGGCACCGCCGCGCAAATAGAGCCCCCTACGCTCCGCCGAGCTTTATATCAATTTGGCCCGCGTTCCCCGCAGGAAGAGCTCCGAGGCTTCCTCGCCTCCTGGCTTCCCTCGCCGTCGCCGCCGCTGAAAACTCTCACCCTTCCCCCCCCCCCCCTCCGATAAGTATGTGTGTCGCGTATATTGATTGCCCGACGGGCGCACGCGTGGCGCTGCTGAATGAAAGCTCTTTACGCCTCCGCGCTTTCCCTTCCTCTTTCCGTGTCGCTCTGTCTCTCTCTCTCTCTCTCTCTCTCTCTCTCTCCCTCTGCTTCCCCCGCCGCTCGGGGGGAACCGCCGAGAGTCATTCATGGAGAGACGGACTCTCGCCATTTTAGCGAGGGGATGTGTATATCCCTCGTTTTTCTACTACGGATCGCCCATGTGACCGAGGGACGTGGCTTCGCCCCTGGACCAGATGGGACGAGCAGCTAAGCTTCTTTTCTAGGTTGCCGGGGGGCGAACACGGCTTCGTTGTCGATTGCTTTTTCTTTGGGTGGGGGGAGGGGGGGGGTGGGTGGGTTTACTGAAGTTTGGCTAATTAAGTTTCGGGGGACGCGGTGAGTTAGTTTATTATTGATGAAAGGAAGAAGCGGGGAAACTCAAGTTTCCTTATCAAATATTTGTTTCGACCGAACGAAACGGGGGAAGCTCGATGCGCGCGCGAATTCGCTGCGGAATGAGACATCGGCGGGAGAGCGCGGGGCGCACGGCCACTCGCGCGGAAGAGGGAGTAATTTTGAAATCGAGGGCAGAACGAGCGGAGCCGCGCGCGGGCTCCTCCGCGGGCGAGACTCCGCGCTCGAATCGCGCGCTGGCTGGCGAAATTTATCTTCGTTCCTCCGCGCGCCGCCCGCGACCTACATTCGTTCTCTGCCCGTGCAGTCGGGGTTCTCGAGGGCGGCGTGTGGCTTCGAGTATCTTTCCCTAGAATGAAAGCAGCGCCGCGAGCTTTCAATGAAACTTGCTCGCCGAGCGACGTGCGTTCGGTTTGCAGTCGCGAAGATGCTTTTGAATTTTTATTTGCTTGCAGGCGCTGGGCGATTCAAGATGATATGATTCTGACAGCTCGTTGAGAAAATTTCTGTGGGTAACTGAATAGACACGTTGACAATTTGAAAAGCTGCTTATATGCGTAACTTATTGGACAATCTTGTTAAAACTATTTTTATATCCTTACTCAGTGCTAAAAGCAAAGTTATTGCTTCCGAGACAATTTAGAAGATTTGTTCAATTAGAATGTATATAAAACAATTTCTGAGCCCCCGAATATTGGGGCAGACAATTTTATGCAATAACTCATTTTATAATTGATTTTCTATTACGTTAATTTATATAAATAACAAATAAATACATTAAAATAAGGTGTACAAGAAACACAGGAACCTTCCATCTTATAGATATTTTTATCTTTACTTTTGTCTTTTAAAATTTTATCAAAATATATCCTAAAATTGACAGGTATTCGCACTACTTACATTATATACAGTATTCATGAGAAAGTTACACTGAGAAAAAATTTTTTTTAAAAATTACTATTTTAATAGCACTCGTGAGACACACGCATCTTTTAATAATTTTTACTATATATTTCATAAAATTTACGAAATATATAGTAAAAATTATTAAAATATAGTGTGTCCCACGAGTGCCATTAAAATAGTAATTTAAAAAAACAAAATCTTAATTTTTAAAAAAAATTTTTCTCTGTGTAGAAACAAATAACCCTCAACTCATTACCGACCATCCCGCACCCCAATTCCCAGCGAAGCAATCAGCCCGACTTCCACGCTCAAGTTTCTCCGATTCGTCGGCAGAAAGAAAAGCCGATCCTCGATCTAAAATCCGACGTCACACACCTCTCTGCTTGCAGACGGCAGCGCGCAGACGGACTCGTCGACGACGCCGCCGGTGAACAGAGGCGCCGCCCGGCAGATGTACGGCAGCGGCAGCCTGAGGCAGACGGGCAGCGCCTCGGCGACGACCGAGCTGCCGGCCCCGCGGCGCAACCCCAAGGACCGGGAGGAGGAGGACGCCTCCGTCGCTCAGCCCAATCACATCGCCAGGGGTCGCGACGGCAATCACGGTTAGCGACGCACGCCGTCCCCCGATGCGCTCCTTATCATCGTCGCCGGGACGCGAATCCGGCCGTCTCGCGGACGTCTCGACGGCCTGCTGGGAAATTAGAGCGCGAGCCGCCGGAACTGCGAGGGGAACGGGGGTGTTTGGCTGGGTCGAACGAAGCTTTCGGTTTATTCGTGCTTTCTCTGATTTAACGGTATCTTTGGATTGCTATTGACAAATGGAGACGGTCGAGATGAATATTTAATCTATAATCCCCGGCAACTAAATTCAATTATGATCCGCTTTCCGGAAACGTCGCAATTCAATCAGAAGAATTAAATAATGAAATAATTATCGATCCCCCGCGAATCTCCCGTTGTATTCAAAAGTTCCTCCGCGTAACACCGACGTGGACTAGAAAATTAGCCGCTCCCCCGTCAAAGATTCGCCACCAAGCCCTAATTTTCGCCTCCGAAAAAAATGCCCTCTCGACAGATCGCCACCCGTACGAGTCGGGAGGCTTCGGCTACGGCGCCGGCAACCGTCACAAGCCGCACTCGCTGCCCCCGGACTTCTACGGCCGCTCCCGGCTCCCGGAGGGCGGAGGCAACGGCGAGGACGAGGAGACCGGCGACCTGCCGAGCTACAGGAACGGGGCCCCGGTCAACGGCCGCAACCCGATCGGATCCTCGACGTACGGACAGTCCCGGATCCCGATGAATCCGCGCGAGGGAGGCCACGGCGGACTCTACGGGAGCTTCGATTCAGGTCGGTCGCGTCGACGACTCGTCGAGAAATCGGTGGACGGAGCCAGGCACGAATTCGGGGACTGCTTGCAGGCTACGACGAGGTCGACCGCTCGAGGATACGAATGGGCCTGGAGCGCGGCGACGGGTTCCGCTTCCACGTGGGCGATCGCCTCGGCGGCAGTCGCAAGGGCCTCGTGCAGGAGCTGGAGGACGAGGGCGAGGGCAGGCCCGAGAGCCAGTGCGGCCACATCTGCGAGGGCAGCCACTTCCTCTGCGCGAGCACCTGCACCTGCATCGCCATGGAGAACCGCTGCGACGGCGATGTGAGTGGAGCGGTCGCTGGGGGAGATTCGGGGAAGGTTTCGTGGTCGGGCGGGAGGATAGGAGGACGTTGTTGTGGGATAGTTAGAAGCTGTACGTTTTGTTGTTAAGGCAATGAATTGACATCAATCTAGGGAACAGGAGTAATTGAAGGCAAACTAGTGGCTCGACTTGATAAAAAATTAGATAATTTCTTAGCGATAATAAAAGACGTCCGACGTCGATGTCGCGCTCTATTCAGTTTTTATATTTTACTCTGACGTAGTTAAGCTGAATTTAACATCAGTAAAGTATTGAAATATTTGAATATCTCAGTCTCAAAAGTGCAGACGGCATTTGAATTTAAAAATGTCCAACATTACAGAAAGTAAGCCACGTTTATCTGTAAATTTAACAGATGAACTGCGAAAACGCGGACGACGAGCTGAACTGCGAGGGCTTCGAGGGCCACCGCTTCAACGAAACCTGCACTCAGAAGAGATCGGTGCGATGTCCGAACTCCGGGAACTGCATCGCCAAAGAGTGGCTCTGCGACGGCGACAACGACTGCGGCGACTTCTCCGACGAGTCTCACTGCGGTGAGTTACTCGAACGATCGTGCATATCGTCGCGTCGAATGCAGCCAAGTATTCGGGCTAAAGTTCGTGGAAGATTTATTTAACATTCAAGAGCGTGTGAATCAATTGTCGCAGCGCAGATGCGATAGTAACGGCGTAAAAGCGTAAAAATAGCCCGGCAAATTGGGAAAGAATTTACACTTTTACGCGAGCATAAAAATACCTCCTATTCCTGCGCGAAAATAGCTTTACAGCGCTATTGTTACACCTTCCCCTTGACAATACGTCTTTTTGTTCTCTCGCGCGCTCAGGACCTCAAAAGAACTGCACCGCCGAGCAGTTCGAGTGCAGGAACGGACTCTGCGTCCCGCAGAACTGGGTGTGCGACGGTGAAAACGACTGCAAGGATTACTCGGACGAGGAAGCCTGCAGCAAACAGAAGTGAGTCTTGCCTCAAGTTTACGCATCTTCAAAAGCCAATTACAATGAATTTACGTAACTGTACGAGCGATAATCGATGTCGAAACGAGAACGTAACCCTCAGTTCTCTTCCAACTTTCGCGTCCGTAAAGAAAACCTCCGTCGAACCTTTCCAAATCAAGCTCGAGAGCTCCGAAGGGCTCAAAGGGTTGGCTCCTCTGTTTTGGCGAAAGTCGAAGAATTGATCGAACAAGCTCGAAAGACTACACCTCGCCTAGAACGACAATTCACCCCCCGAAACCCGAAAACCCGTTGTTCGCGCTCCCCAAAATCAATCAAAATCGCGCGATTAATTCGCCGACGTCTCGGAGCGGCGTGCGGCAATTACCCGCCGCAGACCTCCGCCGAAAAGCTCATTTCCGCGTTCGATCGATCGGTGCGGCCGTTATTTAGCCCACTTCGGCTTCGAGACCGAAGCTCCTCCAGACGACGGGGAGTTTTTTTGCCTCTCTCTTTCTCTCTCTCTCTCTCTCGGAGTAGTCGCCCACGCGCGGCTCCCCCCTCCCCCTCCGTCCTCCCTCTCCGCGTCGTTCTTTAGAGATAAAAAAGAAAAGGAGGAAGAAGGCGGGCCGGGGGAATCCCTCCCTCCCTCCCTCTCACCGAAATTGCCCTTTTCGATGCGCCCACGAGCCGATGCGTGAATCTCGTGCGTAAGAGAGCGCGGAGGGGCGGAGGGAGGGAGGGAGCGCGGTAAGCGATGGACGAGCGGGATTACGCGAGCCCGTGCAGTACCTACTTCTGATAAATTTCCCTTTGTTGGCTCAAGGTTCAGGAGGAATATTTTCAGAGAGCTCTCTCTCTCTCTCTCTCTCTCTCTCTCTCTCTCTCTCTCTCTCTCTCTCTCCCCCCGGTGGGGGATTTTCTTATTTTTGTGCCATAACGTATACGCACCGGAGGGCTTTGCGGCGCGGCCGTTTTTAATGCTAATTCCGACACTCGTGCGTAGGCTCGACGAGCGAGCC
>JAWWEM010000027.1:14089013-14099616 GCA_035582935.1 Ormyrus thymus
GCCGAATATACTTCACCTATCACTAGTCTTTTAAAATAAACTCAAATCTAAAAATTCACGCTACAATCTAAATTCGCTGAATTACCTACAATTAAAACCGATCCGTAATACCCACAACTTAACGATCACAATGCAGCATCGCCGGTACGCCGACGTCTGAACAATGGATTAAGTCAGATCATGCTTACGTGGCATAAACGCGATCCGCCGAATCCTCGCCGCCGTCCATTAAACGCAACTTTACCCAAACACAAAGGCTAACCCAGCGTCCCATCGGGTCGCAATCTAAAATCTACTTACACGCCTGTCCCCCACCTCCACGCAAAGCCGTTCAACTCTGACGCCCGACACAATGGATCTGCGGGCGAGAGCAGAAGGCGCGTCGACAAAAGCCGCTGCACTCGCCGAGGGAAGCGGTATTAAACGCCGTGCGCGACCATTACATCTTCGGCGCCGAGCTGCTCGATGACGATTATTCCTTCCCCCTATCCCCCCCAGCCGGGTCTGCTTTGATCGCGATCGAGCGGCGTCGGCGAGAGGTCCCTCTTCAGCGGCGCCTGCAACTTTTACGGCTTTCGGTCAAGATCATTCGACGCGGATAACGAGGGGGTTGCCGATTCCTCGTCGGCGTAGCCTCCGTCGTCAGTCGGCCAACGAAGCGAGAAAATAAAAATCTGGGAAGCCCGCCGGTGATTTTTCTATTATTAGACGAGGCTCTAGTGCCGTTTATCGACGCGCCTCTCATGCGTAAAACCTACCCTCGCATCCTTCGGCAGGGTCGAGAGGGGGAGAGAGAGAGAGAGAGAGAGTATCGGACACCACAATAGCCGCGCCGCGGGGCGGCATTTCGCGCCCCGATGAATCGCGGCCCGCCTCGCGTCGCCGCGATTGACCTAGTCTTGATCGGTGTATCGATCGATTTTCTATAATTTTCTGGAGCCGCGCGTCGGGCTAGACGGCGGAGGCGGAAAAAGTTCCGCGAAAGCAAGTAGGAGCTGCTGCAATATTTATAAGAAGTTGAAAATTGATGCCCCATCAATCACTTTGGTGAAACTTGATCCATTGATAATTCCGTAATTGATGATTATTGCGAGCACGTTCGCTAATAACATAATCAACCATACAGCATTAAAGTTATTGTACAACCTAATCGATTACGATCATAAGTATAAATTCTTACGTATTAGAATAAACATGCATTACCTCTAGAGAAATACAATGTCTACGGAGTCAATGACCTTAATATACGCTTGAGTCTTCGTGCATCTAAGGGATAAAGAAAGCGCGTGGCGGTTCCGCTTTGTCAAATCTTAGGAACCCCAGCTGCAAAGTCACTTCGGGGGGGGACGTGAATGATGAGTGAAATAAAGAAGGTCTTCTCTAAATTTCAAAGACTTCGACAACTGGGTAGTTTCCGGAAATGTACGATCGTGAAAAATCAAAACATTCGTCTGCGTTGCGTCTGCGCAAGTCGGCCTCAACTTCAGACTTTGCGCGGAACGCCGTTGTTAAAAAAAACAAGCGCGTCAACAACGACCGCAGGCGAGGCCGCGGGTTGAAAAGCGCGCCTCGAGAGCCGCGCGCGTACCGAGCGGTGTTTATATATATATATATATATATCAGCGCTCGTACGTAAGCACGAAAATTACTCTCGCTCGCCCCTCGCGGCCTTTCAAAAGTACATCCGCCCTCTCGTCGGGGGCTTTTGATTCGCCACCCTCTCGAGCATCTGCGCGTCCGTTACCGCCGCTCGGAGAGGCAAAACGGAGGGAGCGACCGAGCTGGCCGGGTAATGGTTTCGGATGTGCGTAAGCGGGAAATCGCGAGAGCGGGTAATGAATTTTTCCGGCGGATGCGTCGGTGTTACTTCGGGGGTTAGGCAGGCGCCGGGGAGCGGAATGGGTCTTCGGGTTGTCGAGCGCCAAGTTGCTACTTACGGTCAGGCTTAGGCGGCGTGTTAATTTCAAATAAATGAGTGAAATAAGCGGAACGTAAAAAATAAATTCAAAGGATCATTGAGTATTGAAGCGGCTCTTCCGCAAATTGCCTCAACTGCCTTGAATTAGCAATCTTAATAATTTTCCTTCAAGCGTAAACTTTACAGTTTATAAATAACTTGACTAATTTCCCCAAAGTTATAGTTTAAAGCAACTTTTCATCCAGCTTATTCACGCAATTAAAATTATCCGCTAATCACGGCAAACGAGTTTAAAAGCATCAGCGGAGCGCGAAAACGTCAGCGGGGCAAACTCGAAATCCTCTCGTTTCGACTAGCTTTCAATTCGCCCCCGTACGTAGCAACGTGCAATTACGTGACAACAGAAGCACCCGCCCTAATTTCGCCATTCGAAATAATTCAAGAGCTCGCTCGCGCGCGCTCGGGTTTCATTATTATTCCCCCGGCGGCGCGCTCGACGATCCCCCGCAACCCCGCGGAAGCGGGACCGAAATTGCTCGTCGCGCCCGAATTCGAGCCGGCGCATTAGCGGACGACGCGCGCACTTCGCAGCCGCTCGGCCGCGAGCTGAATCGCGAGCCCGGACGCGAGTCGAATGACGGGCGTCCCAACCCCTTTTTTACGAGGGGCAGTAAGCGTTTAAGCCTCCCTCGGTTCCGGCGTAAATGATGTATCTGAGAGGAGACTCATTGCGATCGATGACGAAATAGTAGCTCGACGCTGAGAATTGTGGCACTCTTGCAGGACCTGCTTCGACACCGACTTTGCCTGCTTCGACGGGACCTGCATCTGGGATTACCTGCGGTGCAACGGTCGCAAGGACTGCGCCGACGGAACGGACGAATTGAAATGCGGTATTGCACCTCTGCTGATTATATATTATGCGCCTTGCGCGAACGAGGCGGAAATGCGCGAGCGGGCAGAAATGAATTTCCCGGTTCTTTCGATTGGATTTCAGACGTCGTCGATGTGCAGTGCAAGGAGAATGAATTTCAGTGCGCTAATCCGAGGTGCATCACTCTGGCGTACCGATGCGACGGGGAGGACGACTGCGGCGACGGAAGCGACGAAGAAAATTGTCCCGCCGCTCCGGAAGCTAGTTGTGCCGGCAATGAATTCAGGTTAATTTTACAACGTCTTGCGTCAAAGCCGGTTTATCGATAAAAACCAGAATTCTTTCGTTGGAATTATTTAAAATTTTCGTTTTATTTTTTATTTACTCTTGAAAAACTCGATATTATGTTAGATTGTACATTGGATTTAGATATACTTTTGTTTTCTTCTCTGCACGCCTGCTTCTATTTGCGCGAATGAAACCAAATGAAAATCTTTGCAATTGAAATGAAAATCCAGATGCGAGAGCGGCACTTGCATAAGTAAGATGTACGTCTGTGACAAAGAAATCGATTGCAAAGACGGAGAGGACGAGCACAATTGCCAATACCCAGCGCCGGACTGTTCGGCAAAGGACGAATTCACCTGCACGTCCGGGCTGTGCGTGCCGGTAAGAATCCCTCGTCCGCTGTCCCGCAGCTGTAAAGCGAATTAACGTAAAATCCGCGAATACTCGCAGCGCACCTGGATCTGCGACGGCGTACCAGACTGCTCGAACGGCGAAGACGAGGACGGCTGCCAGCTGACCTGCGAGCTCACCCAATACCTGTGCAGAGCCACGAAGCCGCAGTCCAGCAACGGCACCAAGAGCGCGATTTACCAAGCCCACATGATGGTCCACGGACGTGATTACCATTCGTGCATCAACATGAAACACGTCTGCGACGGCACGCCCGACTGTCCGGAAAAAGACGGTGAATATATTCGTTCGTTCCGCGCATTATTTTCTCCAAGGGCTCGCGCCTCATTCGCGAAACTGAACGTTTTTCAGACGAAGAAAATTGCCCGAAGAAGGTGAACTGCACCTCGGCGGATAAGTGCAATCAGCGGTGCATCGTTACTAGTGCCAATCTAAGGGCCTGCGCCTGCGATCCCGGCTTTATCCTCGACAGAGATAACGCGACCTGCGTAGATATCAATGAATGCAAGTTTGAAAAAGTATGTTTAACGCTTATCTTCCCTTTGAATAAAAAACATTTTTCTGCTCCTTCATTGTAACTTGATTATTTCGTTGTCGAGGATCCCGTGTGCAGTCAACTGTGCAAAAACACCGAAGGATCTTTCGTTTGCGAATGTTCGTCGGGATACGTCTTGCGTCCAGATATGAGGTCGTGCAAGGCTTTAGGAGCAAATCCAACTATACTTCTTGCAAACAGAATTGACATACGACAGGTGAATAAAGTTTATTATTACTAAAATTGTTCTAGCACGGCTTAAAAAGAAAAAAAAATGAAATATTAAACATTTTTTTCAGGTCAGCATTAGCGGTCCGAAGTCTGTGTCCGTCCTTAAAGGACTGCACAATGCAATTGCCTTGGACTATCATTACAAACGTGGAAATATTTATTGGTCCGACGTTTCCCTGGACGTTATTCGTAAAGCCTCGATAAACGGATCTGGTACTGAAGGTAAGCTACGAAATGATGGAGCCTTTGAAACGACTTTTGTTTTTGCAAAATCTAATAACTTTTTCATTGGCAGATGTCGTTCGCTGGGGATTGGATAGTCCTGGTGGAATTGCCATAGATTGGATTCACGACCTTTTATTTTGGACAGATTCTGGCACAAGGCGCGTGGAGGTCATCACACTTGACACCCGCATTCGACACGTTCTTGTTTCTAGCGACTTGGACAAACCACGAGCAATCACTGTCCATCCTAATTACGGTTACGTTTACTGGACCGATTGGGGTAAGCAATATTTCCTGATAATCTTCTTTTAAGTCAATCATATTGTATAATCTATGTAAATACGTTATATAAATGTCTTTTCTTCAGGAGCTGATGCAAAGATCGAGAGAGCCGACATGGACGGTTCCCAACGTACCGCTCTGATAACTGAAAATATCCATTGGCCAAATGGCTTGACCATCGACTACACGACCGACCGTATATTCTGGATAGATGCTAAACATTGGGTCATCGAGTCTGCGCACATCCACGGCACTGATCGTAAAAAGGTATTAACCCGAGGGCTCCATCATCCCTTCGCCATAACAGTATTCGAGGATACAATCTACTGGACCGACTGGCACTTCAAGAGCATTTCGATGGCTAATAAGCACAACGGTCGCGGATACAAGACCATCCACTCGGGATTGCACTTCCCTATGGATTTACACAGTTATCATCCTCAACGACAACCTCAGTACCTCAACCATTGCGGCGAGAACAATGGAAAATGCTCACACATGTGCTTACCTAATAGTATGGGCTACAATTGCGTTTGTCCTGTTGGCAGAAAGATCAACAAGGACGGAAAGACTTGCGCCGCGAGGCCCGACGAGCTACTCGTCTTTACTAGGAGAAAGGATTTGAGACTGATTAGCTTGGATCAGTCGGCCAAAGCTTTCGATGTTGTGATACCAGTGGATAACGTTGTGAGTGCAGTTGCTCTTACCTGGAACTCAGACGACGATACAATTTTCTGGACAGATACTGAAACTCACACAATTTCTAAGGCTAGTCTAGATGGAACTAATCAACAAGCCATTGTCCATCATAATCTTGGTAATTATTTTTAAAAATTTTAAATATTACTTTTTGTAATTTTCAAAGTCTCGACAGAAATTTGACCGAACAAATTTTCATTGCAGAATCTCCGGATGGACTTGCAATGGACTGGATAACAAAGAAACTGTATTGGACTGACGCTAAGACTAATCGTGTCGAGTGTTCCAATCTTGATGGAAGCATGCGAACATTATTAATATTCGAAGGTCTTGATAAACCTAGAGACATCATACTCAACCCACTGAGTAAGTACCGAATGAAAGGAATTCGAATTTTAAAGCGCTTGTCGTAACGCGTGAAATTCTTTTATAGCTGGTTACATGTATTGGAGTGACTGGGGCGAGCATCCAAAAATTGAAAGAGCTGGAATGGATGGATCAGTTAGGCGTACTTTGATAGATACGCAATTGTCTTGGCCCAACGGTTTGGCCATTGATTTTGAAAAGAAGCGACTCTATTGGGCTGACGGCGGAACAAGCTCAATCGAATATTCTGATCTTGATGGAAAGCATAGAAAAACAATTATTTCATCTCGTAAGTACTTAGAATATAACTTTAACTTCAGCAGCAGCGGCAAAGATTATTAAAATCATTTTAATAAATTTTAGCTAATGCAAAACATCCATTTGGTCTTGTATTACATAAGAATAAAGTATATTGGACTGACTGGGATACGCAAAGTATTCATCGAGCTGACAAAGATACCGGTAAAAATGTGACGGTTGTGCGCTCAAAAATATCGGAATTAATGGATATTCGGGTGTTTCATCGAAATCGAACTATGGTTAGTAATCCTTGCAATCGTAACAATGGAAACTGCTCTCATCTTTGTCTATTAGCTCCTACACCTCAACGTTACAAATGTGCTTGTCCAACTGGTTTGGTCATCTCTGTAAGTATTCCTGCATTAGAATTTAGTTTAAAAAGTATATTTTTTCGTTAAGGAGTTTCGTGGATTGTAACTATATTTTTATCTATTTTTCTTTAGTCTGATGGAAAAACTTGCCCAGAAATACCATCAAAATTCCTTTTAATGTCTCATCGTATTGACATTCGTGTCTTATCTTTGGACACAAATTATACAGCTGATACTGTACTTTCTTCTCCACTCATGAAAAATGTAAGTGGCGCCGACGTCGATTTGGAAACTGACCACATTTACTGGACTGATCCTGGTCAACCTTTCAACAGAACGATTAAAAGGGTTACCTTCAAGAATCTTTTCCAATCAGAAGATATTATAATTGATGGGTGCATTGACACCGTTGACAGCCTTGTAGTAGATTCAGTTGGCAGAAAGGTTTGTATATATTCATTGTTAATACACGCGGTGTCTCCCAATAACCTGTCATTAGCCCGCAAACTTTTTTAAGATTCTTCACCTTTAAAAATACAATTGCTATTTTATCTCCGCAGCTGTATTGGACAGACGTAGGATTGAACAGCATCGAAGTGAGCGAGCTCGACGGCACATATCGCAAGGTACTCGTATGGTCTGGCCTGGACAATCCCCGTGCAATAGCCTTGCACTACCCAGCCGGTCTTCTATTTTGGACGGACTGGGGCCACAATGCCCGAATCGAGCGCTCGGATATGGACGGGGAGCATCGCACTGCCGTTGTTACGGAACGTTTGACTTGGCCCAATGGACTGTCGGTGGATCCGTTTGCTGATCGAATCTACTGGAACGACGCCAAACAGAAGGTCATTGAAAGCGCCGATCTCCAAGGACAGAATCGCCAAGTGATCGTTGAAAAAGTCGAACATCCTTACGGATTGGCTATCGTTGGGGACTACATCTACTGGAGCGACTGGAAGGAGAAAGCTTTGCTGAGAGCGAAAAAAGATGGAAATAACAAGAAGGTTGTACTCGGAAATCTTGACTTTCTGATGGATCTCCGCTTGGTTGACGTATGTTTTATACGCTTAATATTTCTTGAATTTAGATAGAAGAAACTCTTTATCGTCTGACTATAATTTTCAGAAACATCAAGTTCGACCGGAAAACGTTTGCGACAAAAAGAACGGAGGATGTTCACACTTGTGTCTAAGGAACCCTAATGGGTACAGTTGCGCCTGTCCAACTGGTATTATTATTAATAAGGACAACAAGACTTGCAACAATACGCCAACGAATTTCTTGTTACTCGCTACGAAAAAGACGTTAGTTAGAATGTCACTAGATACGCCAGAAATGTGGGAGGTACCATTGCCCGTCAAGCACATTCACAATGCCTTTTCCGTGGACTTCCACTGGCAAAAGCAACTTATTTTCTACACCGACGTCGATGATAAAGTTATCAGGTAATTCAACGAGTGACCGAACAATTTTCCTAATCTTAGTGATTCAATCCTTTACCTTATCTGACATTCCGTCTGCAGGAGAATCAATATGCAAGACTTCAGCGACGTCAAGGTAATCATTTGGGGTCTAAACGTCTCCTCGCCCTTCCGCGTAGCCGTAGACTGGATCGCGGATAACATTTACTGGACTGACATGAAGCATCGGATGATCGAAGTGGCCCATCTGGACGGCAGTTGTCGCAAGAGACTTATCGAGAACCTGAAGGAGCCGCGATCTCTGGCTCTATTTCCAAAGGAAGGTTACTTGTATTGGACAGAATGGGGCGAGCAGCCGAGGATCGAACGAGCCAATCTGGATGGGAGCAACCGAAAGAGCATTATCAAAACCGACCTGAGTCTACCCAATGGACTGTCCATAGATTACTCGGCGAGGAAACTGTATTGGGCGGACGCTCTGAAGGACAGGATAGAAATGTCGGATCTGCACGGGAACTACAGAATCGCCCTCGTTCCCGAGGCAGTCAATGCTTTCGGCTTATCCCAGGTAAAAAGATCGAGCTAGGAAGCTTGAATTTATCATGCAGAAGCAGCAGAGATTAACGAGCACATTTGTTTCTCAGTACGGAAACAATATATACTGGGGTGACTGGTTCGCCGAGGTGATCGAGAAAGCCGACAAGAGAACCGGTCAAAATCGAATTAAAATCCGCACGGCTTTGGTCGGGACCACAGAAGTTCGCGCGGTCTCAGCCGAGCGGCAAACTGGCTGGACTCCCTGCGCCATCGACAACGGAGGCTGCACCCACCTCTGCCTATTCGCCAGGAAAAGCTACGTCTGCGCGTGCCCCGACCAGCCAGATCCCACTCCCTGCTCTACCGGTTAGCCAATCAAACCTGTCAATTCTACTGAAAATACCCCCGCGCCCCGCTAACAAACTCCCACGTTCTCCAGCGCCCAGGAAGCAGATCCCGCTCCGCAAGCCGGGCACGGAGAACGACCCCAGCTACGACGAGATCGACGACGAGGACGTGCCGCCGACCCCTCGCACCTCGACCGGCGGCGGCTCCAAGTCCCGCGACAAGCTCAACGACTACAACCGCGCCAGCGGCGAGACGATAAGCCTGCGCACGATGATCACGACGACGGTGATACTCCTGCTGATCACCGTCGCCATCATCGTCTTCATCATCTACCTGCAGTGCCCGCGCAAGAACAAGCGCGAGGAGTACCCGTACAACAATCGCAGGAACGTCCTCACCTTCTCCAACCCGAACTACAACGCCTCGGCCGGCGCGGAACTGTCCACGCCGACGACTCAGCAGTCGCAGGATAAGAAGGGATTCATCTGGAAGAGGTTCAAGTATGACAAGTCGCAGGTACGGGCTTTCGGACGTGTCCTCTTTTATTTCGTAGATTACATTTAGGTGGCGGATGTTCGCTTTGAGCTTGTCGAGTTGGTCGGCGGTTTTGCTTTCGAGTTTTCCAAGTGCTGTGGGGGGCGTCGGAGGTTCGTTGGCGTTTGCTCTCGGCATTCGATTTTGCGAAAGTGGTAAAAATGAAATTTAGGCCTAAAAAATGTTGAAATAACGAATATGAAAGCTCTTTGTTAAGAGAAACACGCGAGTGTCGTTAGTGAATTTTAATAAGCATAATAAGTTTTTAATGCATTACAGTCGTTTTTGTTTCTTCTAGAAACGATTATAAATTTCGTATTTTTATATGGCTTGGAATGGCATTAAACTACTTGAGAAAAAACTTAAAGCGGACATTTTCACAACTAGTTTTATATTCTGCAGCTTTCTTGTTGTAGTTCTTTAGCTTTAAGCTATATTTAATCGTATCATAAGGTTTTTTGAAATCTTTGCAAATAAATAATCCCTCTTCGTTTTCACAATAACTTTAAATTATTCTCTTACTTCTGATCATAAAACGCATTATTTTTTCGAAGGCTCAGCTCGTTAACTGAAAAAAGTCAACGTTGATTTATAGCGGGATATTTATTGCTTAGATCGTTTAGTTACAGCTTTCAAGGATGATATTTTTTTGCCTAATACATAAACAAAGAATATTATTTTCTTTTTACCTAACCGTAGTTAATGACGAGAATCTATTTTCACTAGACAAATTTTAGTAATATTCTTGTGGCATTTGTGTGCAATGTTGTTCGTTTCAAATTTGAACAGTGGGTGTCGGTGTAACGCCCGCGCATTCTTAAGCATCCACGGTTCATATTTCTGTCTAAAGCGAAGTATTGAATAAAGCTCGAGGTGCGAAGAAGTTCATTGGAAAACAAACAATAGAAAGTGCTCTTTTGTAAATGTGTGTGCTGCATGCATATATTTGTATTGCGAACTATGTACATGCAACGTCGTATGCGGAGAACGAAGCATTTGACCCTTTGCCAAGAAAGCAGAAGCGCTTCGAAATTCATATTCGACGAACATTCGACAACCTTCTATTTCCGATTGACTTATGACACTCGATAATTATTTTCAACGCGGTATAATCCTGTACCCCCCCTCCCCTCGCATACACACGCACACGACACGTCGGTTCTTGAGTTACTTTACATGGAAACAGAAGGTCAAAATCAATCCGATGTGTGATAAAATATATTATCTCTCAAAGTCCGCCGAATTTCAAGCTTGATTCTCCGCATGCAGGCGTACGTGCATGTAAATACGCTCGTCTGCGTGTATTATACTATCGTCGAC
>JAWWEM010000027.1:14122243-14142863 GCA_035582935.1 Ormyrus thymus
CCCCCCCCCCCCCCCCCCCCCCCCCCCCCCCCCCCCCCCCCCCCCCCCCCCCCCCCCGGCGAGAGGACCCGCGAGGCGAGGGGATGAGGTAAAGTTCGCGCGCGCCGGGATTGACTGCGGGAATTAGTTACCGGGGAAATTAGATACCGGCGGAATTTCTTGTTTGATATAGTTTCGGGAGACGGGCTTTGTTCGAGGGAACTTTTTGAATTTTCTGTTTGCGCGCGGCAAACTTTGGAGCGAGGTCGGGGGTGAAAAAGGCCGTTTTTGCGAAAAATTTCTTTCGAAATTAAAATCCCCTCCCCCTCCCCTCATCGTCGCAATAAACTCGCGTAAAACATTTGCGTTATTCATGCCCGTCGCGCGAACTGCTTTCTTTGACGTCACAATGATTCTCGTTTACGTAACGTTAACGATTTCAGGGCGCTGCGCCACTAATTCAAAGAAATGCAAAAATTATCCTCCTTCACCTCTCGCCCCTTAGCCGCCAGGAATTTTCCATAAAAATATTTTCGCGGAGGCTCTCTTTCTCTTTCCTCGGTTCCGTTCCGCAGCTCCCTTTTCGCCGGGTCGCTTCTGCTTTGCAGCCCCGTCTCTCCTACCCGCTCCCTCTCCAACTCTTTCCCATCCTGGCCTTCCGCATCTGCCTGTCTTCGTCGTCGGAGCTGCGCGTGCGCCCGCAATTTGCATATTTATGGAGCGATCCGATTCACACGGGTCATTTACATATCCTAACGAATGTCGAGTCGCGCTTTCCAATTCAAAGTATTTCTCATAACTTAACAGAGAGAGAGAGAGAGAGAGAGAGAGAGAGAGAGAGAGAGAGAGAGAGAGAGAGAGAGAGAGAGGACGCAGAGCTCGATACAGAAATGGGCGAAGCGGCTGAAATACGGGAAAAAAATAAGCGCGAAATGGCTAAGTGAACATTGATTTTTGCTAAAATCTCTTGTTTTCCGAGAAACGACTTTTCTTTATTCGCCATATGATATTGATGTTCGACATTCTTTTTTCAGTTAGGCATACTTTTTTCGTGTTATTGTCAAATCCATTGTTTTTATACAATAAATTAGACGACTAGTTCGCGGTATTTAGCGTCAAAAAATCTTACGCCGCAGTTATATGACTTCATTAAACTTGAAAAAGACCTGTCTGTGATCATAAAATTAAACCTTAAAGTTTTATAATGCATCATAAGAGACATTCCGTTTATAATTAAAGTATGATAGATAAACATATGCATGCAGTAAAAGTATATCTATTCATACCTTTTGGACGATAACGAGCCCTCGGAGTCTACTAACCCGAGTGTAAAACTTTGTGAAAGAAATTAGCTCGAGTTTTTATGGTCCATTACTTTCCCATTTTTATAATTATTACTTATAATTACCTTATAATCAAATCATTACTTGAGAAAGGATTCCGTTGATAATTAATCGATTTTTGCGATGATTTCTAATTACACTTCAATTAGTAGTTGTATTAGAATTTATAAATTCTTTCTATTAATTTTAGGATGCCACTTAACAAATATCTTACAAACCAATAAATATTTATTTATCTCCCTGGTAGAGATAAAATAATAAAAAATGGCTAGGAAAGTATAAACTAGGTATTTTTAATTCCTAGTTAACTAACTTTGATGTAACGATTTTTCGGACCATTCTCGGATCATTTCAATAGATTGAACATAACCTAGAAATATTCGAATCAAGTTGCAGTCCGTTCTCAGTTATGCAATACAATATACAAAAGATTTTGAATACTGTAGATAACTTTCCGAAATAGTAATACGAAGCATAAACGAAACATTTATTTATAGTACTGCTTTGGTAAAATTTGAAAGAAAATGTAAATTTCTTGCCTCTTTTCTATCTCTCGCTCACAACTAGAATATCAAGCAAGTTTCTGGGTATTTCTGAGGTAAGAAAAGTACCTATCATAACAATCGTATAAATACCGACAAATAAGTTTAAATTTAGTGAAACTAGTTTAAAAGTCCGGCGACCACGAAAAAAAGCGTTACATCAAAGTTAGTAAACTAGGAAGTAAAAATACCTATTTTATAGGTAATTTTTTTGAAAATATCTTATAACTAGGTATTTAATGTTTTTCATCTCTACTAAGGCTTATTAGGTCAAAATATTAATAAAATCTGGTATTAATAAGAGAGCTAAAATTGGTTTTTTAATTAAAATCCGAATAATTTATAAAAATAAAACGACAGATCTAAAATAGGAAGCAAGGAAGGCATTAGAACTCGAATTATTTATAAAAATAAAATGAAAATTCTATAACAGGGAATAGTAACAAGATGACATATTTATAAAACTGTCCCTCTAATAAAAATATGTTCTATTATTTATAGAATTATAATTTAAATTTGAAAACTAATTTACTTTCATATGATACGGGTTTCATTTTAAAATTGGTTAGGTAAAAAAATATTTTTTAACTAACAATAGCATCCCTATTATCTACAATAACTGATAACTCGAATAGCCGAATACGGAGGGTTAAATCGTTTCTTACTGTTTAAAAATGTTAAACTAGAAAAATGAATGGTCAAACGTAACAGTAGGATAGTACGTCCGTATCAACAGCGAAAATTTATTCAACGAAAAGAATACGAGCCTTCAGCTCTAATTCTTATTCAAAACACTGATATATAAATTGCAACTCTTTCACCCCTCCGAACGCGGCCGCAATATTAATTCGAAGAAAACGTCGATTTTATGTAAATATTGCCGTTACGGGTCGTGAAAGAACGAGCGGCCGCGCGGCTGAAAAGCCGACGGAGGGAGGGGACGGGAAAACAAAGCTATTTTTCTTAGCCGGCGAGCTTTCAAGCTCAAGTCGGGAGGCTCGGCGCCGAAAAAAAAAGGTCGAGAGAGCAGCTCGAAATCGTCGCGGTAATTTTTTTCCATAAACCCCGGGTGGGGAAGGGTGGCGGGGGGCGCCGATCTTTCCGAGCAAAGTCCGCGTAATAAATCGATAAGGCTGACGTTCGATTGGTTACCTTCGGCGCACACCGCGGTGGCGGCGGCGGCGGCACGTGGCCTCCGCCCCGATCGATTCCGTCGAGTTCTCTCTCTCTCTCTCTCTCTCTCTCTCCCCGCGAGCATTGTGTACCTAGCCCAGTTTAATGCCTTAACCTTTGCCGCGGCCGTTAATGTAATGACCGGCTGAATAAATGAAACCGTTTGCCTAGCGAGCTGGTTTTCTTTTCTTTTTTTCTTGTCCGACTTATCCGCGCGCGGAGCTCTTTGCTAGGATTAATTTCGCTTTCCGCCGACTCGCCGGTAATTCACGGTCAATGCGAGCGCGAATCGTTTGGCCTTAGCTTTGAGGAGTTATATTGATTCCTTTTTAAATGTCCGAGTGCTGCAACGATTCGAATAAAGGCGTCTTTGCCGGTGATGCGCTTCGCTCATTATTTTCGCATCAATTTAGCTCGAGTGCTGGAAAATTTCGACTGGCGAGAAATCGACGGGGAGATTGATATCGATATTAGCCTTATTATTCGGATCGCGTGGAATATTGCAGATTCAAAGCGATACAAAATTCTTGAATAATTCAAGTTCCTAGAAGAGTTGAATTTGTCCCAAGCAGGTGGCGAACGGCAAATCGTCAGTATTTAATCGGGAGCAGACGTCGAACTGAATATAATACTTCCGCCTTTTCACGTCTCAACTTACAAATGAATAACGTCTCACTTGAACGTGTCAAACTGTGCCCTCCCTCCGAATAATAACCGTAAAAACCCCATCCTTCCGTCGAGCCGAAGTGTTTCATCGTAAAAGCCAACGAGCCGTCACCAGCGATGATAGAAGGCGCCTGGGCGAAAGAAAAAAATATTCCGCGGCACTTGAAATGCCACTTGAAACGATCGCCGAGGATGCGCCCTCGATAATGGATAACAACCGCCGCGTTTTCTCCCCCTTTCCCTCCCCCGATGACCGGATGATAATAATAGAGACCTCATAAAAATCTTATATTTATAGGCCGTTCGGCGACGTCTCCAGTGTGTCGGGCGTGGCTTCACGCGTGCGGTAATTTTATACTTATAAATATAAAAGACCTGCGCGGTCAGCCAATAATTGGAACAGTTTTCCTATTTTCAGTGCGAGCTCCGAAAATGTCCGCTCGATATTATTGATTATTGATTTTATTTTATTTCTAAGCCACCCGACGTCCGAGTCGGATCTGATTCTCCTCGAGATTCAATTTTCAGATTGACGCAGCTTAATATTACGCTCCGTCCACGCGAAGAACAAAGTTCGTCGAGAGAAGGCAGAGCGACCTTATTCGGTGGTCCTAGATCTTCTCCGCCCAGTAAATACAACTGCAGTCGAGCAGACGTTGCGCAGTAAATAATGACTCGCTCAGCCCGAATTAACGGCGCCGAATAATTAGAACCTGCGACCTCGACCTTCGCAGGATAACGCATACGTATTACATATATTCCTAGAAGCGCGTTAAAATTTTCAAAAGCCGTGGAGCTTGGCAAAGGCCTCTGTAAAATGGATATTGGCTCTCGGCGTGCACTTCGCACAATCTCGACGTCGAGAAAGAGACGTGCCTGCGTTTTCCGCGAGAGAGCATCGCCTCATTCGTTATGCGAGCACTCTCCTCGATGCCATCCGGCTAATGCTCCCTCTCTCTTTCTCACTCTCTCTCTCTCTCTCTCTCTCTCTCTCTCTTCCTCGAGCTGCGGCTTCTTTTTATATTCCCCGGGTATATCCGCGCGCGCGGTCTTATCTCTTCCGAGCTCGTTACTCGCCGGTGATTTACTCAATTTTCCATCGGCGACGGAGAGCCCGGGATCCCTCTCGCCTTATTCACTTTGCCGAGTGTTGACACGTGCGGCTTCTACATCCTTGTATACTTATACGCGAGAGGGAGACGAGCCTCGGCTGCTTTTTTGAGAGGGGCTGGGTGGGTACGTTAATTAAGTGCTTGAAATATTCAGGGCTCGAAGATGTTCTGACGGAATGCTTGATTTTGCCGGAAGAAAGCGCCGGGGAAGATTCTTATTTGGACAGGGGTTACTCGGGCGTTCGAGGGAAAATTTGGGAGTGCATCGATCTTCTTGTCGATCACGAGTGTAATACAATATAATTATTAGGTAATGATGTTATTAATGAATGGGATGAGGGGTTCGTGCATGAATTTTCGTGCGAATTTTTATGTTGGCCAATCAAAATGCGCCTCAAAACGCAGAATGCGGAACTGCAAAAATGTAAAAACGAAAGATCAATAGACGAGTGTAGCATATACTGGTGATGGTGGCGTGTCTTGTGAATAGCATACGTGCTTTACATACTTACATCATTCGTCTGCTGGTCGTTTAAGTTACTTTTGTGGCAGATTTCTTGGGTTTAATTTCTCTTGTAAATTGCATGGCCATTTATATTTTTGTGCTCCAAAAAGTGATATATCGTTCCCATTTTTAATTTTTATGTTAAGTTCTCGTACCTTATTCTACAGGGAATTCTTTATTACAATCACAAAACATGTGAAATATTTTATGTGTGTATTTATCGCTAAGCTTTTGAAAAAAAAAATTTTTTTTATTTCCAAAGTGCCTTTTATTTTTTTCGCAAAGTGTCCTTTAATCTACTGAAAATGCACCTTGGCTGCATTTTCTAAAGAGATTTTAAGCCCTACTTACCTACCGTTAATAGTACATTAAAACCGTGCCTAAGAGAGAAAAACATTTTTATTCACTGTAATGAAAACAGAAGCTTTTCGAGTTCGCAATGCAACTTTTAATCGCTTCTCCCTTGCTTACCCTACTCTCAAGCACCTCTCTTTAGCTGGAAAAGTTGCGCGGGAAATTAAATGACAAAGGGGACAAACGGGGAATCTTTGACGCTCCCCTTTTCCCGGCCATCGAAGCAGCCCAAATGCTCTGTGCATTGCTACTGCTTAATTACCAATATCAATATTTTCCGCTTCCTCCGCGAGCCAATCCCCCGCGCGTTGCTCGCCCGGTCTGACGCAGATCTGCGGGCACGCGGATGTGTGTGCGTGCGCTGTGTGTGTACAGATCCGTGATGAAACGGGTAAATAGCCGCCTCTCCTTCCGCTCTGATTATGCAGAATCTTCCGATAATGCCATTAACGTAGCCGTGGATTGATGCTCGTTTGTTGATGTGTTTGCAAATTTATTTAACGCGGAATTTCTTCGTTGTCGGGATTTTGAGCAGCGCAGTTAATTAAAATATATCTTGCTTTAATTTTCATTTTACGATAGTCAATCGTCTGTATTGCTTTGGCAATGTAATCTAATTGTAAATTGCATTTACTTATGTTAAAAATATTATGTTAATTAATGAATGTAAGCTGAATTGTTATAAAACAATAGATATTATATAAACTTTTGTTAAAAAACTAAACAATGACTATTGTTAGATATCGCAAGAATGAATATGAAAATTTCTATCTAATCCCAGAATACGTTTATTGAGCTTTGACGTTTATTGAGCAAAATGAAATAAGAAATAAATAAGTGAAAATATTATGGCAACGCTGTCTTTTAAAACCGAAGCAGGAGCTTCGCACTGTTTAAAAAAAAATTAATAAACTAGTTCTATTTCATATTACAAACAACATACGCAAATATATCCCTGCATACTTTTAGCAAAGCCTTTGAGTTAAATGCAGAGAAAGCTTTTGTAAACATGCTTCAATCATTTTTTACTTCCCCTCCTACAGTGAAAATTGATTTGATATCAACAGGTACAAAGCATCTGATAGCATTAGACAGGTGTCATGATTCCCCAGGAGATTGATTGATTTCCTCGTCGTGCTACGTATAATGCTCTCAATATTATCACAATGGCTTCGACGCTATTTGCATATAAAATAGTAAGTTAAGGATAAGCGATTAATCTTGCAAAGTGCGGTTTACAAGTAATTTAAAGTATAAGTATAAAATACATCCCCAATTCATTCAATTGCTCCAGTCATTACGACTTGCAATTAGCGTGTCTTACGCTTTTGACTCCGCGAAGATAAGTCGCGCTTTAAAAAAGTCTCCGCGACTAACCAAATTTCGTTGTCGAACGATCTTTGTTCGCGCGCATGTCACCTTTTGCAAAACGCAAGCAAGCAAAGGGGATCTATTGGGTTCGGTGTTCGAATTTGAGCATGATATCGTTAAGACTTAAATGCCGATTTATTTACTACGAGAGCACAAACGAGACTGTAAATTTGAAATCGGTTTCGTGCAATTGAGCGCGCGTGCTTGTTATGCAATTTTCCGCGCGATCTACCGCAGGATAAACCCTCGAAGGGCAAGTGATCGAGCCTGTTTCGTTCGCACTCGTGAAATTTTCCACTCGGATTCGCAGGATATTGAATTGGTAATTGTTTCTACGCGAGTACCAAATTACATACAGTCGTTGCCGTCGCGTTCCTCTCCTCGGCTGCATTAGACTGGACGCTGCTGCATCCGCTTCAAGCTTCCTCTTGTCGCAGCTGTCCCCTGCGCGGATCAGCTGGGCAGAAAGGACTTTGGGAGAGCAAATTTCTTCGGATCCTCCGAGTATTCTACCTTCGGCCCTGCCGATTTCCTCCCTCTCTATAATAATTACCCCAATTGTCTCGTAGCGCCGCGGACGGGCGCTTGTCGGAAACCGGGCCGCAGTTTCCTTCCGCGTTGCGTTGTTCTCCAAGCATCTGTACCTCATCCCTCGCCGTCTTGCGCTCTCTTTACATCTGTTTACGCGCACTGGATCGCCTGGCGCTTCGCGTCCCGATTTGCACGTAACAGTTTTATCGTATAAAAAAGAGTTTCCTCGGAAGGAAATTATGTTTTATGATTTATTTATATTGAGAAGTCATTAGAAACTACGTCTTTCGTGGTGTAATTCTGAAAAATCTAATAGTCTTTAATTAAATCTGCAAGAAAATTCTTAATCGAATCATCATTAAATCGTTATTTTTATAATTATATAAACACTGCTTTCCTCTTTTCAAGTGAATTTACAAAAGACATTTTTATATTTACAAGGGATATTGTAAACCTACTTCATTTTTTTCAAAAGTGTAGGATAAGTAGAAAAACTTCCATTCTCATATAAACTTGCAGATGTCATAAAAATGAATACAAGTGGTCTCGAGTTTATGAGCTTTAAAAAGGCCACAGTTGTCTTCAAGAAAAAAACTTACAACGACACTGGCAGTTTCCTCAGCTGTCGAGTTCTCTGAACTAAAACTTTCACTTTCATTGGATTAAAAAAATAAAAAGAAATAGTATTTTTTCTTTTGATAAAAAGGAAAAAAAATAAAGTAAAATGGACGTTTAACCAACATCTCGACTAGTCGGGGCATTTTTCTTAAGTAAGAGCATTTCTTTGCTGGAAAATAAGAGTGAATTAAGATTAAAAGAATCATCTGAATACATCACTTTGCTGACGAAAAAAATACTTCTTATTTACTTTATTACCTCTTTTTGCGAATACGCATATAATAAATAAACGATGCTGTACTGAAAATAATTAACAGTAGAAAAATAAAATACAATAAATTCTCTTATAAAATATTTATAACAAAAGTACATACTTTTAAATTCTAATGAAACATAAGTAGCTTTAAATAAAAAAGAAAAAAACAGTAAAAGCTTTTTTGTTAGAATGCTTTTTCTCTGTAAAAAATTACCCTTTTATGGACTCACATTTAAATCTTGCAAGTTTAGATCATGATTTAAATCTTGCAAGCTTAGATCATGATTTTTAAAAATATTTCAATCATAAACCTAATAAAATTGCGAACTTGAAAACAATATTCACACTTTTTTCACGATAGATGAATCGCACTGGCTGAGAAAATTGCATAACGAGTAAAAAAATAAGAAACTGGGATTGAAATTGGAAAAGAACATTAAAGAATCGTTACACGTTTGATGCTGATCTTAATCGTCATTTATCGCCCATTATTTTGTCAACAAATCTAACACAATACTCGATCAAACCAACTTTGCCAAAATTACAACATATTCACACTCGGAGTTAATCTCCAGCCCTCGATTCGCCCTCGCAGATATTAAAAGAAAATGAAAACACCGCGGCGCATCGTAAGACGCAAATTCCAAGGCACAAAAGAAAAAGAAACAGAGGCGCTGAAAATAAGAAGAGGAAATAAAAGGTGGAGAATAACAACTATGAGAGTGCGAAGAAGTTCGAATAAAAGAAAGAACAAAAAGAAAAAAATAAAAAAATAAAAGAAGCGAGAAAGCCGCGAGAGTTCCGCATAGCACGAGCAAAGTGTGCCTCCGGAAAAAAGGCCGCTCGGCGCAAGGAGGGATAGAGAAAGCGGGAGGAAAGAAAGAGAAGGGCGAGTACCCCATTACCGAAGGACAATATTACCGACCCTCCGCCGCGTTATTTCAAGAATATAGCGCCGAGGCAGAAGAGCTTTTCCTCTCTTCCGTTCCATTCAGCTGCCCCGACGGCCTGGCCTGCAGGCGCATAAAAATTTATATATATGTAATACACCCCCGCCGATCGTCGGCCGCGAAATCTGCCGGCCCGTTACAAGTGCTTCACCTCTTCGCCTGAGCAGAAAATGATCAGTGGCTCCGAGCGCGCAATTCCTTTCGCGGGTAGGAGATTTTTCAATTAAGCTGCGCAGCCACGGTTGTTACGGGAGGCAGTGGAACGTACGCTTAACGCGAGGAGATAATGGAGAGCGATAATGGATAAAGGTCGGCGGTTTAATTGTCGTGACGCCTTCGTTGCGCTGAATTTGAAAAAAACTGAAGGATGACGAGAAGAAACGTGGGCTGAGGCGATCATCTGATTGTTTAGTCGTTTATTTTATTGTAACTACAGAAATATCTCTTACGTACAGTTTTTTCATGTTTTTCTTTTTCATCACTATAATTATACATACAACGTTCTTGTAACATTTATTATATAATATTTATGCGTTATAACCTAACAACATTTAACGTATTACGCTGAATTCATCTTGAACGTTACACGTACATTTAATCGTAGAGGTGTAATGCACATACCCAATTGTACGTACTTCAATAACCTACCACCTATTATATTATTTATAATGCGCTCGTCGTCGCCGTATTCTTTCTTCTTTCTTTTTTACTCTCTTAAAATCACATTCGCGCCTTTTTGTATATGTCGTCGGATTAATCATACTCCAGCTCGCAGATCACAATCGTACTTGTTTTTTTTTCTTTTTTTGTTTTTTTTTTTGGTTTTTGTTTACTCGTTTAAATCTCCGCATCCGCGTATATCGCAGCTGTATACGCTCTCTCTTTCTCACATACCGTTTTACATCGAGAACGAATAAATCTCCTTAATTTAACTCGTTAATTTTAATATTATCTTTATAGTTGAACCTCTCTCTCTCTCTCTCTCTCTCCCGTTCAGGCGCTCACTATTCTTATAATATATGTATAATTAAACGTCTTTTGTTCCACACACGTGAGTGTCCTCTACGTTACGCTAATTATAAACCACTTGCTCGTCGAAGAAAGCGAAGCTCAGACCGTCCACTGGCAAGCACAGAAGTAGCGATGCGTTTTACGTAATATATATGCATGTTTATTATATCGACAAAACAATCGCGTGCACCGACAGGAATCTCGAAGCAATGTGTTTTCTTTTTTTGTCTTTTTTATTTTGTTTGTTTGTTTATTTATTTATTTTTTTTTTTTTTTTTGTTTCGGTAAACGTGATTTCCGGTTCCGTCGCGTTCTCGCCTGCCTTGCTTCGCGCGCGCGTTCGCTCCTTTGGAATTCGAAAGCGTTCGGAGAGGCAAACTCGATCGACGGTTAATTAATTGTCAATTTGCTCCGGTGCTTTGCAGAACCGTTCTCCCTTCCTTTTTCGCTTCTTCATTGCATTCGCGTACTCTTTAGTTTCTAGAAATATTTAATTCAACGATTGTCCCGGCGTGATTCTCTTCCCGCGGAAGCTATTATTTATCTTCTCGCTCGATCGTTCGCTCTTCTCGCGTCGTCGCGGCTCTCTCCTCTCTATCCTAATGCAGCTTTCGCGACAGCTCGCACAGACGTCGGCGATTGATAATTCAAGAGTCAAAAAGAACTAATACTGGCACGCTACTCGTCCACTATCCTTTTTTGCTTATAACTCGTTTGTAGCTCCTTAAGAAAATATTAAAGCTAGGCGTATTATTCCCTTCGAACCGAAAATAGAACGACCTCCGATTGCTAACTAATACTCGTTAGAAAAAAGCCTAGAGCAATTTAGCCGCGCTTTGGTGTCAATTATTCAAAAAGGAAAGAAGCTCCACCTTCCCAATACCGGATCGTTTACTCGGCCGGGCAAACATTCCGTTCGCCTCGGCGTCGCGCTCGATTCTACCCGCTACAGACGCGCAAGCATCCCGGAAGGACAGAGCCGCCGAAAGTGCCGTGTTCCGGTGCGTGAAAATCAATGTGTGCCGCCCGTCGGATATTTCTTTGGTTCTCTCTTTTTTTTTCCTTTTTTTTCCTCGTCTTTAATAATTATATTTGTTCCATTTGTTTTTTTTTTTTTTTTTTTTTTTTTTTTTTTTTTTTCGTTAGCCTCGAAAAAGGACCGCGATCGATTTGTATCGTTTAATAATTCATTAAATATAATTGACTACAAGTATTGTACCGTGGCATACGTGACGCGAAGTGGTCCCGACCGGTGGAAATTCGTGCGAACGGAGACGGTGCTCCATTTGTTTTATTTATTTTTTTTTAATTGGTTTATCATATTTCTTTTATCTTTATCAACGTAGGGGTTGTCGTTGGTTGTTGTTCTCGTTCGTTTTGTTGGTTTCTTCTTCTTTTTTTCTTTTTTCCTTTCTTTTGGTATTTATTTGTTGCTGTCGAGTGAGGAAACAAGGAGTGCGCGCGAGTTTTTCATTACATGGAGTGCATCGACTTGAAAGCCTAAAATTTTTGGAGTGGCCGATATGAATTGCACGCTGCGAAAGTTCTCTCGCAGCTTTAACTAAGTCAATGCGTTTAAGCCGCTACTAATATACTCTTTAGAAAAATATTTTTAATTTCAATTCGACTCCTTCAGCGTTCTAAAGTTTAAGCTTTTCCTTTTCTACCTTCTCAACGTCACTACTGCTTGCTTACGTTAGTCAAACAATTACTACGAAAGTCTATAATTGTAGCTGCATTAAAAAGAAGAATCGTAATGCTGGGTACTCCGTGAAGTTCGATAATCGAACGTTTGCCTTATTTCCGTCGCGTTTGCTGACTCTTTCTCAGAAAACTCATGATCTAAAACTGCAAGTAAACTCGAAATTACGACACTCACCCCAAAAACTTTAGTAAGACGTAAAAGGGGACAGGTGCAGAAATAAAGTCGAAGGATTTAAGGAGAAAGGAAAGTGTAATTAAAGGCCGATCTCTAGGGATGAAGATTATTCTCTCGAAAAAGTTTATACACGCACACACAATGACGCTTCGTCTCGTAAATCGTCCATCGTGATATTTTTTTCATCCGTAAAAGAGTATTCAAGTTTCTAGTCGAAGTTTTTGTATAATAAAATCGTTATGTATAATTGTAAAGTTTCTTTATCAAAGCTCCTCGTTTCTCGCCTTCCCTGATTATACGCGCGTCTCTCGCCTTCTCTGTCATCTTCCTTGTCTCCTCCTAAAATCACGCGAGAGAGAGAGAGAGAGAGAGAGAGAGAGAGAGAGAGAAACAATGGCAAACAAACGGTATAAAGGGAAAACGAAAGGTATATATATATATATATATATATACGCTCGAAGGTCGTCTGGTTACGACGCCGGAAAAGCGTACATTCTATCCGGCTTCGATCGGCGTCGTCGCCCCAGCGAACCTCGCGAAAAATTCATCAGTGTCCTCGGGATTGTCACGATTCAATTGCACCAGGTTTAAGAACGATTCCTTGCCAAATCAGACCTTGTATACTCGGGAAGAGGGGGGGGGGGGGAGGAAGTTGCTGCACGCTACAGTACGGTCTCTCGCGACTACGTGGTACAAACGATTCTTCCTGCGGAGTTATTTACATTTGCGCGGTTAATCCTTAAAGTTTTAATTTTATTCTTTATCGTTATAGTACGGCTCGCGATTCATATAAGCTCCGTGCGCGACGTGTGTCAACGGCCTTCCAAGTACTGGCCGAAACACAATTCTCCGGAACGGGGGGAGGAGGCGGGGTGAAGTAGACTCTTTTTTTTTTTCTGTTTTTTTTTTAAAGTAAAGCACATATCTGCATTGACGACGTAGAAAAATAAAGTCCAATCGCCGGCTTCGATCAGGCCAAAATCAAATAGACGCCCCTTCGATTCGTTAGAACGCCATTAACACAGACTCGCGCACATTACGCTGGCGACGT
Organism: Ormyrus thymus; assembly: GCA_035582935.1. NCBI lineage: Eukaryota > Metazoa > Arthropoda > Insecta > Hymenoptera > Ormyridae > Ormyrus > Ormyrus thymus. Next base: position 14,135,585 of record JAWWEM010000027.1, read on the forward strand.
CGAAACGGCGCAGTTCCTCCGTTAAAATTCATTACACGCCTATATCAATATATATGTATATATATATATATTTATACATATATATAAACCGACGTATTCGTCCTCGTTCCTCGAGTATTTTCCTTCCTTCCCTTCGCGAGGCTTCAATTTCGCCCACAAGAAGTCGAGGGTGGAGAGAGAGAGAGAGAGAGAGAGGAGGGGATAGGGGAGGTGTTCGGAAGGAGGACGAAGCTTCTCGTTGTGTTGTCTCACGTAGCCTCCGCGCGAGGAAAACACGTGGACTTAATTCGTTAATCCCGGCGAGTTTTGCTAGAGAGGGAGTCTTAGTGAGAGGGAGGAACGAGGGTTCCCGATGGATGGGGCGTTTGTGGGTACACGTTTACGCATCGGAGGAACGATCGCCTGGAGGAGCCTCTCGAAATTTCTCCGAATGAAATTTTCCACTGCGAACGAGAGTGGAACTCGACCCTAATACCTGACGGGGAGCGAGAAATGCAACCTGCTACCGACTTCCGACTCTCGATCGACCGTTAAATTTCTCAGAGGCGTTCCTTTGCATCCCCGCTACCACGTACCAGTTCTTTTTCACGAGCCCCGATTAAGCTAGTCAGCTTGACTGATGATTGACAGCTATCTGTGCAGGATCGACATCGGAGCACATCCATAATAGCGACGAGCGAGCGATGAGGAAAGTGCGAGGCGTCGTTCGTCGTTTTTTCTTTTTTTTCTCTTTTTTTTTTTTTCTTTTTTTTCTTACTTCGTACACCCGACTCGACGTCCACGCGTGTGCATCTCATGCGCAATAAGTAAAATACACAAGTATAATAATGGTAATGACAATTCACAATATCGAACATTAGCGCGAGTGGCGAATGGCTAGCGAGCGCCTGTCAAACTCTTTTTTTATATACGATATACATCTGTCGCGCGCAATTACGGGCGCAGCCATTTGTCGTGACCCTCGTTGAGCGCTCAACAATTTGGCGTTAGAGGAGAGTGTGATTTTTATTCATTTATTTGTTTATTCTTCTTCGTACATCGAGAGAAAAAGAATCGGCAATTCGCGGTCGCCGAGATCACCGATTGGGATATCGCCTACCGGAGCCTTGGGCGTTGCCTGGATCTTTTTCTGTCGGTGCACCCTTAGTTATACAATGCATAGAGCGGTTCCTCGCGAAGAAACAGTTGATTGTTCTTAAAAAAAGTAAGAGGTGATATGCGGTATGTATGCGATTGGTTAGGGTATCGAGTAAAGTGTCCAACTGGGCTTACAAGCAGACATTCCTTTTTATTGGCATCATCTTACAACAACGTCTTCTAATCTAATTCAGAAACATCTTATTTATAAGCCAATGAATTTACTAGTTACCCCAAACGACGTTTGTAACATATCTTCTCTTTTACATTTACAAAAAGTACTTATAAGAATTAACCCTACCGACACGTATAATCGCCGCAGCTGCTTCCAGAAAATATATTAATTGAATAGCTAATCTTTACTATCCAACGTGGAGGCTCGACTCGGACGTCGAAATTATAAAATATCACTTTCCCACCCGACGGCCACGACAATAATTAAAAGTCCCCAAGCAAAGAAGGAGCGCCTCGTGCCTAATCGAAACATGTGTGCTCATCGAGATCGACTGAAGAACACCTCGAGTGATTAAAAACGTGTAACAAGCCTCTCAGTCTCCCCGGGGGGGGGGGGGGGGGGGGATCGAACGAAAGTCGCCGCCTTTATTTACCCATAGGAAAAATAATAAAGCCCCCGCGATCGTTTCGAGTTCGGCGCCAGGTTTCTCGCCCGTAATAACTCTCGCGAAAACGACCAGGCGTCCTAACGACGCAGAGCAAACTCTCGCACGCGGCCGATAAAATTTCCATACAAATATTGCGCCCCTCGCCGATATCAACGAAGGCATCGCCGCGCTCCGTTATTTATCCTCCCGCCCGTGCTCGCCGTGCAATCGGCGTCGTGTCTCTTGGCTCTCCTTTTTTCCTCCCTTTTTTTTTCCACGTCGCCGCCGCGCCTTTCCTTCCGCGGGGGAGAGATCGACGATAAAGGCGCGTGCGCGCCGCGGGGCCATTATCGACGGATTTCCGCGACGACACGCGTTAGTGTCCCTCCCCCCCTCCCCCGCCTGTTCTTTATCGCTAAAAGCCGGCTGTGTGCTCGAGCGAGGCCTTCTGTTTGCCGTCGGTTTTTCTGTCTCGCTCCCGGCGCCGGGGCTCTTTAAATAAGCGGCCTGTGCTTTCATTTCGCGGAGTTCAAAGGAGGGTAATTGGGGTTTCGGGGGAAAAAAAAGGACTGGCGGATTTGAAGAATATGGATTGCGGATGAATGTCGACGGAAAGAATTGGAGAACGGCGAAAGGGTTGCGCGATTTGCGACTCGATCGGCGGAGGTTTTCGTTAATGGGGGTTGCTGAGCGAACTAATTGGAAGATTTGTCGAGGGCGTTTTGCATAGTTTTGCTTTCTATCGCTTACCGCTGGATTTTTCGACGACTCGAATGCAAAAGAGAATGCTTATTCGCCTATTAGGAATTTAAATAAAATAGTGTCCCTACCACATCTTGTGATTAATATAAATTTTACTCGCAACTAGACCATTTGTTTGGAATACCGAGTGTCCTACTTAATGTCTTCTTTTTTCACAGTTTTTTTTTTTTTTTTTTTGTTCAGTTATTGTCAGATCAATCAATCAATGTACAATTTAGCTAAAGTCGGCACACCTAATCTATCAGTGTAATCGATCGTCACGCCGAATAGGTAAACTACGAATTTTTTTTCTACTTCTCTGTTACAACGATAGATAAAATATATTTATTCTGCACGAGTGAAATAAAGAAACTTTGGTACTTTTTGATTTGTTCGATATTTTTTTTTTTCATAGCTCAGTTATTTCCTCGCGGAATCGTATCGTTAATTCAACATTTTAATATCCACTTCGTCCTTAGTCTTCGCATTACCCAATTTCCTACATTTCGCGCGCTTCTTTTCAAAAGTAAATACCGTTACAAAAATAACCCGCCGATTTAAATCCAAAGCCGTATCTCTTTACTTTTCTACTATAGGATTGTTGACGCACGATGATAGGCGGTATTGTCGGGCATGTTTTTGCTCTTTTCTATTATCGCTAGTAGAAAAAAAATCGAATTGATTATCGGTCTCCGAAGGTTTCTTGTTATTCCAGCTCGTTTTTTGCTATTGACGCTGTGCGTCGAATGAACGCGAGTACACAAGAGAGTGCGTGTATACGGAAAACATTCTTTCCCGCGCCGTGCTTTTTATTAATCGTCGAACTTCTTTTTTCTTGTGGGTGTCTTTTTTCCCGTCTTTATTTATACCGCGATGGATAAATCAGAAGAGCCCTTAAACGTTTGTTTAACTGCCTAAATGTTTTCTGTCGCTTCCCGTGCAGCTGGAAAAGTCGTGTTTTTGTATTGTCATGTAGCAGTTGCAATAAAGCTTCCTTTCGTTTATAATAAAGTAACGAAAAATATGATATTAGTATAAAAATACGTAACATTTAACACATCTACTGATTGTCGTCTCACTGTTATTAATTATATTAAAAAGGTTCAATCCTGCCCTCGATGGACCATCCTGTCAATAAAAGTACGAAAATTATACCCGATGCAAAAGAGGAGTCGGATTTCGTTCCGATTCTATGCGGTGCAGGTAAACTGAAAATCCGGTGCGGCTGAAAACTTTACGCCTACAGTCCCGAGGAGCGATTCGCTCGCAAGCGATCGAGAATACGCGCGCGCGCGCGCGCCTATGAACACGCCCTTTTGTGCAGCTGACAGTCGTCAAGAGACGCGAGGGCGAATCTCTCGGCATCGCTTTGAGGGTCGCGCTTGAGCGAGGCTTGTTTAACTATCGTCTCGAGTGAGAGAGTCACGCCGAGGTGGGACGGAAAACCTTAGTCCGCGAATAATCCCGAATTACTCGGCGAGCACTTGGATTGAAGTTTCAATAGAAAAGACAAAAGAAAAAAAAAAAATGAAAGCAGCAAAGGAAAACTTGACAGCCCGTTTAAAAGCGACTCTAGAAGCAAGAGAATATCGCGTCCCCTCGCGCTCCGCTAATTCCCGAGCGCGCGCGGCGGATGAATTCGGCCGGCTTATCGGAGCCTGTCACTCGGGGAGATGACGTTTTACAAGAGACCTATTTAAAGATCAATTTCCCGGCTCTCGCAAGAGATTGGTTTGAAAAAGAAAAAAGAGAGAGAGAGAGAGAGAGAGCGGCTCCTCCAAGATTGGCCGTCGCTTTGGGGCGGAGCAGCCGCGTTGTTTTAGGCCCCGCGCGCGGGAAATGACGTCAGCGCCCGGTGAGAGTTTGCTGTCATTGATTTTCTTTTTTTCTTTCGTCGTCCGGCGCGAAGTCTTTCTCCCGCGGAGGGACTACCTGTATTGTCACGTGTACACATTGTACTTTTGCACTCTCCGTTACTTTCTCGACCGTTTTTTTAGTCTCTCTCTCTCTCTCTCGTGCCACTTTTCCTTTTTGTGCTCTTCCTTATATACGAATTTTTCGCCGTTTTCTCGCTTAGCTTGTTTTGTTCTTCCGAGTTCGCTTTGTTCCTCGTTGAGTAATTTTTTCTTTCTCTCTTTTTGATTGTTTTTTTCTTGCAAAATTTCTAACGAACTTTTAACTGCGAATATCCTGCGATTAGTATTAGCGAATTACTTAGCGAAGCTTTACAAATACTGCTGTATATTTTCGACTTTTTCTCAAAACTCGAGACAAACGAAAAATCCCTTGCTCCTCGGACGGAGAAGCCCCTCTCCAGCCGGCAAGCGAGGCATTCCGGCCAGCTCTCGCGACTAATTGACCGGACGCGCCTCTCGATATCCCGGCGACAAAAAGTCATCGCCGGCAAAGCGGGCCGCGCCCCCGCGAAAAGCGAACGAGGCGGCTTTCAAAGAGAGCTTTCCATCATCCCTCGGACGCGCGCATCGGGGACGCGCGAACGCCGCCGCGACCGCGAAGCCCGGAGTCGTCGGAGCGTGCTTTCACGCCTCGCCGACTAGTTTAATTAGAGGGGCTATTTTTTTTACTCGCGCCGTGCGGCACACGGCTCTGTCTCGCCCGGGGGGGCCGCGTATAATAATTCGCGCGCGCGCGCTTCCCTCGGCTTTTTTTCTCTCTCTCTCTCTATCGTTCGCGGGAATTGTTTTCCGGATCGGGGGACCCGATTCCCGCTGACTCCGCGCCGCCGATTGAAAAAGGGCGCCACTTGCGAAAAGGCGAGGGACCCTCGAATCTCCGTCGGTCGGCGATTCGTGACGGTTGATTTAGGTGGATGTCGCTCGGAGATTTGGAAATGTACGAGGTGTTTTGAAGGTGCTGCGGAGTAACGAACTACGGTCGATAATATTATAAATAAGTGCTACGGAAATATGATATGAACGACTACTTTAATATTATAAAAAAGTGTTACGGATGTCATATACTTTTGTTGCAGTTATCGGATTAGATTACTAAAATCAGACTTGAATTCGGAACGTTTTTGGTTAACATCGTTAAATAGTCGTAATACATATTGAATACTCTTAAAAATAAGAATTAAGGTCATTAAAAAGAGATAGTTTATCGCGCTGTTTCTTTTCTCTAATAATAACGGTAGCGTTGTTTTATTACTTAAATATACGGACAAAGAATTATCTAACAAACAATTACGCTACACGAGAATAAGTAAATGCAAAGTTTATTACAAGTTTATTTTCCGGAATCCGCCTTCCCCCAAACTTTTAGAAATTTTGCATGACTGCATCAATCACTCACGGATATGCCCAAGAAACGTTCAACAATAGGACGCATTTGTTCTTCACGCTCGAGAAAACTTATCCCGGAAAGCGCAGCCGAACTCGGGGAAAAGAATCCCGGGGATTTTGCTCGCTCGCGCAGCCCCCTTCCATTCCGCGTCTTCGCTCTCCTCCCCGCGACTTTCCAACTTTTCGCGCGCCCACGCACACACCTCTTTTATCCCCTCCAATTGTTTCTCCCGAATCGCCGAATTTTCCCTTTTGTTGCGACTGAACTGGGTGCGCGCCATTTTTCTCTCACGTGGAGCCACGCTCGTCGGGGGGGGGGGGTGACTCGCGGGGTACGTATTCTCGAAGCGTAGGTGCATTTTTAAAAATGACGCCGAGAGTATGCTGATTTATTCAAGGCGAATGAATCCCTGGAATTTTCATTTTACGCGCGCGCGTTTCCCGTGTGCGGAGCGACGGAAAATCCTTGAAGCTACATCGTAAACAAGCTACGTCCAAGGATGAGGATTGAAAGAGGTGTATAAAAATCCTCGCCCCGCTAAAATCCCGCGACTCGTTGCGCTGTACGCCCAAGCGTCGCGCGCAGCCCTTCCTTGCTCCCCAGGACTCGCGGCGAAACTTTAAACGAACCCCCCGAAACCTTAAACGAACTCGTCCGAGTCGAACCTCCGCGAGAGGATCTTTCACCCTCGTCAAGTTTTACTCGCAACTTCTTGCCTCGGTGCGTAACGCAACGAGCTTCCCAAGCTCCTTTCCGCTAAACGATAAATCCACTTGCTCCGTATTCTCTGTTTTTTTTTTTCTCTCTCTCTTTGCTTCAAAGTATAATCGCGAGGTGTCTAAACCGCTAGCGATTTCTCGTAAAAAATAATTTCCGCTCGTGCAGCTTGATGAAAATACCGAGTGCGGGGGAAAGGACATCCAGCCGCCTCGAGGTCGCTTCCCTCGCCACCTCTTACCTCGTCGCGCCGAGGCGCGCTGCTGCTGCTGCCTAACGAGCTCGGACGAGGAGCCCTCGAGGAAGCTGCTCCTTTCGCCCAAATATATATATAATATATATATTTATATTCATATTTATATATTTATATAATTTATGCTTGTATAATATGTATATTGTGTACAGTTTAGCGTGCGAATGCGCTTCGCGCGATCCGTCGTCCTCGTTTTGTAGTTCACACACATAATGACGCGTTCGCAGCTCGCGGCTCGTCGGACGCACGTGCATATCCGCGATTTCTTTTTACAACAATAAGCAGCCGACTCCTCCCGCCGGACTCGAGCGTCGAATTCGGTCCGCCGAGTTCGCGTAAAACCAAGAGCAGACTTTTCGAGGCTCGAAGAATGTCCGGGCTGTCCCAAGCTTTTGCGAATAGAAAAATAAAGGAAGTCGTAAATCACCCCGAATAAAAAGCCCGCGGACAGGGAGCCTCGGGCTGATAATCGAGGGGAGAGGGGAGGGGGGGGGGAAGAGCGTCCCCGCGGACGCCCGAAACCCGC
>JAWWEM010000027.1:14153125-14169178 GCA_035582935.1 Ormyrus thymus
TTTATTTATTTGTAATTTGATTATTGTTCATTTATTTGTAATTTGATTATTTTTTATTTATTTGTAATTTGATTATTTTTTAAATGTAGCTTTATTATAAAAGCTTTTTCGAGATATTAAACATTCAGCTTTCTATTTTCGAGAAAAATTAATAAGACAATTGAAAACGTATGTTACAATCGATCCTCGAAATACTTCAATTTCCCAATAACAGAAAAGGAATCAATCGATCTTCCTCTAGCACTAAAAAGTCCTCGCATATTTCATTGCAAAATCTCGAATTAACACCGAGAAGCCTAAATTTCGAAAAGTCGAATCAGTATCGCTGCACGCCAGCCGGGAAATCACTCAGCGCGTGACAAATTTCACTTTACAAAGGCCGGCGGTTATAGCCAGTTTCCGGTCGGCTGGTATTACAGACCGCGCCGCGGTAATTCGCGAAAATTCAAGCCCGGATTGGCTCGCGACCGCAAGGGCCAGCAGCAGGGGTCTTATTCGGTAAACTTATCGCGCGTTAAGGTAAAGTTAACGTAACGCTGTCGATTGTCGATAGTTATCCGCGCGTAAGTTCAGGTGGCCTCTTCCGTGAGTTAAAGTGAGACAGACCGCGGAGACCACGTTACACTTTATACTTCTCTCTCGTCTCTCTCTCTCTCTCTCTCTCTCTCTCTCTCTCTTTCTCTCAAATAAATAAATTCAATTTAATTCATTCTCTCTCTTTTCTTTATTTTCTCTTTTTTTTAAACAGGAATTAAAACTACATCATAATGCATACAATAATAATGATAAATAAAAATGTACATTTTTATTTAGTTATAAAACTCTTTGCTAAACCTTTAAAGACGCGTCAAGTTTACATTTTTCGATACGTTAAGCTCACTGAATAAGACCCCGGCAGCAGCAGGTGTTAACGCCGCAGCCGCCGGTCGCGTTATAACCCGCTGCTCGCAATCGCGTGAAAGACGGCCGGTTGTCGCGCGAGACAACGGATTTTTCCCCCCTCGCGGAGAGAGATCCGTATCGCAATTGCTCGGGCGACTTTCTGCTTTATTACTCGGGTCGAGCGAGGGAGAGAGAGAGAGAGAGGCGGCGCGCGCCCCGCGGAATGCGGAGACGATCGAGCGTGAGATTAATTCCTCGCCGTTCGGGGCGCAGCCGCGCCTGTAATTCGCCGCGCGCCGAACGAGCGCCGGCTGCGGCTTTTAATTCGCCCCCGGGGCGATTTTTCTCCGCTGCTAATTGCCCGATTGCCGCTGGACGGGCTGAGCTTATTTAGTGCGGCTACGCGGCCGGCTTTATTTATTTCGTTCTAAGTGTATGGTAATGTCGCGCATATTTTTGTGTAATTAATTTTTGTTTCCGTTGTTTATTCGCTTCTGGTCGGCGGACGTCCGACGGGTTTTTATAGCAGCTGGATTTTGTGCAGCTGATGCACTCTTGAAAAATAAAAAAAAAAACGGCTGTATGATTGCATTAATCTAGGTAAAGCATTAAAGTACTTTTATTTCTGACAACTAGGTCTAATGAGCCTGGTTAATTTAGTATATTGCAGTTATTTAGAATTTTATATGGAGGCTTTTAGCACCAATTATATACGATAACAAAACTTTTAAAATATGCTTATTAATTTTTCAGATATACTATACATTCTTTATATTAAAATAAATGTTGGGTAAATACATATACTAACGTTGTTATAAATTATGGATTATAATTTATTGTTTGTATATTTCCTTATAAGCAGACATTTACGACTCGAATAAAGCAGACGTGTGATATATGCCGCACGAATCACCTCTCGAATGAAAGAAAAAAGAAAATAATATCCGTAAAGGAAAGGCAGTTGTCCAAACGCGAAAACATAATAAAATATATAACTTCTCGCCAGTAATAACCGTATATCTCGATAGCCGTGAGCCTCTCCTATTCTTTTACAATTCATAAAAGAGGCGCAAAAAGGCGCGTAAAACTCCTTTATTCGCCCGGAGCGTTCGACCACCCCCGAAACTATTCAGTTTTTTCCATAAATACAAGAGCTGTCCTTGATAACCGAGTGTGGCCACCGTTTCAATGGAATCCCTTCAATGCCGGGCCCGTACTCGGGAACTTCCCCTCCCCGAAAGTCGGTCAAAGCGATATCGCGCGTTTAAGCGACGGGCCTCTCGCTTCTGTTTTTCGGGATAAATAAAAGATTCGCGCGCTCTCCTGCGAAATGGAGAAGCAGACGCGCCGTATGCGAAAGTTATAGCGCCGTCGTGCCGCCGCCGGGAGAGAGAGAGAGAGAGACAGAGAGGGTGAGCTTGTCGGTCGTTCTTGAAAAGTCCCGCATGTATATATAGACGTATGTAGCTGTAAAAAGGTAAGCGAGTGCGCAAAAAACTTGGCTAAAAGTTTAAATTCTTTCTTCCCTCCCGGAGCGCTTTGCTGCCTCTTGTTTTTTTCCTCTGGAATAAGAGCGGAAGCAACTTTACGGGAGGAACTTGGCTTTCAAGTCGCGGTGTTGTTTTGTGTTCGAGTGTTTAATATTATAATTTAAAACTTATATTTTTTACGCGTTCGTGCAGGCGGGCTTCTGCGATGATAAACGGGCGAAACTATTTTGGAGCAGTACAAATTCTTTTGAAATATTTAGTATTTGCATCTTCTTTTTGAACTTTATTTTAACGTCTATTAATTGTTTAATCGATCTGTACAAAAGAACTCGGATACGAAACCCGAAATATATTAAGTAAAATATCTTTTTATGATGTTCTCGTAAAAATAAGAGGCGCCTGTATATATTATATCACTGTCTGAATTAACTCGGTCACTTTCTACTTCGCACGAAACGTCGTCAGCTATTTCAGTAATAAAAGTAATTCTTTCCCCGAAATTTTATTACGCAAACAAATTAAACTGGAATACATGCACGTTTATTTATAATGCAAAAGGACTTTCGTAATTTTCAAACTCTCGAATAAGACTTATTCGTCGCGATACGAGCAGCACAGCGCTGGAATGTCACCGAGACGAACAAAACGCGAAGAAACTGGTTTTATTAAAAGTGAGCCTTACGGTGTAAGGCATCCACTTTAACCCGAAGAAAGACAAAAATATATCTCTTTCATATTCTTCATCTCGCGCTTCCCCTCTCCCCCCCTCCCCTCGAAATACCTACTAGTATATTTCTCGGAGAAGAACAAGCGAGCGAGAAGGGGAGGGGGGGGAGGGAGGGACTTGAAAAAAATTCCGCGAGAGGCGACGAATGCCGATGCGACAGAGGAGCCTCGCACTTGAGACTTTCCCCCGCTCCGTTCTTCAATGGAATGGAAATTTCGTGTTCGTTTTCTAGCTGCGAGCTCTCGCTCGCGGGCGCGAGATTCTCGGCGGCGAGACTCGCGCGCCTCGCACTTGCATGCATAAATATACGCTGGCACGACGTTCCTCCCTCCCTCCCTCCCTCCCTCTCTCTCGCGAGGTTTCAATGCACGAAATAAAAGGGCGAGGACACTTTTGTGCAAAGTTAGAACGTTCCCGAAGAGTGCCGGTCTTGGGGGCCTTTTTTTTCATTTGCGCGGCGGGGGGACTTTTTTCAGATAATTTTTCAGCTCGAGTGGAAATCGGATGCCGAACTTTTGTATTTACATAAGGTTCGATGCGAATGTGATAAATTAACGTTTTTAAACAAAGCTGCTTCGTTTAATAATTTACGTGACCATTATTTTTCATGAAATTTAATGTACATTCGGAGAGAAAACGCCGAGGCGCTAAAGGCGCGTACATTTATTTCGCATTATCCGAAATTGCTTAGAGGCTTTTGAGATCCCAGAAAATGTTGCTAGATTTTTCAGCTTTCGCTCCCCATTAATCAGAAACACGACGAGAGAAAAATATCGCGCGCAATAATTATACATTACTCGGATAACGGAGGTCTTTACGCATTTCCGTTAAAAAAAAAAGAAATCGCCTTCAAAATGCCCGCCTCGTATCGACGGAGACCCTCGAGCTTCGCGGGGCAAAAAAATGCGGCTATAATCGAACGGCAATATCGGCGGCAGGCTAAAGCCGCGATTAACGAAAAAGTGGGAGCTAAAACAAACTCGGGAGGAATAAGGCCTCGGCCGGCCGGCGAGCGAGAGCTCGAGACGCGGCAAGAGATCCGAGGGTAAGAGAGCTCCGTGCATTCGATATTCTGCGCGTCTCGTCGCCGCGGGTTCTGCGCCTAAGAGAGCCCGTGGAAATCCACGGGTCACGTATGCCTCGAATTCTCCCCCTGGCCCCCGTCTCCCTCCTCCCTTCCCACCTCCCGGTGGGCGTGACCGTATAGAGAGAAGCGTAACAGCGCATTTTCTCATAACGAACCTCGTTTATACCCCGCAAAGCCTCCGTTTTGGCAGTAACGACCTTACGGATTACAATGGGGACGGCCGATAAGATTAGGCCCGGTAAAAGTGCGGAAGAGGGGGGAGGGATCCCCGAAGGGGGGACGAGACACACGCACAAAGTAGAAGCTACTCTTGTTTGCATCTCACTTACTTCAATTTTGCCTCTCTCCCTTTACGGCTTTTCGACATCTTTTTCCCCGATATATTTTCATTCTTTATCAGGCTCCCGAGAATATAGAATTTTCGAGCGGCGATAGAATTTTACGCCGAGCTTTGCTGCTAAGGGAAGCTGGGAGCCGGCTACTCACGAGCGGGGCCGATTTAAATGAGAATTCAATGTCGTTAGGTTTTGAATAATATGTTTTCGGAGACTCGTAGGGGATTAATTGATATTCCATTACGGAAATTGCTTTTAAATTCGTTCTTTTTTTAAACGTTTTTTCCGTTTTTTTCTTCTTTTTTTTCAAACAGTTTATACAGAATTGATTTTCTAATTTTGTGTACTCTACATTTTCGTCCCTATCTTTCAGCTCGTTTTTTGTTATCTCTTTTTCTGTTGACCGAACTGAGGGAGTAATTTTCTCTGCTCGTATATCAAGCCGTCGACAAATTCGACTTGCTTTTATTCTCCCCCGGACAGAGTCTGTGAAAGAAGAGAAAACCCGGTCTTTAATAAAATAATGAATAACAGAATAAGAGTCCGGGATTCTTTTACCGTGAAATTCATCTTTGTGCTAAGAGGGAGGGTCAATTTTGTAAATGTGTATTATAAATACAGGTTAAGAACTTGGGGCTAAAAAGAAAATAAAGAACATTTCAAATGAACTCTTACGGTAGATAGCAGAATATTTATGTGAATTTTTTATTTGTAGAGAATAACTTTGCATTTTTTAAAAACAGTAATATTTATTTTGAAATATAATATTATAACTATTTCAGTTTTATTGATTGTCATTTTTAAACCGTACCTGAAACCATCGCCTTTTCAAATATTGAACTCGTTTCACATTAATTTCAAAGCTAATTAAAGTGACAAAATTAATCTTCTTACCTTCCCCCCCCCTCCAAAAAAAAACTGTAAACATCAAACCCAGAAAAAAGTTGAAAAGGGCAAAAAGATAAAAAAAAAAAAATCGCCAAAAGAATAAGAAAAAAAGGCAAGAAAGAGCAAGGTCGCGCCCTCCCCGGGGAATCAAGTTCGATTCCCCTCGGACTCGGACGGGAAAAAAAAAAAGAAAAATAAGAGCAATTCGACAGGCGAACGAAATCGTCAAAGAATAAAGGGTAAACAAAACTTACCCGTGCAGGGCGAAACTGGAGTAGGCCAATATCATCTTGAGCGCGAGCTGCCGTTCCTCGTCGGTGTACTTGAGGCTGACGTTCAGCGGATGTCCGAACACGTATTCGATCTCGTCGCCGTGCATCACCCCCATCCAGTCGCCCCACAGGTTGGTGCTCGACTTCTGCAACAAACGCGCAACGACGACGGGACTTCAGCCCTTGAGATGCTCCTTGATCAATTTGCCGCGCGCGGCCGCGTATTATGAGCCTTTGTGTCGAGCGCGAAGCGGAACCCCCCCTTCGGCTTTATTAAGGCCCCCCCCCCCCACCCCTCGAACTTTGCCTGGATTGCGGAGCGAGCGAGCGAGCGAGTTTCAGGACCCCGCAAGTTCGCCTCTTATTGACTTATCAATGAACAATTCGGGACAAGCTCCGGCTGAATGTGAATTATTTACCGGTAATACGGTGCTGATTGCCCGAAGTTTAACCGACCTGCGCGTATATACGCGAAACTAACGCCGGACCTGGGAATTTCCGCGGCTCGCTGCCGAACTTTGAGTGGTCATGCTGATTAATGGGCGTTAAAAAGCCCTCGCGAACGCCAAAAAGCGACTTGCTATCGTCGGGGAAGCGCTTTCAAGGGAGTCTCTCTCTTAGTCGCCGGGCGTTAAGCTCCGGGCCAATTACACCGCTTCCAGATTGTTTGCTCCGCATTTACAAGGAGAATCCCAGCTTCGCGGGTCACGGATTCAATTAGGGTCACGGAGCTGTTTGCCGCCGTTAAAAATTTCCATTTGCATTTCGATCTCGAGCGCACTTCCAATCCTGCAAAAAAAGAAGCTACACACAAACCAAGTTTCGATAACCAAGGAAAAGTCTAAAGCTATCAAAAGTCCCGCGGAAAAGCTCGCACAAGAAAGCAGAGGCTCAACGCGTCTTCCCCGAAAGCGCGAAGAGCCGCGGCGGACTTGATATCCCCGACCATTAATCTCCCGGAAAATTCCTGCCAGCCTCCGACCTTGCCAGACCGCTACGTGTAAGCACTGGCCTTCGGCTCGATTATTAATTCAAGCGTCCGCGTAACAAAGTTCGCCGCGTATCATGAATCTCAATTAGCATCATCCACTTGCCCAGTCCGCGGGTCTCTCTCTCTCCAGCCCGCAAATCCCCGCTGCTCCTCGCCGGCTAATGCTCATTTGTGCTTCCGGGTTTCTTATCGCCCCGCGACTCCTTACACGCACGGAAAATATATCCCGGGGAGAGCTGCGCCCTCGAGGAAGAGCGCGCGCTGTCTTGTGTGCCTTTAACGGCTACCGATGGCTATCGGGGCCGCTATATTGTCCGGGAGGTCGGACAAGGACGAGATAACTCCCGGGGAGCCGAAGGGGGATCGGCGCATTAAGGCGGCGCTGCTACGCCATTCAGCCGGGGCATTACGAGCTGCCTCTAAAGTGACTGTAGTCCGTCTGACGCCGGGAGATATACGTCTACATAATACGACGCCGGGAGAATCTATCGCGATCGCCGCCTAGCATCCGAAGGAACGCGTCTAACGGCCCGACCGGTGCACGCGTACAGGGGGAGAGACTGATTAAGGCTGCATCGAGGCTTTTTTTACGGCGGGGCAAGGGAATTTTACGGCCGAGCAGTCGATCGATTACGATCTGTCGCCGGATATACACTGTCTTGATTTTATGGGGGGGGCCATCATTTATTTTGTCCATTTATGTTACGCCCCGGCTTTGGTAATGCCTGCATTATGTTCTCTTTGGTTTATCGCGGCGAGCTTGCTTACTTCCGGGATGGTATTCATACGTTCTGAGCAGGCTTTCGAAGATTAAATTCGAGGCTTCGAGGTGCGATCTTGCATTTAGGATCCAAAATCACGTAAAATACCAACAATCTAAGTCCAATTAGATCGAGCTGAGCATCGAGCAGGCCCAGTACCTTTTTCATTGCATACTTTTATCAATTTTATTCTGTTCCTTTACAATGGCATTCTCGGCAATATTGTTCCAAGGTGTCGGGCCCCCGTTAACGCTTATCTCAAAGCCCTTTAGAAAGTTCCATACAAATTTCCAGCGGGCTTTGTCAAGCCTCGTAATGACCCGGCAAAAGTATAGCCTCTTGCCAACAGGCAAATTTTACAACCGTCGTTCCCCCCCCCCTTCCACCCCGGGAGGGGAGAGAGGACTGGGCGTCGAACAAAAATCCGGATCATAAAACTTTCTCGCGGCTCGTCGGCCGGCTTTTAAAAGCGCGTCATTCCCAGGGAAAAGGAGAAAACAGAAGCGGCCGCGTTAATTTTCATAAGCCGCGGAAGGTGCTATCGGGGATAATTAGCTCCTTCTTCCCTCGCCGTCTAATTCTCGCGCGCGTCTTATCTTTTTCGCGCGGGGGAGGAAAAGGAAGGGGCGTCGGCTCCTCTCGGCCGCTTTCTCCGGACGGCGAAGGCAGAGGGAAGGAGAGAGGGTAACGAGTATGCAAATGAAAGACTAATGGATCGGGACTATAAAGGTGCGAGAGCGGCTCTCTTTCACTTTCGTGCTCGGCGCCTTCGTCGTGCTTTATGGCTCCGCCGGGCTCCCGAATATTTATGACGAGATAATGTGGCGAGAGCTACCATTGAGTTATCAAGGGGGCGGCTGTTGAGTCGTATAATGTTTGTACAGAAAGGAATCCCCGACGATTGATCCTTCGTGGCTTCTCTTGCCGGTGTTTGTTTTGTTTTGTTTTTTTTTTTTTTTCGGCTGTGGATCGGGGAAGACTGAATTGAATTTTGTATGATGCGGTGGGATTAGACTGACGGTCTATCGTTTCCTTTCACGCGTTTCCTGTGCGGTTGACTTTATCGGCTGAGGTTTCTGCTCTTTTATTAAAAAGGTGGTTCCTTATTTAGCTTTATTACCCTTTTTCGTCGGAAAATTTGGACGAGCAATTGTCATTGCGAGATGGTAAGGTTAAAGAAAGATTTATATTCTTTTTTTTTTTGTAAAATCTTAAGTTCAAAAGAATATTGAACGAATACGTTTTTCGTAATCTTGCCAATAGGATCGATGATTCTGTCAAACGAAAAATGCGAGATTGCAAATAAATCTCGCAATTGCAGTGGAGTGCCGTTTATCCGAACCACGTTCAATTTCCCTTAATAGATGTATCTGAAGTAGGATCTGCCCTTTCGAGCTTCAAAAGTTTCAGGTCAGACTCGAATTCGTGCACTTCTGAAGAACTGTATTGGTACGAGTCCCGGTAAATGAGCGACTTCCGAAGCCAGAGGAATGTCGCTCGAGAGAGTGAAAAATTCCCGCTCGATTTCCCAAAAATGCACGTCCCAGCTTCGAAAAGAAACTATATCCTTCTTCCCGCGGCAGCCGTTTATCGATCAACGCGCACCCCCTCACTGCCTTCAATTTTCAATAGCCGCTTTAGGGACTTTAAACCGTCCGAGCCGTTAGCCGCGGCTTTAGCGGTCATTCCATTATCCGGCATTCTCGCGCGAGCATCTCTCCCATAACGCCGAGAGCGATGAACATAATTTTTCCTTCGTCCGAATTCCGGGGATCCGCTCGAAAGTCCACCTCCCTCCCCCCCCCCCTTCGCCGCTAACTAACGCAAATGACCAATTGTTGGAAATTACACTCGAAATCCGTCGTCCTCCAGGGAGGAACATCGATAAAGCGCGACGGCTCTGCCCCTCTCTCTCTCTCTCTCTCTGCATATATCTTGACTGGCGCGGGAGCGGTAGCGGCTCCCTCTCTCTCCCTGGAGGCTCCCGCCGGACACGTTCGCGAACTTGCCGGCCCGCGTTAATCAACGGCCGCGGGATCTTCCCTGCTCTCGCCTCAATCGGATATTGCATTACCCCGGAGGTAGTACACGCTCGGTTACCGGCCCTTTGAAACCCCCCCACCCCCTCCTCCTCCTTGCGTACGTGGAGGGCGAGCGAGCTCTTTCCGGACGCGGATGAAATTTGCTCGGGAATATTTCGAGATGTCCGGCTTAGGGGCCGCTTTAACTCCCGGAGCCGTCTGGGGGAAAGTTCCACGATCGAGTATTGGCTTTCTGATGGGCGAGTTTTGAGCTGCCCGAGGAGCGTGATTGAGACGGCCGGGAAGTTCTGCGGGGAAGGCTCGGGGCTTTCGGAGGTGCGACGGTGGCAGGTTTTGAGGTTTGGGGGGAGAGGTTTGCTTGGCTTTTAGATTGTATCTTTTTATTCGGGGTTTTTATGGATAAACTAGATTTATAAACAATGCTTTTATAATCCGTCGACTTGGATTCGAAAAAGGATTATCTTAATTGCAAAGAAGTTTCTTTTTGTAGAAATGTTAGCAGAAAAAATTATTTTCTTAAATTGTTGAAAGATTCAGGTGCTTCGACTCCTTTTGGTGATCAAAATTGAATTGAATAAATGTTTCATGCTTTTTAAAAAAGTATTTTTACCCGAGGCCAAGACACTTTATCAACATCTCCCATTCGCGTTAAATTTCATTTTATCTTTATATTTGAAAAACATTTTAACCCGCGGGAGAAAATACGCCCTTTGATTTCTATTTTCTCGGAGTACAGGCGGTAAATATAAGATATGAAAATGCAGGCTGCTATCGCAAATAAAAAAGAGCCTTATCGAACGAGAAAAAAATTCTACGCGAAACTTAAAATTGCGACTCCGCGCGCGCTAGAAAATTTCGAACACGTTCCTAATTTATTTTTCATTTGGATATTACCGGTTTATCTGGTATCGCACACAGCTTTCAGTTTTTGCCCAGCGAGCAGAAAAATTTATTAAAAGTTTCAACACGACGCAAAAATATTTTACTTTTCCTTATTATTAGAAGTAGTACAAATGATATTATAAAAGACTAAATTCGATCCCATTCATTATACTGAACGTATGCGTTTGCATTACAACTTCTTTAATGTGTATCGCTGTTCGCGCAGTTCTCCAAGCTAGATTTCACAATAAAACGCACATTGTTACTCAAAAGCCAGCAAGTATTTCTGAAGTGAAATTCCCTGGTCGACGAGCTGCAAAAGTTTATCACGTACGTTTTAAATTGACAACTGGAGTTGGCTGACATTGAAATCCCGCGTGTACCGAGTTCAAATCTTTTCCTTGCGCTAAGAGACAAACAAAATTTCTCAACTACATAGAAAAGTTAAAACAGGCGCAAAAAACCAAGAGAGTCACGAATTTTTGGAAGAAAAGAAAGCGCTGCGCGAACTAAATCGTCTCCCGCCCTCAAGGCCCATCAGCTTCTCCGCGCGTAAAATCCAAGCCGACACCCAGTTCTTCGCGCGGACAGCGGCGGACAAACCAAGAGAAAGCCAGCCGGTAAGCCGCAGATTACAGGATACCGGCGAGCGCCGCGAGGACGGGGCTTCCTCGTTCGATCATTCGCGGTTTCGGGGGCGCGCGGACGCGTCCGAGATACCGTTACAAAGCCCCGCTCGCCCCTCTCCCTCGCCCGCAATCCTCCGATTGAAACACCGCCGCGTCGCGCTCGGCCGACACCGCAGGGATCACACGCCGGACTCCCGGACTCGCGCTCGCACTCCGAAAATTAGCCATCCGACCGAGACTGTCTCCGGTTGCTTTTGTCCGACGAGAGCCGCGGTTCTTCCACTTACGACGAGAGCGATTTGGACGGGGGCTCTCCTCGGGATTGCCGGTCGCGGTCGAGGTGCGACTGGGTCGGTACGTCAGTAGGCGTTCGCTTTGTAAAGGGTGGAATTCGGAGGGAAGTTTTGAGGGTGTTGAGAAGGACGTTGTACACATTTCGAAAGTTTTAAGAGGATTGAGTAGAAATATTAAAAGTCGAGATGAATGACACTTGAAGGATCGCCAACGTGTTATTAAACATATATTTAAATAAACGTCTGAAAGTGGGTTTTCTACTTAATTCCTCACGACCGATAATACCAAAGAATCCCTTAATCGTTCGACACCCTTAATAAATCAAATCAGCGCTCAAAATTAATCTCGCGCGGCCCGAGGAAAAGCTTCCTCGCCTCCCGACCCCGGCGGCCGTTAAGCCATCAAAATCCATAAAAAAAATTTAATTCTCCGACCCCGAGTTCCGAGCGTCGTAAAAGAAAAAGAAGCGACCCTCGCCGCGGCGGGCCGGAGGAAGCGGCCGAGAAAATAATCGCTCAAGCCGCAACAATTCGCGAGTTCATAAAAGCAGGATCCCGTAAACAAGCCCCGTCTCGCGCGCTCTCCTCGCTTCCGCCGCGCGCAATAAACGTCGCGGGATTTACGCTCTTCTCCCTCCCCCAACCCCCCTCACTCTCTCTCGCGGGAGGAAGAATCGAACGCTCGTCGCGGCGATCGAGCGGGCGAAAAAAGAAGGGAGGAGGAATAATAAAACGCGCCCGGGAGAGAGCTACTCCGCGCGAGATTTACGAGGCCCGAGTCTCTCTTCGGCCGCGTTTCTTTTTCCGCGCCTTATGCCGCGCGCGCGCAACTCGTTATCCCGCGCGAGGAGCGACGATTCTTATACCTGGCGCGTCGCGGCTTAATGCCTCCGACGAGTGCGGCGCGTACGCGCGGTCGAGAGTGCTTGTCGCTCTTTTGCTTGTCTCGGGCGCCGGAGCGGGGGAGCGCGAGCTTTCGCTCTCTACGTCAGGTCGGAGTTAAGCTTTCTCCGGGGGGGGGGGGGAGCTTGATCATTTTGCGCCGCTGGATATTGAATGGGTGGTGACGTTGATGGACGGGTTTTATCCGCCCTTAAGATTCGATGTTCGAGCTTGGGGTAATTAATGGTTATTAGAATTGCTTCGCGTGAGTTATGTTTTAAGCGCGCGACGATAATCTGCATAGGGTTTAAGCTGAACTGGTGAGCTTTGGTTTCGGTGAAGACACATTTTATTCCTGTGATACGTTTTCTTCGTTTACAAATAGTTTGTATTTGACGCTTGATATGGTTTCGTCTCAGAAAACCAATTCTGGTTCTCCGCGTTAGTTTTGCACATCTTTGATGCCTGCATCTTAAACTTCCGAATTATATTATATATTTTTCAAGCGCGATAATTCAAAATATCGGCCCCTACTTCTCAAATCTGCCGAAAACTCAACTAATCCAGCAGAGTTTCAAATAAATTACCGAAACCGATACCAAGAGTCCCCCTCGCAGATATGCACCGAGAGAGCCGTTCGCCGAACTAATTCATCCCCGGGACAATTGCTCCTCGCACTCCATCGTGCAAGCTGGCTCTTCTCTCCTTTCAATCGAATTCTTCGGAAAATTGACAAAACCGAATCCCGCATTAATCAAGCATTCCTTTTTTTTCTTTTTTATTTTTTCGTTTCGAGCCGCGATGTTCGCGCGCCGCGGGTCGCGATTACGCCACGGAGTCTTGCCGAGCTCCCCCTCCCCCCGGAATTCAATACTCGCGCTTTTGCGCGAGCACACGTGCAGAGCCTCGAAGCGACCGCCGCCGCGATTCGTTTGCGAGATGACTTTTTCAGGATCGCAGGAGTCTCCCCCCCTCTCTCTCTCTCTCCCCGCGCGCGTGATTGAGTTCGAAGAGCGCCCCCGCGCGCACACAGGCTGCTGTGTTCGACGAGCTGCTATTTCGCGCGTGCACGCCCTTTCAGAGAAATATTTGCGCGAGTTTTTCGTCTCTTTTTTCTATCAGTGCTATTTCATTGTGAATTTTGGCTTCGCTTTTAACGGAGGGTTGGACGATCGACTGGCTGGATTAATGGAATATCTCGGAATGAAAGTTTTTTTTATATTGCTCTTTCGAAGGCAGTGTAAAATGCAAAATTTTTTTAATAGACTATCGTGCTTCATTTAAGACTTGCTTATCCGTGCACGTAAACGCTTTTAAAATACTGCTTTTTACAAAACGATGTCACAAAGCTCTCTGGGAATCCCTCTAATTCCAGTATCACAACTCATCTTCCACGAGCCCAACTTCTCGCAACAAACAGCCACTTCAACCATCCGATATCAGTTCCATAATTCCAGTCGGCCGCCTATTCCAGGAACGCAGGGACGGCCTCCCGACTTAGAAAATTACCGCGATCCCCTCCCCTCCCGGCAAGTTGTCTCCGCGCGGCATTCGCGCGTGCGGCGCGCTTTTCCGCGAAGTTGGATTAGATTACGAGCCACTCGGAATCGCTGCTCGCTCGATCGTGCAAGTTTTGCCTCCGCGCGAACGGAAGCGTCGAACTCGGCGGCGGAGAGACTCTACGCCGTTATGCGAGGGAGGGGGGTGGGGGGGGGGGGGCGTAGATGCGCGACGCCTTGCATAATATATGCGGGGAGCACAGCGCCGTAGGGACCGCTGGCGCTGTTGCTGGAATTCTTGAAATCGCGGTCGGGAATTCCGATGTTATTGTACTGCCGCTGCCGATTATTCATGGGGGGGGGGGGAGGCGCGGGAACGCCGGTTCGTTTCGCGGAAAAACGCGCGAGCGTACGTTTTGGAATGCCGGGGAATCGGTTTCGTTGGACGGCTGGGTTATTTTGGGTTGCTCTCAAAATATACGATAAAGGGTCGGATGCAATTTTCAGTTTTTCACAATTTTCATTCCACCTGCTTTTATCATTTATTCAAATGTTTTTTGTGTCTGTGCTTTATTTGGCCGATGTAAATTGGATCGATTGCATAATTTATCTTCCTGTACGAAAAGCTAATGCGACCTGTAATGCAGTGTACTTGCACGTAGTACGTCATTCGTCGCGAGGTAATAATCTTTCAGAAGAAAAATATTTTGATATAAATATTTAACTATTCTTGAATATTTTGATATAATTATTTAACTATTCTTTTTTATCTTCTGTAAAGTTTTACCAAGTGTTTTATAGAGTACGTTTGTAAAAATGATAAATGTGATAATTATTACAAAGTAACTTTATATTCAAGTTAAAAAATAACACTAACAATAGTATAACACTATAATAGTATAATATATAACTAACAATAGTAGCAAAACTTTGCATAAAATAAAAGTAGGATAGTCGAATAAGTCATCACAGGCAAAAAAAAATGGTTGCAATTATTAATTAATTCTCTACTTTTTGAAAGAGACAAGTTAAACTTTAAAAAAAGAATCTTCCACGTAAAAGTCCATGCAAAGCATAAACTCCAGCAAACTTATTCAATCAGCCTTCGATATAACTTCTAAAAACTTGTTCGCTCGCTGAAACTGTGTTACAAGACTCAAGATTTTGATACACGTATAAGAATAAAATAACGACGCCCCCTCGCCCGACCCCTCCGCCCTGTTACAGTTTTACTTTTTAATTGAGAGCAAAACCTCAATTCTCTCAAAGCTGGGCACTTGATTTTTTTTCCCCCGCCGCCGCCGCGCGCGCAATCGCTGAACGCGGAGAAGCAAGAAAAGCTCCCTGAATGGCGGCTCGCGCGCATATCCTCCCTCGAAAGCGCTACTCCGCCGAGCTCTCTTTCCCTATTAGCCCGCCGGCTAAAGTAACAAAACGAAACGGCCCCCCGGTATGATTAACGATTAATAGCCGACTGCCTAATGCGATTCCGTGCGTATGAACGCGCGCGCGGCCGACTAATTAATTATCCAGCGCGGCGTTATGCCGAGCTCTCGCGAAAAAAGCTCGAGCGAGGGAAAGAGGGGGGAAGAGAGAGAGAGAGAGGCCACTCGGGAGTCCCCCCCCCTCCCCCGCGCGTTTTCTTTTTTGCCTTTCCGCGGGCCGGAGTTCGGCATAAAAGCTCGGGAAAAAATATGGCTCGCTGCTTCTGTTCCGCAATCTCGGAAGAGTTACGTAAATTTCGAAATGCGCGGGCGTTAGAAAAGTTTCCTCGCCGCTCGCTGCTTTCGCGGGGAGGGGGAGAGGGTTATAGCGTATGCAATTTCAATTTGGGGCGCGGCTTTGTTTCTCTTTTTTTTGGGGGGGGGCGGGCGGAAGGACTACCTGATTTCGCGGGCTCGGCTCTGTGTCGCGTCCCCTGCATATAATTGCTGCCATTGTCCCCGAGCTATACAACCCACACCTGTAGCCATTTGGTCCGAGATACAGGATGTGCATACGACGTGTTTATTGCGCGCCGGAATAATGCACCGTTTGATATCGCCGGTGTAATTTTAAATTTTTAAATCAGTTAACTCTCAATTAGGTTCGTTTAAAAGAAAAAAAAAAATATTAAAACATTCCGAAGCGATAACGAAGCTATTTCAATCTTCAAGTAGAACACCTCAAGTACGGTCAGACATCTCGTAACACTCCCACTGCGAGCGTCGGCGGCTGAACTGTCTAATGAAAGTCGAGCAAGAACAGGCTCGGATCGAGCTGCCGCGCGGCCTCTAAAAAGCATCGGCACACGGAGCCGCGTGAAATTAGGCTGGGAACTCGCTCGCTCTCCTTCCTTAGCACGTTCAAGGCATGACCCGGCTCGCCCCCCCCCCCTCAGGAATTTATGTAAG
>JAWWEM010000027.1:14184470-14195576 GCA_035582935.1 Ormyrus thymus
ATTATCCAGAATATCCGATCCTCCTACGATTAGTCTGATTTGGGGGGTAATTTTTCGGCGAAAATTCTCTCCGTGTGGTTTTCAGGTCGACTAATTCGAAAATTGAATTCGCAGCAAATTAAAAATGGTTTTTATTACAAAAAGTCAAGAGTACGCTTATTTTAAGTAAAACGTACGTTTACATCGTACAACCGCGTCATCAAATTATTCGAATGCATAGAAACGACTCGTCCTGTCCTTCTATTTCATTTCAAAGTGCACACTTTTTGCCCGCCAAATTTGCATTTTTAACCTGTTAAATTGAAAGTAGAGTAGCCCATACGTAAAGCTGCATAGAACGCAGCTCTGAGAGCAGCATTTGCGGCACGAACGGCCTGAAAGCCGTACTAACGAGTCCACAGGTAGTTCCGGAAGGAAACCCTATGAAGCTCGAACAATGCAACAGCTTCAACAGTTTTACTGCAAACTGCGTTTATCTTTTAATTTTATCTAGATTCTCGGCTGAATCGCCGCCTGAAATTCGACAAACTGCAGCTCTCTCTCTCTCTCTCTCCTCTGAACTAACCGACACGTTACCTCTTACTTCCCGACTCGACGCGCCGCGCTCGACAGATTCATAAAATAATCTTTTTCAATCGCGACCGAAGCGCGTGCGGGGGTCGTTCAATCGGGACTAACGAAAGCAGCTCGCATCCGCTAATTAAGCGCAGCTTTTCCCTCATTGGACGCGCTCTCAGCAGTCATACGCGCGCGCTCGCTGGCGAAAAGTGTTTCTCGCCGTAAAAATTTAATTTTTGGCGCGGGGCGGGGCAAAAAATAAACTGCATTATTAAATGCTCGGGCGAAAACTGCGCTTTTCTAGAGGCAATTTTTCAGCCTCCCCTCCCACCGCCACGAGCACCCGCAGCGCGGCATCAAAAGGGGCGCGCGCGCGCAGCGTAAAACAAACTCGTAAATTCGCGGGACGCGCGCGTAAAAAGAGGAGGAAAAAATTTACTTTAATACCCCCCCTCCCCTTTTTTTTTCTTACAATCCGCGCCGTATCGTAAAAGCGCTCTTGGATGCATCATCAATGAGCCCTCTGATTCGCTTTTTATCGCCTGCCTCCTCTCGCTCACTTTCGACCTCCTCCTCCTCCTCCTCCCCCACCGCCCTCCATCCGCTCTTCTCACGGCTTACACGAAGGAAGCCGCTTCGCGCGAGGCGGAACCAATTTTCGCTTCGTTCTTTAAATGCTGATTGGGGAAATTTATTTAAATCGTAAAATTAGAAGCGTTGCTCCGCTGAAATCGATGCGAATTGCAGATTTTGGGGCGAAGTTTTCGAATTGCGTGCACTTCTTAGAGGGTATTGGGTGTCGTAAATCTGGGGAAAAAAAATCAATCTAGGTAAGGTAAAAAGTTAATCCCGATTACTCAAGCTTAATTGAAATGCGCTGTAAATTGGAAATAGATTTTCGCTCGAGAACAAAAAGCCGCTTTAAAAAAGTTTGCGACCGAACCAATTAGAAGAAAAACTGTTTCAAATGCCTTTGCATTTTAAAGGATATTATAGTTTAGTTTACTGAAATTAAATTTCTGCTCTTATAAAAGCAGAAATATAACTGTACTGTACTGAGCTATAGCTGTGCGCAATTTCAGGCGAAGCTTTAAAAATTTTAAATTATTTTACGACGACGTAAAGCATCCCTCTGAATTATAAAATTTGTCGAGTTTTTAAAACATTCAGATAGAAGGAGGTTATAGCTCCTTACGACACTTTAAGCTGCCTACTCTAAAACGATTCGAAAATAAAAAACTTTTTATACCAGTCTAGGATGCTCGACTATCTTTTGAAGCATACCGAAAAGTACATCAAGAGGGACTTAGTTTCTGAGACGCATTAAAATGTATTGAAAGTAAAAAAAATCTTGTGATTTTTTGTGAAAAAATAGATCTAAAGCAGGAGTGTTCATGCTTGACAGAAACAAGCTTCACCCGCGAGTGTTTGCTCTCACTACACCTTTGATTACAACGCTCGAAGATGGCAGCGAGATTTATTTTTCATTCACTCCGCGAGGCTATCATCGCGAGATATAACACCCAGATTGACAAAGTGCCGCGTTCTCTAATCGATATTCGCGCGAGCGAAACAAGCGCACGAAAGTCCTCGAATCAGCCCCGCATTCATCGCCGAGCTCGTAAAGCAATTACCTCGAACTCCCCGAAACCCCCGCGGAAAAATAAAGGACACCCCGGCGGCGCCGCATTTCCAGGGGCCCCAATTACTCGCGAAATTCCATTCAGAAAGGCCCCCTCTCGCCCGCGGCTTCTCTTTCACGCCCGGGCGAAATTTACGATCGGAGGCTGTTCATTAACGTGTCGCGCGTCCAGACCATCGGCCGTGTTATGTACACCGTGGGCTCGGCCGTTATTGTAATTTAATATCGCCATATAATGCGGCGCGGAGCGAGAGCGTCGATACACCGCGGAGGCGCGCAGGCGCGCAAGTGCGGAGAGAGCGCGGCGTGCTGCGTGCGAAATCGCAAGTGTCGGCATTCGATTGCTCTTCGGTTACGCGTACGATATACGCGCCGTGTTTACGGGCCTCGCGCATATATAATCCCGCGCGGAGGCACCGCCTGCAATAATAATAAGAGCCGTTGCGCGCGCAGCTTGTGTTTTTTTTTTTGATTTTTGTTTTTTTTTTTTTTCGTAAGCGCAGCGGCGTGGCCCTCCCGCGAGCTTTTAATCGAGCTCTCGGCGGGCTTTTCTTTTCAGGAAGCGAGCGACGAGGGATATCGATCAATTCGGGGCGCGAGGAGGTATATTCGGAGGGCTCGCGGAAAATATTTACGAGGTCTATAAGAGGGCTTTCGGGAGGCGAAATTATTTTTAAACGGAGGATAAGCAATCGCAGTAATAATGGAAAGGACGGCGCATAGGTGTATTTTAAATTGTGCGCACGGCGCTTGGATATTGTTCGAGAAACTTTATAATCGAGGTTTTTAACTTCCTCGTTCATTACTGGGAGAAACCAATTTTCGCAATTAAAATTACATAATAAAAAATTATTTTTAATCAAACATTAATTTCCGTGATGGGAGGATACTTAATATCGGAAAATTGTTTTGTTTTGAGGTACTTGTTTTAGGTTTTTTTTTATTAAGCAGTAAACATTGTAAAGCTTGATAATTGTGGGTTATCATCCGAATAAGTTTACTATCCGCGATAAAGATATCATTAAATTAATAATTCAAAGTAATGAACTCTTATAAATATATTTAAGAGTAACATTTACGCATTGATCAAACGACGGCGCTTATCCTTATTTATTATTAATACATTTTCCCCGTATACAAAGCTGCTCGACTGCCTTTAAATATTCACCACCGAAGTAGCGGCAATAGAATTAGCAAAATGCGAGAGAATGATTCAGCGTGCAAAAAAAATGTATACAAAAAAGTATATACACAACGCGGCAATGACTCCGATGCAATTGCACGACGGCGACCGAGGAGCGAGCTGATTTCGCGAAAGTTATGCTGAAAATTGCACGAGAATGGAGCGCCTTTAATTTTGCACTTGAAACGCGACAGACATTTATTTCTGTCCGACGTCGGGTCTGCGCCGGCGAAATTTCCTTCTAAAAGTAAAGTAGGTTAACCAAGCGAATCAATTAAATTTCCCACCGCTCCACTTCAACTTATTATCCTACTCTGATAAACAGTCTCGAATATATTAATATTCGACCTAATTGAATTCAGCCCTTTTCCACCCCCCGGCCGCAACTTCTGGCGGTGAAAGTATACGCGAGGCAAAAGATGGAATCGTATAACTTACAACCCAAACCGGGGAAGTACGTGACCGCAGGCTCGATGTAACATTCATATTTAACGTCGAGAAATTTCGCGTAAAACTTGCACGAGTCGCGTAGCTTCCATTATCTTCGATGGCCACTTTTGGCCTCCCTCCCGCCGGCAATGAAAGAAGCGGAGGAGGGAATGAAGTAGAGTTTCGAAACTCCCCTCGTCGACTAATCATCCAATTACTTACTACTTTTAACTGAATTCCCGGGCCGACGTCCTCTCTCTCTCTCTCTCTCTCTCTCTCGACGGGGGAGATTCTTAAAAGACAAAAGTTCGGGTCAACAACGCAACCTGCTCTCTCTCTCTCTCTCTCTTTCTCTTCAGCGGCGACGGCGACCCTCGAGGGCGCGACAGTGTCGAATGGGTGTCATATACGGGAGCGCCGAGCTTTTTCCGCGTCTACACCTGGTGCTTCTCGTCCGTTGGCGTTGCTGGAGGTTACGAAGGCGGACTTGCACGGTCGGGCGAGCGAACGAGCGAGAAGATTGGGCGCGTTTTAACGCGAAAAATTGTTAATGGAAAGCGGAAGGAAGTTGGACGAACTTGTCGGGGACAATTATTTTCATGCCCTTCTTGGCATAATCGATGTACCGCGCGAGTTAATGGCGTGATTTGAAAATGCAGCAGGTTAAGTATTTATGTGACAAATATGATGTTTGAAGTTCGATAAGTAGAATAATTAGTCGTAAGACATATATAAATATATTTTTCAGATCTAAATTTCAAATATCGCAGTTAGAACGTTCTGTTTTCAATTTTGCAACACTTTCAGGGATTAATAATTTACGCGAAATTGATTTTTAAGGGCAAATAGAATGTAATTACGGCCTAGGAAATTAACTATGCATTATAATTCATATTTAACGATAATGTTGGCAATAGCAAATTGAAGCCTCATCACGAAACTTTAAGTAATAATCCATATATTTGAATAATTCATTTATTAAAGTTTTCGAATTAATCCATGAAATTCATAATACTCAAAGTTTTTTTCGAGATTTTTCAAGTTCGCGTTATGCACAAATAAGGCTTTTTTAAAGCCACTCCTCAAAGTTGTCCCGCAATTATATAGCCCATATTAAACGGATAATTACGAAATTAAGTTTTACGAGCGATGTAACTTTTTACTTACAATAGGGGCTCATTAAACATGCGAACAGTACACAAAGGCCGCACGCTCGAACGAAGGAACGTTTACGAACTCTAAAAAGCTTTCAGTCCTACTTGACCTTCGGCCTAAACGCCGCGACAATAAATCCGACAAAGAGCGCACTAATTCTAATTCTCCGCGCAAGTTCCGCAAGAGAATTGACGCAGCTCGGCCTGCCGTCGACGTCCCGCTGATTACAACGTCGCGCGAATCAGCGTCGTCAAAATTATTACCCAATAAACAGTCGACGACCGCCAGATCAGCCCCCTGGCGAACAGGTGAAACATTCTTCCCCCCCCCCCCCGAGCGCCCCGTTCCCACCTCCGACCTCGAGGCGCATAACAGCAATCCGCAATCGCGTGTCGCTCCTTCAAAATCCGAGCCGGCCATCTGATATATACCGCGAGCCTCCGCCGCGAAACTACAACAAATCTTTTCAATCAATCTCCGTCTCTCGCGGCGCGCCACGATCGAAGAGGGCTTACCGGGAAGAGAGAAGTCCTGGAGGAAGCGAGACAGTCCGAGAGAAAGAGAGAGAGAGAGAGAGAGGAAGAGCCATAAAGAAGTTGGACGGCGGCGAAATCTCCGGAGAGCCAGTCCGCGCCTCCGCGTATGTAAATTCGGGCGCCCGCGCGGCTCTCGCCTCCGGAAACAAAGGGGGCGAAACGCGGGGCAAGAAAGAACGGTAAGTATTTTCATCCCCCTTCCCGGGACATCGATACCGGTAAATAAAGCTGACCTGCGCCCCCCCCTGATAACAATGGAATGATATACAAAAGCGGCGGATATATCGGGGGGCGGGGGGGGGGGGGGCGTTGTAAATTCCAATTCGAGCGCCGCGGTGGCCCTCCTTTTATGCCGAGCTGGACGAAAATTCGGCGGAGGTACATGTAACATTTTAGCCGATTCCGACCGGATGACGAATAAATAATGCTCGGAGATAAAGGCTTCTGAGGATATGTGCAACGTTGATTGCTGACGACCCGGAAGAGATTTACGCGAGTGATTTATTTTACGCGGCGGCAAATGGATATTGCGATCGGTAAATAATGTGTTTATGCAACGTTTTTACGATTGAGCTATGAAAAATTTTATAATCTTTGAGCAGCTCCTTGCTGACTTTGATATCCTTTTCTAGTAGTGGAAGGCATCATTACAATGACCGAGGAAAAAGATTTTAATTGCCATCAGGAAAAAAAAAAAAATGGAAATATAATTCGATTGAATCATTCGCGCGAGGAAGTAAAGATTAACGACGCTGACCTTTCTGAAAAAAGAAATCCCTCCGCCCGCCGCCGACGCGAACGAAAAAGGAAACGACCAATTGTTCGCGCGCGCGTCGCGCATGTAATTACCCGCGAAATCGAACAATGCCGAACGGCACAAAGCCCGCGCCCCGACGTCGCCGCGGTTGCATCGCGAAAAGGGGGGGGGGGAAAAAAAAAGAAAAAAACATCTCGCCGCGGTCAACGGCGCATAATTAGCACTACCTAACGGCGCGCTTAAAAAGCACAAGACTATTTTCAGAGTTCAAGGTGAACTTGATAAACAGACGTCTCCTCCTTTGTGCCGGGGGAGAGCTAATTTAATCTCAGCCGACTGGCGCGCGGCGCTCTTATCAAATCAGCGAAAGCCCAGAATACTCCTCCCCCTCCCTCCCTCCTCGTCGCTCTCGCGGAAAGTGGAGCAGCACATTCTTTCGGCGCGAGGAGCATCGCGCGCCGCCGCGGCGCAATAACGGAGCTTCAAGGGCCGTAATTAAACGCCGCCGCGCCGCGGCGTGTCTCCGACGCGTGCACGTCACTGCGCCGCCAGGCGTTATCGTCGGAGCGCTGCGCGCGCCCCCCCGAACTTCCGTCGGCCGTAACCGTCGGCGCGATTCACGCACAGGGATAATCGCCACCGCGCGCCGGACGGCCGCTGTGCGTGAGGCACCGACTCGCAAGAAAGTACGCGGCTGCGATCGCGACCGATCTCCCGGTCTTTTTCGTGTTCTTTTATCTCGGTTTGGCTATGAGTGCGCGACGTTTGTGCGGGCTTCGCGAGAGAGAGAGAGAGAGAGAGAGAGATGAAGAGAGAGAGAGAGAGAGAGAGAGAGCTTTGAGGAAAGTTTGCAGCGGGCGTCTCCCTTGATGAGATTTTTCGCGGAGAATTATAATCTACTCCGAGTGCCGACTGCTTGTCACTTGGATTGGATTGCGAACTCGGGCTTGTCGCGTAATTTAGTCGCGGGACGATAACTATGATTGACGCGGCGAACTAGAAATATGTTTATTGCTTTAAACGCTTAATAAAAATGGTAAAACTACGTTTTAAGTGCGGATCAAGGGGGAAAAGCAGATTCGATATTTAAGTGGCGAGATAAATCATTGCGGTTATTTTCTTATCTTTCGCAGAATATTGTGGAGGCGCATTATATTTTATAAATAACTATGTTCTAACGTCATATAGTATCATTTTTTTTTCGTATTTCCTCTAAATCTTGCATAAAAGCTTTACTATTAAAAAAAAAAAAAAAACCGGCAAATTCAAGCACAATTTTTATTCGCCCAAGCCTTCTTTCGAATAGACGCATAAACACGTCGAATTTAATAAAAATTATACGACCATTGCGCGGCGTAATGTGCTTATATTCGAAGAAGAAATAATGCGGCAGTAAACGAGCGTATCGCAATGGCGATATTAAACAATGCCCGCTCGACGTATCAACCGGAGAGTGCAATTTCTTTTTTTCTTGCGTATGCTCGTGTAAAAGCAGGCGTATAATTTACGCAAAAAAGATAAGAGAGAGAGAGAGAGAGAGAGATGGACGGCCGACGCTGAAATTTCCCTCTCGCACATCCGCTATATCCGCTGCCGGGCAGGAAGCCCGCCCGCGAATCATCAACTAAATCGGTCGACGCGCGGGCGGGAGTTTATCGAGCTTTCGCCGACTCTTAAAATTCAGCTTTACTCGAGTCTTTTTATCAGTCGCGCGGCAGTTGTTTCCCGAGGCCGTCGTCCCTTCGCGCGCGCGCGCGCTCATATATAAGGGCGCGTTTTCGCCGCGAATTTTACGAGGAATCGAGGTTTTACGGGGTTTTTTGTCATACCGAACTTTACGGCTCTCCTGCGAATGGCTGTAACTATGGGAAGCTTCGCAATAACTGTAAAAGATTTTAATGCGAAAGTTTGAAAATCATCGAAGCCTCGTCTTTATTTGAACTCCCGAGTCGTCAAATAAATTTGCGAAGTTTCGCACGCAATGAATAAATTGAAATTGTACTTTGGCGATTTGAGCGCGGATTATTTAGGACTTTCAAGGAAATAATAAATTAATCCGTCGGCTCGCCTCGGAAAATGATCAATTTCAATACAGAAGAAGTCTGTAAAGCCTGGCGTAAAGTTTTCATCGTCGACCATTATTTTTTTCTTACACGGAGTATTTTGACAACGAAACGTCTGCTTTTGTACGAGAACTAATTCGATGTCGATGATTATTTGTTACTCCTGGCCGAGATTAATTTTCTTTACAAATTTAGTTTGTATATATAAAAGATTCATTGAGTTTTTCAAACGCGATGCATTTTCTAACGGCGCACATTGTAAGTAACTACATAAACTACGCGGGAGGCAAAAAATGGAGTTGGTCCATATTCGCTAACGCATATTATTCCAATATTTTATCCGGATAAAAGCCAGCGCACGAAAAATCCTTCAATACGTAAATTCTATTTTCCGTCGGCCTTATCCATTAAAAAAGGTTCCTTTTACAATCGAGCATATTGAAAAAAGCAACATTAATCTCCGAGGCAAATGATCCCCAGTGTATCTTTGAAGCCCGACGCAAAATCAAAGGTCAAATCCGACAACTATCCCCAGGCACTTTTCCCCAAAACTTCCTCCCTCGAAAAACCGTCCAGTCAGCAAAGAGCCGCGAAACGGCGCACAATCATACGCTCGCAAGCACTGACCTTCGTTCAAGTTGTTGCCAATAATGATCTCGGTCTCGTCGAACTCCCCGTCGCGCAGCAGATCGAGCGGGTCCTTGGGCAGGAATATCCCGTCGATCGTCGGCGCCGACGGGAATCCCAGTATGCCCCCGTAACTGTTCCACTGCTGCACCGATATGGTCTTGGCGTCGACGGACCTCATGCAGGCCATCACCCAACTCGGATTGTCCTCGAGCATCGTCGAGTTGCAGCCGCAGTCCTCGACGAGCAGCTTCGCGACCTCGTTCGCCTTCTCCGCGCTCATGAAGCTCCAGGGCGCGTTGAGGGTGCCGCTCTGCAGGATGCCCCGGCGCACCAGGCCCTTGGTCACCGGCGACATGAGGTGCAGGGAGACGGAGCCGCCGCCCGCCGACTCGCCGAAGATCGTTATCAGGTTCGGGTCGCCGCCGAAGGCCTTGGCGTTGTCCTTGAGCCACTTGAGCGCCATCGTCTGGTCCCAGAGGCCCATGTTCCCGGGCGCCTCGTCGCTGCTCCCGTTCAGGTACTCGCTGAGGTAGAGGAAGCCGAAGGCGCCCACCCGGTACTGCATCGAGGCGATTATGGCGTCGCTCCGCGCGGCCATCATGTCCGCGTCGTAGACGTCGAGGGTGGCGGTGCCGGTCATGTAGCCGCCGCCGTAGATCCAGACGAGGATCGGCATGCCGCCGTGGCGCTCGGAGGAGTCGCCGCCCTTGTGCCTCAGGCGCACCTTCTTCGGCACCCAGATGTTCATGTAGAGGCAGTCCTCGCTGACGTTCGTGTTCGGGTTCCACATCTCCTCGCCCTCGAAGCCCGGGAAGTACTCGTAGCGCTCCTGCACGCAGCTGTTGGGCATCTGGGTGGCGTTGTAGACGCCGTGCCAGGGATCGACGGGCGAGGGCTTGCGGAAGCGGAGGGGGCCGACGGGCGGCTTGGCGAACGGCACGCCGTAGTAGACGTGGACGTCCCTGTCGAGGATCGAGCGGGAGAAGCCGCGCATGAGGCCGCTCGTCGTCTCGACGACGAGGGGATCGTCGAGGGCCTCCTGCGCCCGGGGGTCGCTCGCGTACGGGTCGCCGTTGAGATTCGCCTGGCAGGCCGGCCTCTTCACCAGGAGGAGCAGCAGGAGCGGCGCGAGCCACGTCGTCGTCGGCTTCATGTCCATTGGCACGGCGCGATCAACAAGTTAGCCTTTTAGCTGCGCGAGCTCGGAGCACGCGTGTCTCTCTCTCTCTTTCGCGATCCGCGATCGCCGCGCACAGTTCAAGTTCAGCGTCTGAGCGACGGCGCGCTCTGGCGCGCGTTCGGTCGCGCGCGCATCGGTCACTCTTTAAACCCTGGCTGTTAAACCCGCCTCCGCGCCTCCGAGAGGAGAGAAGAGAGCGAACGTCCAGCTGCGTGTGCGACGGCCCGCCGAATTTCCCGCTAGGACGATCCCGGGCACGAAGTCGTCGGTGACTCGCAGCGCCAGCAGCAGCCTCGTACTTGGATGGGAGCGAGCGAGAGAGAGCGCGGCGGCCAGCGTGCCGCGTTGCACGGGGTCGACTGATCGGCGCGGCGCGCTGCCCGTGCCGCCGCCTCCTCCGTCTCTCCCGCCACGGCGCGCGCAAGCCCGCCCGACCGCCTAGGATGTATATATATATATATATATAGATATGTACGTAGGTAAGCCCTGTCCGTCTGCGTGTGTGCCCGTGTCTGTGTGCGCTACGTACGCCCTCCGTGTCTTGCCGCCGCGGACGGCGTCTTCTTTCGCGGACGAGCCTCCGACGAGCGGAGGTCACCGATGTACGAGTCGCCGGACGACGCGGAGACGACACGATCGTCGAGTTCGGGGTGCAGGGGTGTTTGAGCGCGAGACGGCGTGGGTGATGGGTTATAAGGCGCGCTGGTTCTGTTTTGGAATGAAAAAATGGCCATTTGAATGAAATGATGTTGGAGAATAGCGGCGAGCAGAAATGATCGCTTTAAATAGGGATTTTCAATTTGAGAAGTCATTTCGATCGAAATTAATAGCCCTTTTCAGCGGAGTTGTTATCGACCAACCCGCCGCGAGCAATTTCCTACTATTATAGAAATTTTTCTACACGCAGAAAAATTTTGGTGAAAAATTACCCCTATATTTGAGTGAATCTCGGGCGATTTTGACAGTAAGGTGA
>JAWWEM010000027.1:14195684-14211200 GCA_035582935.1 Ormyrus thymus
TACGAAATATATAGTAAAAATTATTAAAATATAAGTGTGTCCCACGAGTACCATTAAAATAGTAATTTTTAAAAAAATTTTTAATTTTTAAAAAAAAATTTTCTTAGTGTACGTATCTATTTGTATGTATATAATTTATATATTTCTATTTTACGTATTTCTACGTTCTCCCGTTCAATCGATCATTTCGCACATCTTCGCGTCACGCTGCCAAGAAAGATAATTCCGTGCATGGCAACCTCCTCGGCAGCGATGTTGATATTTCGTCCGAAGCCGGGCTCATTTCACGCGGCGCGAGGCGGCAAACAACGAAGATAATTAATGGACTCGCGAGAGAAGTGCCTGAAAAGTTGAGAACCGTACTTAGGAAAAATCAGAATCCTTATCTCGGCTAATCAGACCAGCTGCCAGTGGTCCTTGAGAAACGGATAGCTCCTTGTTTTGCGCTCGTCACGGATGCAGCTCGTTAATGCGAAGTGCGAGAAAGGGAGGGAAAAAAAAGTGGCTCGAAAAGTATAAGGAGGAAAGAAAGGAAGGAAGGAAGGAAGGAAGGAAGGGAGAAAAAGGAGGAAAAGTATGGACACGCGAGCAAAGGGGGTTGCACCCCGGTATATGTCAACGTGTATACCTTTACGGTGAGAAAATCGTATTTACATTTTCGAGTAAATATGTAAATACCATTATACGCTGAAGTAAACTGCAAATTTAAACGGTTTTTTTTTCAAAGAAATAAAGCTTTATTTATAATGTACGTAGGAAATGTAGAAGTTGAAAAAATTATACAATTTAAAATGTTCTCAAAGGCCATACAAAGCCAATAACATTATTCTTCTGCGATGCAAATATTTGGAATAACTTTTTGGCAAACAAGAAGTATCTTACTCGAGCCGCGTTTTGCGCAGTTATTATTATACCATCCAATTATAGCCATTACAGACCCTGAGAAAAAAAAGATCTTATCATAGTTCTATAAGCCTCTTATCAAGCGAACTTCCTCCGTGACTCTGCAAAATAAGATTTAAAACCAAATCCCACATCCTCTGAAAAATAAGATTCCAAACGAAATTCCACAGCCTCGGTCCCTTGAACCAAAAAGCGACAAAGACACTCTCTCGCAAGAAATCCGCTCGAAACTCGCCCATCCCACGCGACGACCGAGCTTCGAAAAAGCACGAGAACCCGCGAGAGCTCCCCAAAAGCAGCCGAGCCCTCTTCCCGAGCCGGGGCGTCGAGCGCCGGCGGTCAGCGCGCGCACGCGAGCCGCCTACATCCGCGGCTCCTCCTCGCGAGGCGAAGAGCGAGCGGCGAGGGATAAAAATCTCTCGAATCGGGTTATCTGGAAATAATCGCGGCCCGTCCCGGCAACCGGGTCATTGTTTACGTCACGCCGGACGCACACGAGCCGCGCGCATGGAACGAGCGCCGCCGCCTGTGTGCGCGTGTGCCGAGGTAGGCGCCTGTGCGCGCGAGGCCCCGTAATGCGTCGCCGAATATGCCGCGGGAGTACGCGCGGCCCGGGCATTCCCCGCGGCGATGACGTTCCGAGAGAGCCGACCCGAGGAGCCGGCACACTGACCGGCACCCCGGCTTTCTTTGCGCCGGCGAAGGCTCGCGCGCTGCTGTGTGCGCTGGACGCGATGGGGTGGTTGTAAGGATGCAGCGTTATTCAGTTATTTAGAAGTGTGTTTTCAGCCATTGTTGATGTTAATGAATGAATAAATGTAGTTATGTTTATTTCATATGCTATTATGCATGCATTTGAGTTGGCGAATAAGGCAGGATTAATTAGCTTTTAAAACACAATGCTAATCATTCGGAATTTATGATTAGTAAGTGGAACGTAGTAAAAGTAGATTATTTTAAATTAATTGAACTGCATTTACTTGCTGGCAAAAAAAAGCTCCGAGCAAAAAAATCCATTTAAGATTAACCTATCTTTGATAATCAGCTTATTCCAATTATGGAGGCTATTATTGTACGAGTCGCAATACCTACGATTGAAAAATTTTTCTTAAGAATAAGAGTCCTTATCGCTTGCTCAGCAGCGGCAAAATTGAAAAAAGCTTCTCTTGTTTACTTTTCCCAGTTTTTTCTCGTACTTAATGCTGAATCTACTTAGCTTATTTAATCGCAATACTTTCTGTTCATACGTATATAAAATAACGCTCGCTCGATGACGAATACTTTTGTGAATTTAGCCGTGTAAACAGGGTTAACCTTTAGTTTATGAAGTACGCGTGTCGCAAAGCTTTATTCATGAAGATTATTACGTAAAATGTGTTAATCTCGAATGATAGCACTGCGTCAATATTGTGCAAAAATAAGTAAAATTGTAAATTTGTATGGCGATTGTACTGCGCTAAATTTAAATTAATGAACGCCCGTTCCAGGAAGCAATAACGAGCGTAATTTATTAGTTCATCATTTTCGACTTCAAAAGAATCCACTTCGTCATACAAAAAGATATTATTCTGTTTTTTATAACTGTATTTTAAATTGAAATCAAACAAAATTCGGTTCGAATCAATACGGTTTCCATCACCCTTTAACGAAAACTTAATCTATATACCTGCAAACCGGTTTCAAAGATAACTCGCAGATTAACTTTCCCCTCTGATTTCTTGCACTCGACAAAAGCTCGGCGCTTGAATTGAATAAATACAATTAAATTTCCCGAATTTTCCATCAAAAGTAAAACTTCTCGAGCCGCCCAAGACTACAATACCCCGAATCTTCCCCAAGACGCAGGCCGCCTCGCCGTAGATCAACAAAAATTCCAGCGAGCGATCCGCAAATCGCCCGACGAAATCTCCAAGTCGGCGCAGCGCTGCCCAAATCGCATTAAAGATCATTTCCCCCGCGGCCCTCAAAACGCGAAGCGCGCCGCCGACGAATCCAGTTTTCATCGGTCCCGACGTGCGCGCGAGCCCCCGGCGCGCATTAATACAAAGCAGCTTTAATACGCCCCGGCGCTCGATAGCCGCGAGAGCTCGAGCGTAAACGTTTCGGGGCACGTCTTTGCGCGCGAGTCGCCCGCGCAGTTTCGGCCGGTCGGCAGGGGAAGGCTCGACGCGCGCCGGATCCGTCGCGCGGACGCGCCGTGCTCCCGGTTTAATTTTCAGGGCACTGCGTAGCGTAATAATTAAATGCACTTGACTACGGCGGCCCCTCCGAGCTTTTTCTGTCCTTTCCTCGAGGCTGCCGCTTCTTTGTTTTATTTACCTGCGCTCGTATATTTGCAGGGTAAACTCTCGAATTTCTTCCCCCCCCCCCCTCCCCACGTTTACTTTGACTCTCTTTCTCGTGCCGCCGCCGCTGCTGCTGCTGCTTCCGCTTGACCCCTTATCGTTTCAATCATTCATCGGGTTTTCGATAAATGATGGAGTACGAATTTAATTATGTCGACTTTTTCGTTTTCGTAAAGGCGGGTAAGGGAGAAGAATTAAAATCGATTTTATACCCTATGTTATACATTGCTTCGGGAGTGGGCGAATGAATAAAAAATTGATAGTTCTTTTTAAAGAGTGGGAGGAATCAGTGGATTGAACAGTTTTACAGTTTGTGAAATACGTTTGATTAATTATATGTAGGTATAATAGTTCAGGTTTATTCAAAGCTCGAGGTAAGTTTTATTACAGATATCTATTATTATAAATGTCGGTATTGCTTACAGTATAAAATTCGTTGTAATAATTATATTAAATTTTAAAACATATAATGAACTGTTGTATATATATTCAATGTATGTGCATAATGAGTCGGCACTAAAGGAGATATCATCCTACTACACTAAATAAACAATATTATTACTATTATTATTATTATTATAGCGGATTTAGCTTTAACAGGTAGACGGAATCCCTGAAAATATTCATGCGGAAATATTCACTGTCAGCAAATCTGACTTAACATTATCGCAGATGTTACACGCGACGGTTCCCTTACTGATAAATTAAGATAAAAATGTGCCGAAACGACGTTCGAAAAAAATGAGCCCATTTCACGTCGCCCAGACACCCGCTAAAACATTCAGGGCTCGTCGAGAAATCAGGCGGATCCCCAAAAAAATTGTCGTCAAACATTAATTCGTCGTAATATAAATAAGCGACGAAGACAGATCCGTTAAATAATTGTAAAGTGCCGAAAGGCGGTGGTTTTTCGCGCGCAACTCCGTTCCTTTAGCTCGGGCATCGAATATCGCTATAGTCTTGTAACCTCTTGTACATGCATGTAGGAACATTATAATTATGTACCTGCGATTAATTAAGATCAGAGCAGGTTCTCCTCTCCCTCTCTCTCTCTCTCTCTCTCTCTCTCTCTCTCTATCTCTCTCCCTCTCTGTCCATGTTTGTGCCTCGTTATCGATCCGCTCGCAAAAGCAGCAGGCTACATCGGCTTACCTGGCAGAAGAAAGAGTTGAATAGAATAATAGTTTTTATTGTTTGTTCAATTTTAGCTGGAAAATCTAGGATATATAAACAATGGGGTCGCCGCAAGGAGGCTAAATTAAAAGATAAGTTTGTGGATGTTTTGTGCAGTTCAGCGCTGGAAGTATTACAATGGATTGTTAATTAAAAATTAAAGCTTTTGTTTGAGTTTTGTGCTTTTAAAACGCATGCAGGATCTCGATCAATGCGTGGTATTTGTTCATTAAAACGGTGCGCAAAATATGGAGCAGATTTTAAGAATAACTTACAAAAACAAAAAAATGTCCAACCGTAACTTCTGGATTTATCTTTCTCTGAGCTAGTCAGCTTCATAAGTCAAAATCATGTGTAATTCACGCGTGCAAGTGACGTGCGCATATGGATATAGCAGCTGTCAGTGCGACATTAAAATTAATGGCCGTATATAAACATGTAAGTCAAATTAAAATATCGCCCGCGGACTTCGCTCTTGAAGCTATCGATAGCGTTCAAATCAAAGGAAGCTTTACAAAAAAAAGCTCGAAATCGTACGCACGCGCTCGGCATTTCAAATCAGACTTGAAAATTCTAAAAGGAACTGCATCGTCATAAACCGCGAGGAACTTTTGGAAAAAAGGAAGAAAAACTGCACGATCGGCACGAAAAGCGCCAAAGGCACGTACGTCCAAAAATTGTAGCCGCGCGCGCCAGAGGAAGAGATACGAGGGGGCTTGCAGCTTCGTCAGTATCGCGATGATTTACGAAAGGTGAATTCGAGCACACGCGGGCCTTCGACCCTGCCGCGGGATCTGAAAGCCAACGTGAAAAAAAAAAAAAAAATAGGAAGCGCCAACGGCATCGAGGCACGCGCCGCGCGAGAGAAAGGCGACGACGGCGTATAGAAAGGGAGGAAAGAAAAATTGCTCGGCTCTTTGAGCGAAAAGCAGCAGCAGCAGAGCGGCGGCGGCGGGAGAAAGTAATGAGAAAAGTTATAGATTTTTCGCGAGAGAGAATCGCGCCGCATGCAAGTTCTTGGCCGCCTCTCCTCTCTCTCTCTCTCTCCCTCTCGCTCTATTGGCCCTGGTGGCCTCCCAGCAGCTGCAGCAGGAGAGTAATAATATAGGTATATGGGGAATAGAGCTTCGACGCCACTGAAACCCCCGCCTAGATTCGTAAGAAATCGATACGCAGCGCTAACCTGCCACCTGGTAGCGCTGCCGGCGCCCGGCAGCCTCCGCCGGAGCCGCTGCCGCTGGTGGTGGTGCCGCTGCTCCGCTGCACCCCCTCCTCTCCGCGGCGCGAGGGTTAGTTATACGCGCACTCCTGCTGCAGGTCACGCGGCACTGTCTATCCCCTCCAGGGCGGCCGCCCGAGAGTGGGGGTAATGCTATCTCGCTGCGCCCCCTGTACCAGTTCCAGGCTGGAGGGCAGCGTTGCGTCGCTAATTTGCGCTCACCTGTCGTTCCTCTTCTCTCTCTCTCTTTTTTGGGGGGGAGCTTCTTCTTTTTAAATCGTTTTCAAAGTCTCTGGAAATTGGGTTAAAAGATGAATACACTTGCTTTCTCCCTCTCTCTCTCTCTCTCTCTCTCTCTCTCTCTCTCTCTCTCTCTCTACATATATATTGGTCCTTTGCGATACGCGAGATGAACTTGCGCGCGACGGCAGCAAAGTTTTTGGGAAAATTTAAATTGTGCGCTGGGATTAAAGGGGATGTGAAAGAGCCGAGCTGCCGGCGCCGCTAGACGGGAGGACGTAACTTTAACACTTCGTATCTCCGAGCGAAGACTGACTTGATTTAAACTCCAGCTTTATCGCGGGAAGGACACGGCCGTCCGAGCGAGAAATCTTTTCATAAATTTTTTGAGAGCCCAGATTATGTAAGCGCTTTAAATCTCGCTCGTTATCAATAGGAGGGACTGGATTTTTCAAAAGGGAGCGCCTTGGAAGTGCCTCTCGGACTCTCGAGAAAGAAATATAATTTCTCGTTTTCGTAAAGGATGACTTTATGATTAGCGATTTTGAAAAGTTCTTTTCTCTTTATAATTTAAGTTTACGAAGATTTTTTTTTTAACTTGTAAAAGTTTCTTCTTGAACATAAAATTACTTTCCGGAAGTTTTGAAACAAAAAACCGACATGAGGCTGTACACGCGCTTTATATTCAGCTTGATTATTGTATACGTAACAAAAGTGTATAAATATTTTAAAAATTTTACAAATTATGTTATTATTAATGCAAATTTTTTAAAACGCCTTCGTAATAAATTCCGCAAGTTCAACAGTATTTTTTAGACGCGTCAAAAGCTAACAAGCGTCTACAAAAGAGACGTCGGCATTAAGACGCGCTAAAGTTGCAATTTTTCAGTTTTTTAAACTTTTAAAATTATAATTTTTACTTATAAGCAATTACATACATTTATAAATTTCGGCGAAACTCAAGTTAAAAGCTAAGTGAGAAAGGCCATGAGAAACTTGGCTTGTTTTTACACGAGAACTAGAGGTACGTAATACGTAATACCCTGCTACTTTACTTACAAGCTGCTGTAAATTCTCCGATATTTTAATTAAGCGGCATACGACCTGGTATTTCCATTTTGATTTTTAATTATTCATTATCCCTCGCAACAGAAATCTAAATCTAAACCTTTTAATAATCTGCAGAATTAACGGCTCGGTGGATTTCCGCCAACTCTAATTTAACCCACCGAAAGTGCCTCGCTTCAACAATAAATTATCCTTGAGCTCTTAGAA
Organism: Ormyrus thymus; assembly: GCA_035582935.1. Classification (NCBI taxonomy): domain Eukaryota; kingdom Metazoa; phylum Arthropoda; class Insecta; order Hymenoptera; family Ormyridae; genus Ormyrus; species Ormyrus thymus. The sequence continues at coordinate 14,202,840 of JAWWEM010000027.1, forward strand.
CGTTCCCCGTCCTCTCGCCAGCCCCTCTTCGCAACATTATTCACGTTTCCATCCAAACCAAAACGCGTCAACCGGCAGCACATCTCCCGAAGCCTCGCAGTGCCTCCCCGTCGAACGTCAGTCCCACCGACAAATCCGACGCGCAGTCACCCGATGAATTTTTGCCTCGATCTCGCGCGCGTCGCGGCGCATTAGCCTCCGCGTGCGCCCGCCGCTCCCGGATCCGTTATTAGAGATAATGCGCGCGCGCAAGCGAGCCGCTCGCGAGTCAATGAGCTCGCGTTGCGCGCGATGAAGCCGCCGCGTGATTCAAATCGAGCGATAACGAGATAAGCCGCGCGACCCGGGGAGAAGGGGAGGAGGCCAAGCGGAGCGCTGAAAATTTAGCGGATTACGGGCCGCTGAGCGATCGTCGCCGCGGCGTGCAATGGCGCGCGGAAGCTTCGTTTGAGGGTGCCTTGCGAATTAAATCTGTCTTGACGTCACTTGCGGCGGAGTAAGTGAAACCCTATTCGTGAATGCTAACGTAATCGTTTTTAAAAATCGTGCCGAAAGAATTGGTCGGGATTTCCTTCCGAAATAAAATATCGTTCTCGCAAGCTCAAAGAGATTTTCCGGCGCAGCCTTTGGCTCGGAATCGAAGAGCGACATCGGAGGGCTGCCGGGGCAGCAAACTACGGAACGGAGAAAGAGAGAGAGAGAGAGAGAAAGAGAAGTTGGTAATCTTATTTATACAAGGCTCGGCTGCTGGGGGTAATCAGCCGCTATCCCTCGGAGTCGACTATTTCTCATTTTCCTCGCCCGCTTTATCCTCGTTTTCCTCGGGCTTTTTCCCTCTCGCGGCGGGTGGCGAGTTCGCGGCTCGCGTGCAAATCACGCCGTTTTTCCCCCGTTCCTTTAAGTTTCCGCACGCCAACAGTTGGGGGAGGGGGGGGGGGAGGCGCTTCGACGCCTCGCCGAATAAAAAGGAGATCGAGCTGCCGCGGCGCGGAAATGGGCGGCCCGCCGTATATACTTGCTAACTACTTCGATTCGGCCGGACTTTGCAGTTAAAGACTGGGCTTGGCAAGTTTTTTGCTTGGCAGCCGGGGCTGTAACTTCGTCGCCCCGGAAGCTCGGGGAGGGGGAGGAGACCGACGGTTCTCGCTGAAATTGTCCTGGAATTGCGCTTAAAGCGATTTTGATGTGTCGGAGCGAAATTGCTAATTAATTATTTGCCGAGCGAACCGTTTGAGGACTCGAGAGACCCGTTGACTTTGCGATTTGTTTTTCTTTCGGTGAGAACGTCATCCGGAAACCTGGGAATGAGGCTCCCCGTGAAAAATAAAAAAAAAAATTATACGCGGCGGTATTTATTCCTGCGAAGAACGTCGACGTAAAATATGAATACAATATCAGATTTGTCACGAACGTAAAACGGTGCTTAACACCCTTTAATATACAAAATAGTCGTACAAAGGCCGAGACGGCAAAACTATCCCAAATGAACTCTTCTTAATCAGAATTGACTTTGTTAGGATATGGTAGAAAATTATAGAATATAATATATAAAGAAAACTTTCTTAATATAATAACAACGGTTCCACGATCTTCACATCTTGCGGCACATAACAGAACCACTCCTCGCTTATGTCTTCTTTTATATCAGCTGAGTTAGCCGAATTGCACCTCAGCTATTTCCGCATTTTACTGAGCACACCGCACTTCTGTACTCAGCGCATTTCTATCCGTACGTCGCACTCATAAATTTAATCTATATTTCAACAGCCTTAAAAAGAGTTAATTTGAGATAGCTTCGCCGTCTGGGAGGCATTTCAATGAATCCGCGCGTCGAACGACGCAAAATACCCGCCGTCAAAATCTGAGTTGTAATGACAGCACTGTAGCTCCTGATGGTGGCAATTATTTCTTCTTTCGCCTTGGGGAACGTCTGCACGCCGGCGGTCTTTAACTAATCCCCAGAAGAAATAATCGCACGGGTCCAATCTAGCGAGTGGCGCGGGGAAGACCCTTTAACCCTCCCTGAGAGGGAAGGAATTACTTGTATCGCGGCCGATCGCCTGCTTTCTAACTTTTTCTGGAAAATCTTGGCTCCGTTATTATCGGTTGAAGGCAATTACTTTCGGAATTAAAGAGCTATGCCGCGCTGGATGAATTTTTCATTTGACGCTTTGTAATGAAATTTCATTTAGTCTCGCTCGAAACTACCCCAATTTGATTTTAAATCTATTTAATTGCGAAAATTAATTTCTATCGAGACGTCGGAATATAACGAGTTAACTCGAATCCCAAATGCAAGTTTCTATAACGTACTCCGTTATTAAAAGAACTGACCTACATTTAAATTAAATTACACTAATCTTCATTAAAGCAGAATTAATAATAGATTCCATATATGAAGCATACTAGCACACACAAGACAGCTCCTCTTCTAACCACTTTCCCAATTCACCAGCCATCTCGAGAAACATAAAAATCCACATTCCCCGACAGCTGCCGCACTCAAGACCTCCGCGCCCCGCGGCTCCGAACGACCTTCGAGAGCCCCCGAAACGGCCGCGCCTCGATCGGCGCGCGACGGGCATCCATACGGGCGAAATAGATGCGCCTGCATCGAGAGCGAACTCAAACGAGAGGGGCGAAGATATCCGCTCCCGTTGTAAACTCGGCCGTAGAGTCAACGCGAGCTAAAAGGCCGTCCGCGGAGCGCGGAGCTCGGATATAAAGGACTCGTCGCAGCGAGGCAAAGAGCCTTCGACCCTATAAAGCTGTTTGGTTTCGCGTCGGTCTGCCCTCGGAGAGGCAGCGGACAATGCGCAGGTCGACGACGAGAAAATAAGGAGGACCGAGAGGCGAATCGGAGATGGAAAGTATGGGTTTGTACACGAGTCGAATGAAGGGCCTGCCTGCCGTCTTGGGTCCGCTGTCGCGAAACTGCTTTTTCAATGCTTCGCTTAATCTTTGTTTAATCGCTGTGATAATAATAATATAGAGATCTTCGCAGCTCGCGAGCGGATGTATTTTCGTTTGTTTTGACGGCGAGCGAAATCAAACGTTATTAACCTGCATTCGCTCGGAGACCTCGGAAGAAAAAGTCGCGCACCGAGCAATGCATATTGAGCGCCGGTGCAGCAGGCTGGATTTCAGTGAAATTGATTTTCTTTGTTTGTGCGCGCACCTGCTGGATTATTAATTTCGATCATACGGCGAGCAGAGGATGCGTATTGACGTTATCCGCGGATTCGAAGCCCCGGAATTATCGAGTGTGGCTTCTAAACGATTGAGCGACGACTGCGTATCGGCGAGCTCGATTTGCCATCGATTCGGAAAAATTTCAATTCGCAAAGTGTACGAATTATCGGTAATGGGCTTCCAAGTAAAATCTTCCTTACATTAATCCGAAGAAAATAAAACGTTTATCGCCGTATAAAAATCCTGCGCTAGAAATTTCACGAGGGCTTTAATGAAAATCTATAAGTAATGTCTTTAATAAGACCCGTTCGGGGCAAAAATATGCCGCGTAACTTAGAAAATATGCACTAGATCCACCATCGGGCAACATTCATTTTCAATTACGCTAAGTACCGCCTCCCCTTCTTGCACTTTTGCATTGAATTTTAATGACCCCCGTCGTTTTCGCAGTCGTTCGGCGCGTTTTCGAAGCTCCGCGTCTCGTAACGGCGTAAACCAGCGCCTTTTTTGGCACGCGGGCAATAACAATTTTTCGGATAAAGTGCTTAGGGACTGTAATGAAGTGCATAGTAAAGTTAATTCCGCGCTTCCTAGCGGGCCGCTCCCTTTATGCAGTGTAAAGCAATTACTCGGAAGGCCGGCCACAATAAAAGACTTGCCGCGGGCCCATTAAAAAGAGCTAAAAACGAGGTAACGGCGAAAGGGAGAGAGAGAGAGAGAGAAAGAGAGAAAAAACGCGGACTTTATCGCGCCGTAATGCACAATAACAATCGACGAGCTCGAAACTCGCCAACGATGTATAAAAAACGTTTACGGCGGCTAACATTGTTAGTCCGGCGAACTCTCTGTGTGTGTGTGTTTTTTTTTGTTTTTTTCTATCTCTGCTTTTTGATTTCTTTCGTCCTACACGAAATTTGAACTTCGTCGATATTCGTCCCTCGTCCCCCCCGACGCTGTATTTTTTCGCGCTTTTTCGACCTCGGCACAACAAAATGTACACGCGCGGTGAAACATCGTGATTTTTGCATTTTTATGCGCTCTCCCCCCCCCCCCCTCCCGTGAAATATTCAGCAATTTTGCAAATAGTTTTTTAATAATAAAACTCCCCATCGAAATCCAATTCCCAAATTCCATGAATCGCATTACGCTTTTATACGAGCTTTTCTCCGAGAAATGTTATCGCGCGCAAAAAGGATTTGCATAATTCGCTTATGAACTCCCGTAAATTTTGCACGACGAAGCCCGATTTTAATGCGCTCCGCGCAAAAACCGAAATATCGCCCGGAGTCCACATTTTTCTCCGCGCGCGCGTCGCTCATTAAAAAAACTTCTCGAATTATTCAGCGGGGGGTTACGTGTCGTAAATCCCCATTCGAAAAGTCCCGCGCGGCGAATCGATGCACGAATAACGGCGCGTAGTCCCTCCGGCGCGCATTAGCTTTCCTCGTTAAGTACATCAAGCGGCGGCGCTGAGAAAATCGAGAACGACAGTCGAACAATCGTCCTCGGAAGGACAGGAGAAGAAAAAAAAAACGATGCGGCGCGCGACTCTTCTCGACGTTCCATTCGAGGGCCATTCACGGTCGAGTCCTCCCGTCCGTCTTATCTGCGCTGGATAATCCTTCTTAAGAGGATAAATAGAAAAGAAAGAATAAGGAATTGCAGAAAGAAAACACATTTCGCGAGGAGAGCCCCGGCGCCGAGTATTATGACTCGGCTCGTACTTTAGGACATCAGATAAAAATGCAATTGCAGATCCTCGGTCGCCGCGACTGTTCTCCTTTTACAACCGCGAAGGGATAAAGCTATCCGTAAAATATAAGTCGTAACTCAAGTGCAGTAAGGACAACATCTTCCCGCGATAAAACGAGGATTTTCAGATTTTTTTTCTTTCTTTCTTTCATTTTTTTCTTCTCTTTTTGCCGAAATTTTACATTTTTTCCGCGTTTTCTGGGAAGAGGCAACTGATAAGAACTTGTTGATTCGCACGCTGAACTTTGCGCCTCAAGGAAAAAAGTTGAATCTTTTAGTAGACTTTAATTAGCTTTGAGAATAGTTTTTAAATTATTACCTCCCGGTCTCTAAATCTAAAATATCTTAAATCCCCCGTCTTTAGTATGTTAATACAGTTATTATTCACATAATGCTTGCATTTATACAGGAGCGAAGAAAACTGCGCCGTGTCTGTACCTTTAAAATTATGCATGCACTGCCGCCGCCTAATTCGAAAGCTAATCCCGAGGCAACAGCTACTTACTCATTCTATTATACACCGGCGCTAAAATCTAAAAGACGCACCGCGCATCAAAAGGGGCAGAGCGAAAATTTCATCAGCTAAACCAGGCAATTCTTTAAAATAAGCAGAGTTCCCCCGCCGCACTCGAGCGGGATCGCAGCTCGCGGCCGCGCACTCGAGGCCGAGGGCGAGGATGAAAAGGCGCGCGAGAAGAGCGAGGCTTAGCGAGGCAGAGCGCATAAAAGGATCATCGCGTAATAACGTTCGTTAGTCGATGCGCCCCGCTCTCGGGCCCGGAACTTATAACGAATGTTTAATGAAATTCGCGGCCGCCGGAGCCGCTTTCTAATCTTCGAAGGCTCCCTCTGTAATTCGCCGCCCCTTTCTCTCCCAAGTCGTTTTCCCCGGCGACGACCATGGAGTTTTCCGAGCCGCGCGGTAATGGAACCGCAAATACGCGGGCGCGGCTGCTGCTGCTGCCGACGAGGCAGCAGAGAGTCGGGCGGCGGGAGGGAGAGGGAAAGAAACGAGAGGAGCTTTTGCCAATTAAAAACGACCTTAGCCCCGAAATCGACTCGCGGCGAGAACGAGTCGGTTGCCGAGGAAGAAAATGAGGCTGGAATAAAGAGAGCCGGAAAAGAATGTGGAAGGAAAGGAGGAAAAGCACTGTGCTATTATCTCGCTCCCGAGACGCTGAGTGTGTGTATGCGTGTGTGTGTGTGTGTGAGGGAACGAGTGCCGGTATTAGTGGTCGAGGGTGTGGATGCCAATACTGGTGTGCACTCAATTGCAAGCCGAATTGAAATAAATGAAAGGATTTGAATTAAAGGTAAATTATTTTTGTCGATGAATTTTGTTGATAATTGAAGGCTTTTCGCGGAAAAAAGAAGCTGGAGGACGTGGAATATTCTTTGAAAGTTACAAGAGAAGTATTACGCTTGTTACTTTAAAATTGAGCTATGAGGATCAGAAATGATTTTTGGATCTTTCAAGAAGCAATTATTTTAGGTTAAAATTAGAATATAATTAATTTATATTTAAAACGTAAAATGTAAAGACTTTATTCCAAATTATTTTTGAGAAAATATAATTAAAACATTTTACAGACTTTTTCTTGCTTGAATCGAAAGCATAACAAAAATTCAAAAAATAAAATATTGAAGAAGAAAAATCTCGAAGAAAATGTTTAAAAATAAAAGAACCAATAAAGCAAATTTTGAAACTGCAAAACTTAACAAGCAACTCGAGAAATGTAAATACTGCAAAATTTTTAATTTCAAAGTTTACTCAGTAGTGCACGCTTATTTTTCGTTTTCAGATATTTAATTATTGTGCCTTTCTTTCAATATTTGCGAAAACGTGTTTGTTCTTCAAATGTCGCTTTTGAAAATCGATTTTCTTTTTTGTTATATAAACTCATATAATACCATATTTTTGAATTCATATTGTATTTTGTTTCAAAATACATTTTTTCTTCTATTTTGCTTATCTCTACGGTTTTAAAAAAAATGGAAAGATTCTTTATTCAAACTAAACCTTAGAAAAGATTGACGCACTTGTCAAATTCGAAAAAATGACTTTTCCCATCCAACCTCCTAAATCTTTTGATATATTCCATTTTCCCCATAGCATTGTACGACAAATTTCATTTAAAAAAGTCACGTCCTCGACGTAAATCGTCTCTAATGTAGGACGCCACAGCTGGACCAATCCAAATTGAACCAGCTGCATTTCGAAGAAGAGCCACGACCTTTGAGGTCAATTCGCCGAAAGGCACGCCGGTCGGCCGCGAAAGCCGGACTTGAATCTCGGTGTCTGTTGCGCGCTGCGTGCCTCTTTTTTTCGAGAATTCCAGCGAAAGCCGCTGCGAAACAATCGGAAATGAATCGAAAATTGTTTGCCAGCTCGAGTTTAAGCGAGCGGACACGTTTCACTTTACGTCAAAACAAACAGCGACGAGCGCAGCTTTTTTTCCGAACGCTTTCCTATTCAATTCTTTGTAGTCATAAACTTTTTTTTTTTGTTTACCGTAGGTGGCCGGTGAAATGTTGCATACGAATAGCCCGAAAGACCGGCAGTAATTTTTTCCGCGATAATGAGAAAAAACGTATTAAGGTTTGCGAGGTTACTTTATTTCTCGCAGATTCTCAGGAATTTTGAAAATGTATTCGGTTTAAAAGTTTTTGAACTGCGAGAGTAATTCAATTATTATTTATTTATTATTTGTATCCGAATTGAACTCGATATTCGTCTGTGAGCTTACTTTCATAAAAATCTAGACACTACTTAACTCCGTGTCATGGAAAATTTACATCTACTACCCAAATGAATCACCTGAATCTTAAATATGTAAGCTTCCCCAAAATGTTAACGCAGAACCTCTCGCTCCGACGTCCGCCAATCCGAGCATCCTTTAACACGTCCAACGGCAATACTACCCCCTGCAATCCACTTTATTCATAAAACAGAAAAAGAAGCGGCGCGAGCTCGCCGCCCGGACTCTCCTCCCCCCAATCGAAATCCATTCTCGTCGAAGAGCAGGCAAAAAGAGCGCGGCCCCCCGAAGAAAGAGAAACACCTTGTCGGGCTCTCCTCCTTCGGCGTCGATTCAATCAAGCGGAACAAGCCATCGGGAATTGGCCGTCCGCCGCTCCCTCAGTGAAGCAGCTCAGACTGCGCCGCGGCAGTAGAAACGTTCTCGCTCGGGGCGGACAGTAGAAAAAGCCATCCCCGGCGCTCGATCCCAAAGAGAGAGAGAGAGGGGGAGGGAGAGGCAGGGAGGAGGGAGGGAGCTGCGCCTGCACGCCGATATTGATCGCCGGGGTCACGCAACAGGCTGCAGCTGTGCAGCCGCTTGTCAGGCTTGTCAGGTTGCTCGTCAGGCAGGCAGCGGCGGCGGGGAACGGGGGGGGGGGGGGGGGGCCGGGAGCGCC
>JAWWEM010000027.1:14219974-14231122 GCA_035582935.1 Ormyrus thymus
GAATTAATTAACGAGCGCTCGCGCGCCTCGAGCTCCTTCTTGCTTTCAATTAAAATTTCACGCCGAGTCGCGAGCTCCCCCGCGAGTGCTGCAGTCGATATCGGGGAGCGGGGATATTTGTGTGCCGGTGCTAATAAGTACGGCGGTGATTAATTTGACGAGCTCCTGCAGTTATAAATTACCGCTGAATCGCTGGAAATGGCCGCTGAAATTTTTTTGTATTTATGAGTTTTTGCTGCGGATTCGAGGGCCTTTTGGAGAACGAAAGAAAGCGGCTTCTTTCTTGAGATATTGAAGATTTCTAATAAGTTCATAATAAACTCTGAGCGGTATTTCGTTTTTACTTGATTTTTTCGAACGCTCATTAAATTAAAATAATCATTAAAATAAAATAAGCTTCACTAAAGTACAAACCGCACAAAAAGTCACTCTCCCTGCACAATATTCTAATGCTTTTCTTAAAACAGCTTCTTCGAGCGATCTACCGTTACATCCAACACAGAAGCCGCACGAAAACAAAGAGGTCGATGAAGACTGCACGCGAGCAGCCTTGACAGCGGAAAGCCAGTGCGCCAAACTTGAAAAATCAGCTATCCCCGAAAACTCTGCCGAGCTTAAAAAGCTAATATTTCAATCTGACTCAAATGCGACTACCCGGACCAAAAGGAGCAAAAGCGCCGTCTCGAGATTACACGGCAATCGAAGCGGGCGAAGCTTCGGCTGCACCTCCCGGCAACATGCAACGACTTACCTTTGACTCAAAGCTCGCCCCGAGAGATCAAGAGCAGAGCCTTGCATCTTCCTTACGCCGTCTAGTGTTTTTCCATTAAGCCTTAGCCGGCTCGTATTTACGGAACAGCAGCCCGGGAGGGCGCCGGGACGTGCAGTCGCAAGTGACCCGAGAAAGAGAGAGCGGAAAGTGAAATATCGGGAAGAGCCGAGTGGGAGAGTCAAAGTGCAAAGGGGCTTTCACGGCAGGCTAAGCGATTATCGGCCGCTAACTGGAAAGATGTTGCCCCGATATGAAGTCAAGTCTCTCTCCTCCCGAGTCGCGCGCGAATTTCCTTCCTTCCGTTTTAAATCCCGCCCGGTGTTCCTCTGCATTTTTCCGGATCCGTTGCCTCGGGTTACGATGCTCTCCCTCCCCCCAACCCGGACTCGAGGCGCGAACACGAGCGAAATTGGACTTTTATTAAAAGCAGAGGAGGAGGAGGGGGAGGGCCCCGAAGGCGGATGTTAGCGCCACTCGAGCGAATGGACGAGTTGTAAAATTTTTAATGAGACGCTGTAAGCTTTTATTAAACATAAATATCGCCGGGCGGGGAGGAGGAGCCCTTTCTCCCTCCGCGGCTGACGCTGGAAAAGGGGGTTATTAACCTTTTATCTGGACGGATTTGGGGTTTTGTTGTCGGTCTCTCATTCGCTTTTTATTCGCCAGACGGGTTCATTTATTCACGGCTTCATTTTGTTTTCATTCCGTGTAATAACCCGCGGATACTTCTCTCGCTGAAGCTTTGCATACGTAACAAACGGAAGTGAATGCAAAATTCTTTGATTAATAAGACACGGTTTATTAACAATTATTTACAAAGGTAGAAAAAAAAAATTTCATTTTCCCGCAATTTTCACCGTTCCATCGAGTGCCGCACAAAGAAACGTATGAAATTACTTTCGCGCGGACTCGAGCTTCCACCCGCGCAGGGCCGTTCGCTCAAAATCGCGCATCCCCTCGAAAGTCTTAGCAGCTCCAGAGATTGAAAAATCGCCGTCCGCAAAGAGGCGGGCAATTTTCAGGGCAGCTTGGAAGCGATCCAGGGCAGCTTGCCGGTGCGGCTGAAGATCCAGTAGTTGTAGCAGAGGTGCCCGATGACGAAGAGGAGCAGGGAGGCCAGGACTATGTTAAGAATGTCCAGCGGATATATCCAGTAGGCCTCCTCCGGCGTCACGCAGATTTCCGTCCTCGACAGTTCGCGGATCTGGAAGCGGGACGATCGATTTTTTAACGGTTGACAATTTGCACGAGCGAAAGTAATAATAACTATTCATTATTTTAGATAGTTCTGGTTGGCTCTAAAATATAACTACTTTTCTGTTTTGAAATAAAATATTAAATCAAATAGCTGGATAGAGAAAAAGCATTTTTGCCGTCGGGTGCCGCATTCGAACAAGTGATAATAATAGAAGCTAAGCGTAAAAGGAAATATAATAGTAAAATAAAATCTAATAATAGAAGAACGAGAATAACCTGTTTATTGTCGAATTTGCTATTACCCTCGACCGCACACCTGACGTCGCTTTTATCCTTGACCAAATTGCTGTATTTTATTAGGAGCAACTGAAACGCCGGCGTAAACTGGCAGTCGCACCTCCACGGATTATGGCCCAGGTAGAGGCTCACCGCGCTTTCGCTCCGAGATAAAACGTTCTCGAAGGCATACGTCGGCAGCTGGAAAAGAGCAGTACGACGCTTATCCAATTTTCGGCCTTTAAAATGAAACTTTATGAATTTTCGCTCGGGTATAATTTCATTAAAGAGGCTTTTACTATTTCGGCTTGAATTTTCGAAATGCTCGAGGCGGTCTAGCGTTAAATAAATAAGTATTACGTACATCCGATAATCTATTACCGCGCAAACTGAGCAGCCGGAATTTCTCGAACCAGTAGGCCCCATCCAATAAAGCCACAGACTCGATAGTATTGTTATCGAGGAACAAGTCGATCACGCCCTTGTAAGCGGGATTGATCTTCAGCGGCGTCAAGTCACTAATCTGCGAAATTCAATCCTGCGTTATTTCAAGACCCCTTATCAATCCAAAACCATTTCACGTCGATCGACAGATAACCGTCTCCCCCGAATCCACTCGAAAGTACTTTCCAAAGTATTCGCATAATTTCCCGCGCCGTCGCTACACCCGCAGCAGATCAAGCTGCAGCACACCCCGTCCCTCGAATCGACAGCCCCCCCCCCTCCCCTACCGATCAATGAGCTTCGACGCCCCGCAAACACGTACCTTGTTGCCCTCAAGATGCAGAGTGGTGGTGTCGGCGGGCAGGAAGCCCGGCATATCGGTAAAACCGCGGTGGCTGCAGTTGACAGAAGCGAAGGCCATAAACTGCCGCTGACGGCCGGGCTGCAACCCCGGGCCCAGACTGTTCACGACGTACACGAGCTCGCACTCGCAGACCACCAGCTGCCGGCACTCCCTGCGCAATCGCTGAAACGCCAATTAGCCGCCGTTATTTTCCGGATTACATGCGTCAATTACGCCGACGGAGCGAGGAGAGGAGGTCGATTTCGGGCTGACTTCTTTGCAAGGGGCGTATTTTTCTTTTTTTCTCTTTTCGGAGGGGGACGCCGACAGTGCGCTGGTTATCGGCGGGCAGAATAGTGGGCTTGCCGATGGCTGACTAAACTCGGTACTTGTCACTTGCTACTATTAAAGTTTATCGAAGCAAATTGTTGAATCATTTGGTTGGATTACAAGGATTAATTTACAGAAAAAGCTGAAACTTGACTGCAAAAGAAAGCATCTTCTACAAAGCATTTTTACTGGCTTCTATCTAAAATGCGTCGAAAACATTACGAAAGTTCCTTCTAAAATTTTGAACCAATAAATATTTACCTGTATGACTTCCAAGACGGGCAAAAGAGGTCGACCTTTGTGGGGTGCTGCGCATTGTAGCTCTTCTCTATCCGAGATACATTGGACTAACGAGCTGAACGTCTCATTCACGAACCAGGTCGAATTTTCGTCACATCTCCACTGGTTTCCTTATTTTGAGAAACGAAAAGGGGCAAAATGTAAAAATGTTTTTAGTTGACGCTTTGTCATTTGTGTCTTTTAAAACACTACTTTTGTATCCACAAAAGGTAAAAATTCGTTAACGTAATTAGGTATTAAAAATTTTTTAGGTCCTTTTATTTTGTATTGCCTACGACATGAGAACGTTTGCTGTGGAAAGGAGGTTGCCCACGGATTTGTAAAAAGAAAGGGAATGCAGATGAACGTATAAAATTAACGCTATCTTTTAGAGATGGTCAAAATATCGACAGTAGAATAAAATTTAGTCTGAGGAAATGCAGGGAAATATGTAAAAAATTAAAGCCAATTTCATTAAAATAAGTGGAAAAATCAAGATTTCATCCGATATTCACTAGTAAAAATTTAAAAAGAATTTTGTTTTGTATTTCCCACTTAACATAAAATGCTATTTTTATTGTAATACTCTAGATTTTAAAAATTCTTTATGCTGAAACCGGTTATATGCATTCCTTGTAAAATTTGACCATGAATTGCCGTGGGCATTCTCCTTAGGATTTTAGGTAAAATAATCGAAAATGCTGAATTTCAATAGGCTGTCTTATCAAGCATCGACACGATTATCGACAGTCTGTTACCGACAGTTTGTAATTAAAATATCTCTTGATATTCATTATCGGTTTTTCTAATTTATGTGGAAGATAATCATCATTTTATTACCTTGAATTGCAAAAAAAAAGTTTACATTAAGTAGAATACAATAGATAAATAGTTGCAAAAAAGCGTCTATTCCAGTAACGTAATCAGGAAAAATTTTTTTACTATTTCTTTACTTTGATTTTAAAATTAGATGAAACAATTAAAAAGAAATGTAAAATTAAAATCAGTTCCATGACGTAAAATTAAAAAATATATAAGCTTTCATAAATGTAATTATCACTTGAATGTTGTATCAGCTGGCAATCGACTTTGACATAAACATGATGCAATGTTTCGTATCAAGTTGACTACCTACATACATGTGCACATTAAAAACTGCATTTAAAATAAAGTAATCGTAATACTGCAGCAGTATAAATAATCAATCACGAACTTAAAAATCCAATGTAAAACAGTGAAAAAAATTTATATTACATAAACATTATACCAATATAAAATTGTGATAATTATCTTTGTTACATTTGCTTGATATTACAGCTCAAATTCGCCAATAATAGTAATGCAACAGGCAAATCAACGGGAGTTGCACCGACATTCGTATATTATATGTATCATTGACACATTAGGAAGCAATAGGTAACACATCAATTTACATCTAAATCCTAAACGCGTGCTGAAATTTAAAGTGCAGCACATTAAATTATTTCACAATAATAATAATAATACCTTTAAACATACTTTTTTAATTTAACAAAACTTTTATAAAACATTTTGAAATGCATTTTATTCGTTAACGAATAAACTTCGCTGAAATAAACCACTTGCATAATACAAACACATTAGTCCAAATGAAATTATGTTCTTTCTACCGCCTCACGTACGAGAGGATAAACTCCATACTACACGAGCTCCGGCGTTATTAATTTTACTGAAAACCTCCCAACTCCCAGCTACTCCAACCCCAATTAAAAAGACTCGAAAGCCCAAGAATAACGCGGACCCCATAAATAAAGTCGAGAAGACAGATCTGCGCCCACGTACCTCCAAAGTAGAGCCGCCGCAGGGTCGGGACGCCCATCAAGTCCATCGGGTCGATGCGGATCAGGGCATTGTTTCGCAGATCGAGCAGCCTCAGGACCGGCAGCCCGGCGAAGGTCCCGGCCGCGAGTTCCGCCAGAGTCGTGCCGGTGATCTCCACCGCCTGGCGCCTCGACGCAATTTGGGTAGAGCGTCAGTATCAATTTGCGGGACGGCCGCGGGCCGCGTAAGTGAATTTAACACGAGGGCTAATTCGACCTTAATTACCGCCGCGCTCCGCGGCCGTTTCTCTCTCTCTCTCTCTCGTCATTGCTCTCTCCCGCGGTTCGGCAAAGATTCGACTGATTTAACGTGTATGATGCGGCGTGTTTGCGTTGATTGAATCAAACAATTATACGGCTTACATCGGGCGAATTAGCCTTTACGTCACGAGCGGCTGATGCGCGTCAAGGTGCCTGCATATCGAGAGGTTGCGTATCGACAGGCTATTTTAATAATATCCGGGAAATTGATTCGAGCAGCATACTTCTTAGAAGCGTTCTCTGCAAGCGGTTCTCGAGTAATTAAAATGAGCCGACAGTCGCGCGTTTCTCCCGCGCTCGGGCGAATTAATTAAAGGTATAAGCGCTGCCAAATACAATTAACGCGCGCCTCGGGGCTGCTAATTAATATAAGAAAGGTACGTTATACCTCGTCGCCGGGGAGGTCGCATTGAGATTCAAAGGCGCGGCTCACCTCGAGAAATCGGGCCTTTGACGGGAAGGGCGTGAGGATCCGGCTGAGGTTCCCATTGACAATGCTGAAACGTCGCAGACGGGGAAGATCCGAGAGGATCGCCGAGGCGTCCAGAGCCTCGTCCCGCCAGTCGCGAACGGTCAAAGCGCCGAGCGTCTCCGGACTGGAAAAGTGTTAATTGCTCTCGTCACTCTCTGACCTCATTTCGATATCTCTTTATTTCAGGCGGTAATTGCGCTGATTGGAATGTTCAACTCGGGCGGGCGAAGCTGTTATTCTGGTGTCTCGGGCGTCGTGTTACGTCGGGCAGGAAAAATATGTTTTTGCGAAAATGATTTAATTAGCAGTGACTTTAAAATTTAGACGTTTGCGATAGCTTAGCGATATTCATTGACTGAATTAAAATCGTGATAAATAGATTATATGGAGTCTAAGTTTCAAGTTTTCATTGTCGACGGTATTAAATTTTCATTTAAAGCTAAGATAATAATCTACTTTAAAATACAATTTATTATTTATATTATTTCCAGAACCAACGACAAATTGATTAATTAATTCTCGCGCAAATATAAAGCAAAGTATATTAAACATCCTTAAAAAACAAAAAAAAAGAAAAAAACAAACGATTCAGCGACCGAAGTAAGCCTCCAAAAGCACCTCGTAACCCCTCGAATTCCAGCGATAAATTAGTCATACCTCTCGACGTCGAAGGCAGGCGGCGGCTCGTACGAGCAGATCAGCTCCTGCAAGTCGAGCCCGTCGGTCTCCCTTACGGCGAAGAAGGCGCTGGTGCACTCCGAGTAGTCGTCGGCGGCGGTCTCGTTGTGCGGCGCCGGCCGCCCTTTCGGGAGCAATCTGAAAAGGATCGACGCATCGATCAGCGTCGTCGGGGTCGGGCCAATTGTCGTCACCGGGATATTTTTACTCCCGGCCGCGGCTCTATTATTGAGAACTCTAATTTGCCCCGGGACTGGAGCTCGGGCGTCGTCGTAGGCATCGCGCAGAATAGATATTTTAATTCAATCTTAACCTTAATAAAGGTTGCGGCGCGTCATCGATTATGGATTACCAAATGACGCGCGCTAAATTAGTTAATAGAGCGAATCTAGGTTGTCCGCCCGACGGAGCTTTTTGCGCCGGCGAAACTTGGGATTGAGTTGCTGCGCGCCTTGGGATTGATGGAGTAATCAGCGGGGATCGAAGTACTAAGCGCTCCGCGTTTTGAGTCTTCCTTGGTTTATCGATTGAAGGTTCGGCGTGGGGACGGAGTTTTAAATTAATTACATTGTTTTATGCGATATTTTAGTATTTATGGCTCTCATTGCGTTATTGTGAACAGGTACGCGAGGAATTATTTATTCATTTTAATTTATGCGTACATTATTTAATTATAATTCTTTATTAATTTGAAAAATAATTTTAATCTTTGCTCTGAAGAATATTAATGTCGAGTTATTGATCTTTTCGGATAAGCCGAAATTAAAGAGACATTTTTGTCATTTCCTTTTATAAGCTAAAAATATAGACATCGTGATATTTAAATTAAAAGCTACAATTAACTTACTTCAATTGATTTTCAATGGAAGATTAATTGCTAAATAGAGGGAACAGATTGGACTAATGTGGTTTACAAAATCCACAAAAGTTTAATATATAAAAATTAAATAATTAAACATTAAAATCCACGCACTTTCGAAATCTAAAACAAATCGCTCATCAAGTCAATAAAAGTCTTTCATTACCCGGCACTGTACTTTAAATTCTTCGCACCGCAAGCACATTAATTAAGATTAAAGCCAAACTTATTTTTCACGCTCAGTCGATATAATACAAAAGCAGCCTCAATAATCATCAATTCGTCAGCGCGGCGACTGTTGACTCTCTCGAAAATCAACCTTGGCATCCGTCAAGCCGGCAATCATCGAAACCCATCGCAAGAGAGCACACATCAGACAGATCCGCAAACACACGCACACACCTGCGCCTATCTTATCGGCTCGGATTTTCGCGCGAGCGAGCTTAATATGCGCGGCGGGGAGCCCGCGGCACAGCCAGCCCGTCTTTCCGATTCCCGATGATAAAGTGCACACGTCTGTCGTAAAAAAAGCCGGCGTATCGCGGGACCCGCAGCTGCGCGGCCCGTCGACACTTGTCCAAACGACGGCGCGAGGTCGCGCCGGGCTGAAGATTCCCGGGGAATCTGCCGGCGAGCGCGGACGCGCGTGGCTGCCTCGCTCTCGGGCTCGATTCCGATACGTTTTTCCGCGGAGCCGCGGCGCGCTTAAATTCGCCGCCGGCGCGGGAAGCGGGAGGGCGCACGGGGCTTAGATAAGTGCCTTTTGCCATCGACAGTTATCTTGTTATCGCGCTCGCGAGGCAGCGGGTTATATCTAAACGAGTATCCCCAGACGACCCGGGGGTATTATGGATCCTTGCCTTTTTTGCGAGAACGACTTTTGGGTTAACGTCGGAGATTAAAGCATCGAAATTTAACTGTTTATTATTAGTATTGTGCATATAATTGCATATTAATATTTTTAGTATGCAACTATAGATTAAAGTGTCTGTATTCAAGAGTCTATTATTAGTATGCATATAATTTGTTTAAATGTTTAATTACTAATTGGTGCTTGATACACGTGGAAATGAAAATGAGTACTTTTTATGACTGAACATACAAATGTAAGCATTAACATTAATATGAAATCTCTGCGCATAGTTTATTTTAATGTTAATCTCAATTATTTTGGTATTCAAAATTTCGAATTTAAATGTTATTTATACTTTGCATCATCGAGCCTTGTTCCATTTTCATTTCTGTATTTAAATTCAAATTAGCGTAAGAAAATTCCTTTACTTGCTCATGTCACCTCGCAAACAGCGAATGTTTACAAATACAACTTTCGTAATAAACTGGCAAATAAGAATTTCACTGCCTTTTTTCAAAAATTAAACATTCCATAAATCTAACACATTAGACTGTCGTCTCCCACGTCTCCCTTAAATAAATTCAAACACAAAACCGCCGAAACTCTCAAACAAAAAAAAAAAAAAAAAAACAAATAAAGCCACCCGATCCCACAAATCAGCTCGCGAGAAATCAGTCGCGCGTCTCCCCGGCGAAAAGCGCTCCCCAGTCTCTCCCGAGCACTCGAAAAGCGCACCGCGGCGGCGACTCACTGCCGTCTGCAGGAACTGACACTCACGTGATCAGCGCGAGGATCCCGCGTAGGAGCAGCATCGTCGTCCCGGGCCTCGGATTTCCACTGCAGTCGCGGCTCGGCGCGCGGCGCCGGAAAATCTGAAAAGAGGCGGCCCGCATGTTAGCGCCGCCAGAGCAAATATCGCGCGTCGGCCGCGCTCTCGTCTACGCGCGTCTCCGTCTCTCTGTGTGCGCGCCGCTTAGACGGCTGCGGAGAAGCTCCGCGTCGCGGTGATTAGCGTCGTTAAGTCGCCGAGCCGATTCCAGCTGCGCTCGAGTTTCGTTCTGCGGGGCAGAGTGGCGGGAAGGAGTGCTGCTTCGAGGCGCGAAGGTGTCGGGAGGCTTTTGGAATTTTTTCAGATTCTTCCGTTCGAGCTTTAGTGGGTTTTGGGGATTTTTACGGTGTTTTGAGCGAACTGTGAAGAGATAAAATGTTAGTGTTGTGTGAGGAGTCGGTAAAAATTTTCTACAAGATGCCAGGTTCATTTTGTGTATTGTGTCTAATACAAACTGAGAGAGTTAACTGAGTCTAATAAGAATGCCAGTTTAATCTTTTTTCTATTTTAATAATAATTTTCATTTAAATGTTTTCATTAAATATAATAATGCGTAAAACCTCAATTTAATTATTTTCCTTTGAAAAACATTCGCACGTTCAATTAATTTTTCTTAATTCTTTTGCCAAAATTCTGAGTTATTATATTTGCAAGAAATTTTAAGAAAAAAACTTGGATTTGCATACTTCAGTTTTCTATTTTTAAGAAAAGCGCTCAAGTTTGGCCGTTTCTTGGCTCGGAAATTCAATCATAACAGGATATACGTACGAAATAATTTCGTCATGTCTAAATGTAGTACCCAATTATTAGATATCTGGTACATTCTAGATACATTTTAGAGAGGATCATTTAAATTAATAATTATACCGACCTCGATTCGGTCAATTAATTAACTATTGAAGCTTAGTTTGATCAAGTGAAGTCAACAATAATATTATAATAAATCTCATTTGTCATTTACGTTTCACTAACGTCATCGTTTCAAAACGAAATATTTGAAACTCTTAAAAATCTCGACATTTGAATTTTTTCCTTAGTCGATGCAGTAGGATAAAAAAAAAAGGAACATTCAAATCACTCCGCGCAATTGATACTTCAAGGAAAAACCTTAATCGCAGCCCCGACGCAAATCAAGATCGCGATCACAGCGGCTTTATTTCACAAATAAAAATGAAAATGCAACCATCGGCCAAAGCCGATCGAAGCCTCGATACCTCCTGGCCGTCGCTCGACCTTGCGAGGGAAAAAAAAAAGGCGAGGGCGAGAGACTCATTGCAACGTCGGGATTCACTTGCGCACAGGAACACCTCCGGGAATCGAATGTGCTGCGAAGTGCGCTCCGGCGAAGAGCCATAACGCGCCGCCGTATACCTGCTGCTTCTGCCGTTGGCTCTCGCTCGAGCACGATAATTGCCTCGGTGATTGACAGTTTCGGCTTATCGGGCTCGATGCCCCGCCGCCGTAAGAACCGTTTTCGAAGTTTCGGGCTTTTATGCTTCGGGGGCGAATTAGCGCTCCTCGGCGAGCTTTGTTGAATGTATTTATTTTAATTGGGAGCTGATTCTGACAGCGAGCTTTAATGGGAAAATTGCTGACGCGAACTATACTGCGCAAGAGAAACGTTGATGCTCGCTGTTTCGTTTATTATTACGTTCTCTTTATTGACGCTTTTTTAATCAAATTGACAGCTCGTAGA